>OX371295.1:1220383-1605383 GCA_947310995.1 Yponomeuta cagnagella | reverse complement strand
AAGTCGTCAAAATATAAGAAGCCCGTTTTGACAGCTACAAACTCCATAGAACCTAACCTAGTTTGAGATCAAAAACATTAAAAATCTAAACTATGAGTAACTTTTCGGGTTACAAAATCTGTTTTTTCTTTCGATCGTTAAATAGTATGCCAGAGTATGTGTCTTTTTATGTATTTGTTCGAGTAAATCCAAACTAAAATGCATTTTTGTGCAGCTGTCAAATCGGGCTTCTTACATTTCGACAACTATAACACCTTACCAAGTAAGTATTTATATGATCACATTTTTAGTAGTTTTAAGACCAAACGCCACTAATTTAAGCAGTGCCCTGGTCTCTTCTGACCCCCAGTTTCTAGTACACTAACACACTGTTAATCTGAACCGCTGAACCAGGGGTAAGTGCGGTAAGGCCAGAGCACTCCAGTACACTAACCTACTCCTTGGTTTTGGACTGTCTTTCAAAGTGATAAGGTCCAATTTTAGGTCGCCACTTTTACGCCACTACAAGGTAAGGGGTTAACTGGTTCTCTCGTGGGAGTACTTACGTGGTGATGGTGCGAGAGGGCGTGCCTCGCGTGGTGCGGCGCCATCAGCTCGAGGGGCGTGCCGCGAGCCTGTGAACAAGGAAAAGTTTTGAAAACGTATTTAGAGGCCAAAAATTCGACCCACGCCGGGACTTGAACCCACGACCTCCGGCTAACCGTGCCAGCGCTCTCCCAACTGAGCTAATGGGCAAGTGCAGGCATCGGCGAGCCCCTTCACAAACTTCCCTGTATTACGTACAGATCTATCTGTTCTTTAGCCTCTAAATAGGTTTTTAAAATTGTCCTCAGCACGGGTGAGTGCAACAAAAAGGATATAAACAAGAGTTTAATAATATACCTATACCCAGCCCCGGATCTACGACTTTTCCAACCCGGGGCAAAAACTTGACATTGGCGCTCCCGCCCGGGGCGGGTGCCCCCGCTCGCCCCCTCCTAGATCCGGCCCTGCCGTACAACTGTTAAAAACCCGCTCGTGAAGAAAAACATCGTGGGGAAACTTGAGCATGAGGTGACCACAACACTCAGCGCTAAAAATCGCCAATCCGCAGTAGGCACGTGGTGATTAAGCTCATATTCTCTCTCTCTCTCTCTCTCTCTCTCTCTCTCTCTCTCTCTCTCTCTCTCTCTCTCTCTCTCTCTCTCTAAGAGAAGGCCTGTGCCCTTCAGTGGGACGTATTTAGGGTAAGTAAAGAAAAAAAAACTTACTTAAAGTTCATTTACGATTCGTCTTACAACTCAGGACTCACAATGCTTTGGCTTTTGCATGCGTGATGAGATGATTTATACAGCGTCCAGTGGCATCTTCACTCACACTATATGGGTGAAGGGACCGCTCGGACGCTGCAGTGCCTGGGACATTGTTTTTTAGATGGAGTAGGCTTGCCCAGCACCTATACCGTCCTGACAGCTTAGTCGGCCTAGCCCACAGGAACGACAGGACTCACCAAGCAGGTACAATAACATTTAAGATTATTTAGAAGACAAATATGTCTAGTATGAAAATAAAGGTAACGGCGACGATTTTTTTTTTAGCGTTCAGCACATTCATGAGTAATAATTTTAAGTTGAATACTTTGCTAATTATGTGAAAACGTTTTTTAAAAAGAATAAATGTTTAGTTTCTTTGTTAGCTTCATCTTCACATAATCTTTAATAGATTCTGAAACTAACAAATTTGATGTTCATTAAATAAACGTTCTGCGTGCTATGTGCCCCGCCCACTGCCACTTCAACTTACTAATCCGCTGGACTATGTCGACGACTTTCGTTCGTCTACGGATCTCATCATTTCTGATTCGATCTCGTAGAGAAATTCCGAGCATAGCCCTTTCCACAGCTCGTTGCGTGACCTTGAGCCTTCTTATGAGGCCCATAGTGAGAGACCTCGTTTCAGTGCCATAAGTCATCACTCATGGCCGATGGGGCCGAAAAGTTCTCGAATAAAGGCCACATATCGGCAAGCGCAGCGTAGGACGACCAGCCACAAGATGGACAGATGACCTCATCCAAGTGGCAGGAAGACGCTGGATGCAGGCCGCTTCCAACCGGTCTTTTTGGAAATCCATGGAGGAGGCCTATGTCCAGCAGTGGACTTCTTGTGGCTGATTGATGATGATGATGATGATGATGAAATAAACGTTTCGTTTGTGTAAAGAATAAAATTCGGCATTTGACACGATCAACAATAAATTATTTCATATCCTCGATTAAAACAAAAATTACGAAATATCTCGGAAAATGTATCTCCTTTAGTCAATTACTAGTTATTAAAATTTTTAAATAGATTAAGCATAAAAAGAGTCCTCTGAAATGTGACGTCATAAGCCAGTATTTTCATACAAAATTCCGTTTTAAAAGTAACTCATTTGATATTTTGTCAAATACCCAATTGTTGAGATTGAATTTTCAATTTTAGAATTATGCAAACCTAGTTAACTGACGATTCATTCTTCCCGAAACCGACTGATCAGTGTTGACGAAGTAAAAGATTTTCCTCAGTATCGTGGCAAGTGGCAAACCCTGCTTTGTGCCTACCCCTCCGGGACACAGGCGTGAGTTTATGTTACATATTTACCTCTGTGTGAAGCAGCAACGGCGCATGATGCAAGTGGTCTGTGCCGTCTCCCAGCACCTCTAACCGGCCGCCGTCCGCGCGCTGTGCAGGCAAGATAAACTATAACGTATTGATAAATAATATACACGCTGAAATCTGGGTGGTTTGAGACCCGTAGTTATGTAATAAGTAATTAATAAAAAATAAAAAAATACGAATAAGCGCTCAGTTAAAAAACCTACAGCACTAAAAGCCTACAGTACATTAAGCTAGTATACTAATACCAGCTATATTTTCACAGATTTAATGTATTTATTGAATATATAGGTATAGAATATAATTACAATATCTTATAAATAAAAATGAATTGCTGTTCGTTAGTCTCACTAAAACTCGAGAACGGCTGGGCCGATTTGGCTAATTGTTGTTTTTATATATTTGTGGAAGTCCAGGGAAGGTTTAAACGGTGAGAAGAAAAAAAAACGGTTGACGTCGGTGATACGAAGTTCACGGGGTCATCTAGTAATATATAAATAATACATATAATGTTATATAGATAATATATACATACATAATTTACTTATCATAATAATATAAATAAAGGGCTTATATCACGAGAGTCGATAATACGTAGTTTTAAATACCTACATACAAAAACTGTTCCAAATATTTTAAAATTTCAAATTTACTTATTTTAGGTTTGGTTTTCATTAAATTTAGGTTTAGTTTTCATTTAGTTTATAGATTTGATTTGTATACCTACCATCTCATAGCACAAATTTAGACAAGAACATGCCACACTTATTGTTAAACAACACTGAAACCGTCGCCCAAGATACAGGCTGTGCCTAGTGTGGGGACACTGTTACTTTATGAACTTATACTCTGTGCCATTCTACCTACCTGTAAACATTTTTTGATAAACTACTTTTAGTATTAGATTGTATCAACACTGAAAGGTATCTGGAAACAAAATAAAATTATCAAACTTCTCAAAAACACAGAAATAACTTTTTAGAAGTATAATTTCAGGCCAGCACGTACATTTTAGCCAACCACTTCAAAATATACTTCTGCAATGCCTACATGTATTCACCTACTTCGAATTTAAAGTTCAATTCTATGACGTCACTTAGTTTTTAGGTGTACATGTATATCTGGCATGTCTATGTATAGACTCTTGACCACCATAATAAGAACTGCAAACAAAAATGAAACGCTGATGTTCCTGTTTTTTTTCATTTTCATGAGCAGCCTGTGTAAGTCCCACTGTAGGGCACAGGCCTTCTCTCAGAGAGAGAGTATGGGCTTAATCACCACGGTGCCCACCGCGGATTGGCGATTTCAAGCGCTGAGGTGTGTGAATAGCTCACACAGCCAGGTTTCCTCACGATGTTTTCCTTCATTGATTTTATGTGTGCAATAAAGTATAACTTAGAAAGAAAAGTCCTAGTAGTTAGTAGTACATGCCCGCACTGGGAATCGTACCTGGGTCTCCCGCTTCCGAGATAAATGTTCTACCCACTAGGCTACCACCGCTTCCACTAGGCTACCACCGCTTTTCATGACAATGTCACTTTAATATTTGGTGGGCAGCGGTAGTTAAAAAACAAAGAACTTTTTTTATTCCACTTTGAAATCTTATTCCCCTAATTGTTTTGAGCAGTATAATTTAACAAACACCATTTCGCTGAAAAAGGGACCAAAGATAAGAAAGGAAATCATCACTCGGGGGCGACAATACTTACCTGCGCGTTGTGCATGTAATGCGCGTGCGCGTGGGGCTGGTGCGCGTGCGCGTGGGCGTGCGCGTGCGCCTGGTGGTGCGGGAACGCGCCGTACGGGAGGCCGGCATAGACGGACCCCACCTGCGGGCGGGGGGGAGGTTACAATAGCCGGTCGTGCGCCCGCGCCGGTCATTCGCTGGCTATATCACATAAGGGTGTGCGAAAAAAAAAAGCGTGAATAAAGTATTCTATATAAAAAAAAAACGTGAAACGCGGTTTACAGGAATAAATAAAAAGTGATTGTTCTATAACAAAAAACATGGAACGCGGTTTGCAGGAATATTTACGCGCGAAAGTAACGGAAGCAAGAATGTTTTACTGAAATGTTAGTTTTAACATGTTGGACATCTCGCAATGACATCATGGCATCATTTTATTTAGAAAAAAAAACTTGATAAAATTCTTGAAATTACTTTTTTAAGAAAACAGTAGGTATGACTAGATTCGAGCAGTTCGATTAAGTGTGACATAGCCAGCGCAGCTAACCGACGCGGTTGTATCTGAAAATGTAACGCAGCCTTACGAGACACATTACATTACCTTTTATACGAATAATTTTATTCGACACCTTACCATTTATTTATTCGATGTATCGAATACATTTTATTCGATATCACCATGATATTTTACCGTTTACTTTATCAGCATTTTGAAAATGTGTCTCGTTAGTCATCGTCTGCTAGAGCTAAAAACCAATCCCAAAAAAACATTGATTCAGCGAATTATTTAGGCGCAGTTTAAGAATTATATTATTAATAATAAAAACATAGCTAGGGACTCTCGTCTCGCACCATTCATTGTACAAAAAACACTATAAAATGTACATAGCATGTTAAAAAATAATGTATAAAAATATGTTTCACCAAAACCAAATTAAATCATATGATAATAAAAAATATGGCAATAAATAAATAGGTAAATAACCAACGCACACATAAATGACACAATACTTTTAAATAAAAAATTTACTACACAAATAAAATTGAAACCTCCAAAATATAAATACTAGTGCAAAATAAGCTTCAATAACCACATACTATATTGTGTAACTTTATAATATAAAAAAAAACTTTACTTGAAAACCCAATATTTTAGCAAAGATGTACAACGAAAGTTAACCTCAAAATAAACACAACATCACTATGCCGTAAAATGACGTCTCAAGACAAAAATAAAACTGTGAAGAGGTAAACTTCCAATAACATATACTAGAAAAATAAACTTAAAAAAATATAGATATAATCATTCAAAATGAGACGTGACAAAAAACTAACCTCAAAATAGACATAATACAGTGTTGGTAAGACGAAAACGGATAGTGTAGGGCTAACACAGAAGCGACATGAATGCACACTAGTGTCTCGGGCTAAGGTGCGCCGGCGCCGCATACAGTGCAGTGTCGCCGCGCCGCTCGACGCTGCCATTTGACACTTGACAGCACTGTCAAATATGGCAGACGGAGGGAGGGTGTCGTCTGTAGTATTTTTAATGACTCGCGATCGGAGGGTGTCGTTTGTAGTATTTTTAATGTCTCGCGATCGGAGGGTATCTTTTGTAGTATATTTAATCACTCCCGATGCTCATTGCTCATACATACGTTCTACATTAAATGGGTCTAATAAACACGATTATTCATGAGGTTAAATTTAATTACTACTTCAGTCTATCCATGATGGACTCGTGGACTTAATCACCACGCGTGTCCACCGCGGATTGGCGATTTCAAGCGCTGAGGTATGTGAATAGCTTAGACACTCAGGTTTCCTCACGACGTTTTCCTTCACGGTTAGCGAGTGGTATTGCTACTATTACTTCACAAATCTACATAACGGCAGCTATATCGCTGCCTAAAGGTCGGGAATTAAGCTAATTAAATTTTACTTAATAAATAATCGCGATTAGACCCGTTTAATACATAAACTAGGTGTGTTTTGTGGCAGAGAAGCTAGTTTTTGAGGCACTTTAATTATCTATGTCCGACTTTTACGGTACATTTTAATCTCATTATTGATACAAATGTTTAACACTGCATACATTGGAGCTTATTATTATTACGTTTATTGCACGTAAGTAAAAAAACGACAGTGACAATGTGGCGGACTTAAGGTTATAAGCCTTTTTTTACCAGTCAACCACAGGTGGTGCAAGAAATTAACTTACATTGCAAGTTAGATTATACGAAATATTTGTATGCCTTTCAGAAGAATGTAGAGCAACATAAATGTACTTGCCACCTTATATAACCACCTACATTCCAAAAATAATCGCTTTGTATTTACATAGTTTGTTTTATTTTACTTGCTTACCAAAGCTTGTTAGGAATCGCAAACAGATTTAACTTTTACTTCCACAGATGCAATTGATAAATCATGATGGGATTGTGGATCTTGCAATCTAAATGTGTTTCTGTTACGACTTCAAAATACTTAATCCGAAAATAATTACAGTTATCTTTAAGCCAACGATCGCGTGGATAAAAATCTAGGTGCCATCTTTGACAGTGCCAGTCGCAGGTCGCAGCGAACGGTCGCGGCGCGACGTCATAAGACGCTACGGGTACTGGGACATGTCGCGCAAACATACTGTACAATACGCATACGAAACGAGAGAAAAAACGATGGTGCTTCCAACCAAAAGGTACTTTGTGGCCAGTGCTCCAGTTTTGGCCCCTCTAGCCCCATCTAATTTATCAATGACGTGCTTCGAGACCAGCTGCAAGCGATACTATTTCTACTTCAATATCCCATCTTAGTGCAGAAATGTAATCAGACACAATCATAACCATTAGTCATATTCACACTAGAACAGATCGCGCGCACCCGATGCCACTCCTTTCTTCCTTTGTCAAATATAATAAGAATAAAAGCAGAAAACAATGACGTCACTCTGAGAAAGCGCGTTTAGTGTAAACGTGGCTATTACGAAAGCAGGTCCAAAAACAGAGCAGTGACCATAATGAAGACATCGAGACAATAGGTTAGCCCGCAGCCGGTTAAAGATTGTTATTGGAACATCACAGGAGCGCGAGAAAAATCAGCCAATTTCTAATAATAAGTAGTTTAGGATAAACATAATGTAAAAGCGTCCAGCCAAATTTTTTATTTTGTTGTTTTTTTTTATTCACAAATCGATCGAACCAATCTATAGTCAGCGCACTAGTTTCGCCCTTAATAAATCGGGACCCGAATTATAGATTGTCAGGTTCGGTAGGTATAATTCGGGCACTTTTTTAACAATAATGCCTCATACTAGTAGGGCAGAAACTAGCACACCGACCCTACTTAAAAATCAAAGCTTTACTTGCTAGCTGCGAGAATGTTAACCTAAGTGATATAATAGCTTTCTCAATCATTGACAACGTTACGCTTACAGCCATATCACACCAATGTCCGGTGACCGATTACTTTCCCCGAAAAATTAATTGACACAGACTGTAGGTAGAACTTTGCCGCCGACTACACCTTGTTCCACGTAAGAAACACACTTTTGTTTTTGCCCAAGCCTCGTTTGTTTCGATTCGGTAATGCAATATTCTAACCAAAAACGAGGCTTGAGAAAAAAAATTCAGTACCCCTCACACAAAACCCGGTGCAGACGGTAAGTCTAAAGCTACGCTCACACTGCCGATCTTCACGACACGACTGACGTTATAACGCCACCAGTTCCTTCATCACAATATAACTTTATGGGCCTATTACAAGACAAGTTATAGCACCCCAGACTTCATACGATTTTTCTTGCCTTGAATGCTTATTTCAATTATGTGAGTAAAATCCGGTTAATGATGTCTGGCATCTCTACTGTTTACTGTTGCTACATTCTAGCTGATATTAACTTAATTCCTCATTTACAAATAAGAAATAAAGCGTTCTAAGCGATCATGGCACGAATAAACGTAAAACGAAACTTCTAGTAATTCTAAGTCGCGTGCTATAACTTGTACAAGATGTTGCCGAATGTTCCGGTAGAACGTTTTTGAACTCAGGAATATGCTTGCTAACTGTGCAGGAAAACATCGTGAGGAAACCTGAGTGTCTGAGGTATTCACATACCTCAGCGCTTGAAACTGCCAACCCGCTGTAGGCACGCGTGGTTATTAAGCCCATACTCTCTCTCTCTCTCTCTCTCTCTGAGAAAAACTCTGTGCCCTGCAGAGGGACGATAAGCAACATAAAAAATACAAATAACTTTAATTACGAAACCAGCACAAAAATCAAAGTATCAAGTTAAACTATCAACATATACTTTGGAGCGGATCTTTTTCGCGATATCGCTTTGGTCCCATAGTAACAGTTATGTATTTGACTAGATAATATTAGAATAGAATAATAAGTAGGTTTTAATGGTATAAAGTTCTACCGGACCTTGCTGCATAACCCCCTACGTAATATAATTAGCGATGGGCGCAATCGCCTGAAATCGATGACTTTTTCGGACTTAACGATCGACTGACTCGATTATTCGATTAACAATTAATCGATTCGAACGATAAACAATTCAAATAACAATCGACTGCGATTGCGCGCTGCGCTAATAGCGTAAACGCACTCAATTGACCATGTGGTGCACCACGGAAACGCGCACGCGATTAATCGTGCGCATACGCAAACCCCGTGCGCAAATGCGCAGCGTCGCGTGCGAAGCGCACCGACACGCCGAAAGGCGAACATACGGAGCTCAAGGTAAGCGACTTATTAAACGCAGGGCTCGCGTTGCGGCCCGCTAGAGTGTTTCTAGTGATAACGCCCATCGCTAAATGTACCCCCCACATAAATGACGTCACGCGTCCGCCAGTCGCGCGGGCCAGCGCGGCAGTGTGCCCGTAGCCACGAGAGCACATAAACAGGGTACCCAAGAGTGGTGGCATGCTGAACACGACATAAACGCAAGTGTGTGTTAGTTGATAGTAAGTTTGACATTGTGGGCGTGGGTCTTCGCAGTTGACAGACCGGGAGACAGGTTTAGTGGGTCGTCAGGCGTGAGGCGAACGCGTCTGTGTTGATTTTTTTTTTATCAAAAAATAGTTTGTTTCAATTATGTTCGTTTTGCCTTGACTTAGGAGACGTAAGCTTATTTCTTATTTCATATCCTATATTTTATTCTGAGTAGAATTGAGTGAATAGAATTTTTGCACAGTGGTGTCATAAGTTGCTTGCATGTGACACAATGACCATAGCAATGCTTATGAAAATGTGAAACATTTTTGTTTGGGAATTTATACAATTAAAATAATTTTGTATTAAGCTCTCAAAAAATAATCTTACATCTCGAATTGCGACTTTTCGAACTCAATTTTATCCGGTAATACTTTTATGATTTATTTTTGTCATTTTCTACTCGATCAAGGCGACAGGCGCGTGCGCATCCACTTATAAAAATACTCTACAAAAACTTTCATTCGTTCTTAAAACAAAAAGGCGGTGTTAAGTCTACCTCTTGCTTCTTCGAGGTGAATAAATTCCGTTTTCTTATTCCGTGCAGAAAAAATTACATACAATATTTTTAATTCATGATTGTTACCGCGGAACGTGAACAAATTAATAAATGTTTAAATATTTAGGCAAGTGCTTGTATAATTAACCATTTGTAAAACTAAAAAATATTTTCTTTGGGACTTGAGACAAAATTTTAATTAATTTTATATATATATTGTGATTTAAACCCCGTGACCAAAAGATAAAAAAAATCATCTTCATAGGTATTTAAAATTTCATCTTCACTAAAGCAGATACAAGATCAATTTAAAAAATTACAAGATCTTCAAACCTGCATTGCTTTATACAGATAACCACAGGAAATACTAAAAAATCGCCCCCTGACACGTTATTAAAATAAGTCACAACTTGAATTAATTAGAAACTATTTTCAATAACATGCTGGAAATAATTTATTCCTTCCTATAATAAAGACAGAGAATGCGTTCTTGCCTTAAGGCTGCTGTAACGTCGGCCATGCTGTCCTGCTCCTACAATCTAACATTTAAAGTGATTTTAATAAAATTAGTATATTTTTGAAAAATTACGTCTGAGGTTTGATACGTAATAAAATTACGGATTTTTTCAGGGCGGGTTCTCTGACCGCACGGATTTGTACGAGACTTATTGCGCTGCGCGAGCGAATCATCATATCATATCATATCATAAGCAGTCTATATACGTCCCACTGTAGGGCACAGGCCTTCTCTCAGAGAGAGAGAGTATGGGCTTAATCACCACGCGTGCGCACCTCGGACTGGCGATTTCAAGCGCTGAGGTACCTATGTGAACAGCTCAGACACCCAGGTTTCCTCACGATGTTTTCCTTCACGGTTAGCGAGTGGTATTGATACTATAACTTCACAAATGTACATAACTTAGAGACCGCGGTGGTAGCCTAGTGGGTAGAACATTGGACTCTGAAGCGGAAGACCCAGGTTCGATTCCCAGTGCGGGCATGTACCTATGACTTTTCTTTCTAAGTTATGCGCGAGCGAATAGTTGGGGGAAAAGTAGGCATTTTTGAAATTACAGAAATACAAATCGTATAAATAGAATTTTGACGACCGACGTCACTAACGCATTCAGTGGTGGTCCTAGACAGGACATTGAAAAGTATATATTTTTATTTTAAGTTTTTAAATACTAAACATTAGAGAGTACCTACTATATGTATTTTAAGATACCTGATTTAGGGGTAATGTTAGAGAAGCCCAGCCTTAAATACGTTTTTGTTTTCCTATACATAGTTTTTGATAAAGATAAGTTGTTTCACAAATTATTAAATTTAGTATCAATTTGTCTCAATCAAAACCTAGGTACAGGCAAAAAAATATATGTCTTGAATATCCGTAATTTTATTATCTATCAAACCCTCGGACCACATTTATAAAAAGTATACACATATTTTTTTTTTCAAAAATTAATAAACCTTAGATCGTGCAAGCGAGACAGCAGACCAGACGTAACAGCAGCTTCAAGCGCGCCTTCGTACATCTACATTGTAGAATGGTGCAATAAAGTAATAAAATAAATCTACACATACACACATACATAAACTCACCCCTGTATCCTAGAGGGGTAGGCAGAGGCCAGGGACTGCCATCTGTAAATCTCTCTATATACATAAATGAAAATGAATCGCCGAAATGTACGTACGCGCATAACTTTGAAACGGTTGCATCAAATTTGACTATTCCTCTTTTGTTATATTCCTTCGTTATTGGCAAGACAAGGTTTATATAAAAATAATTTTAAAAAAATAGCTTTCTCTAAAATCGTACACCAACCGTGCGAAGCCGGGGCAGGCAACTAGCAGTACATAAAATTCGAGTAATTTTTCCGCACGGAACCAAACTACGGATCATTGTTAACAGAGTGTCATAACACAGAGCAATAGCCCTACACCAGCAAGCATCACCCTAAAGGGCGGACCACCTCACAAGCGATTACAGACGGCGAAGATGTGTGAAGTACTGTAAACATTGTAAGGAGATACATATTTCTATTTTCTTTCCGTCTTTTCAAAGTATTTCAGGTCCCAATCATTGGAAACAAACAACAATAACGTCCACACAACACAATCACTTGTCATCATCAGCCATTTGACGCCCACTGCAGGACATAGGCCCCCTTCAATGCTTTACAAGCTTCCCGGTGTTGTGCCGCCCGCATCCAGCGACTCCCCGCCACCGTAACCAGGTCGTCAGACCATCTGGCGGGGAGCCGGCCCACGCTGCGTCGTCCGGTCCGCGGTCGCCAGGTCAGAACTTTTCCGCCCCAACGGCCATCAGTTCTCCGAGCTACAAACTAGAATAGTGACCAGACAAGGCCGTCACAAACATAGAACAATACTCAAAAATTACGGAAAAAAACGTCTGGTAAACATTTGTCTCTGCCTAGCCAACATCTCGATACAGGCGTGAGTTCTTGTTGGTTCTTGTGAAATATACAATACGTGAAGAAACAACCCAATTAGTGATGGTGAAATATACTTAGTTTAAGAAGGCAAAGTTAGGAAAAAATTTAGTTTGGAAGTTTTTTGACCATTTTCTCTCCAAAATAATGAATGAGAACGAATGAATTTTGAAATGAAAACCTAGTTTAACTTGTAACGTTCTTAATGAACGTTTTTGTGTTACTTTGAATTGAAATGCTGGTATTTTAGTCTTTTATGACATTTTTCCTTCTACCTCTATATTTGCAGACCACGTGGTGTGTGGACGTTTAATTGTCACAAAATACTATATTTTATATACATTATCCCTCCCAAAAAAAACATTGTTCAATCATATTACCTTCACACATCAATCTCCGCCCAAACTATACACAGTAACAATCATAAAGTAGGTAGGTACAATATAAATTAGTATAGTCACACTTCTTGGAAACTGCTAAAGATGTAAGCAAATAATTTCGAAATATACTCGTAGATTGCGTTTAAAGTCTAACGGCCTTACTTATAAAAATACTATTCCTCTAAAACCAATCTAAAACTCTGTTTATTTAGTCTGTGGCTACATCTTTTCCTTGTAATATCTCGACTATTCTGATCGGCGTTTTTGAAGTGTTTTAAGGAATCGAGTTTTTATAAATAAGACCGTAACGGTCTTATTTATAAACACCGATTTCCGTGGTCTGTGGTGGAGATTTTACAAGGTAAAGTCGTAACCACAGATTAAATAAACTGATTCTTAGGAGCGCTCTAGAGGAATCGTGTTTTTATAAATAAAGCCGTTAGAGCTCATAATCTCATGCAGTTATCCCATTTCGAAAATGTACTCGGTTAATTGGCATTTGACCCGCGTTTTAGGCTCAGAATGAACTTCCTTCGAATTTGATACAGGCTATAGTTTTAAAAACCTATTTAAATCTGGCACGCGTTAGCCAGAGGTCGCGGAGTCAAGTCCCGGCATGGGTGGAATTTTTAGCCTCTAAATAGGTATTAAAAATTGTCCTCAGCACGGATTAGTGCAACAAAAATAATATATCAGGCAGTGTCAAAAGATCAAGATGGCGGATGAGAAGCATCCATCAATCAATCCCGTATTTATCCACTGCTGGACATAGGTCTCCACAACGCACGCGACTTCTTTCTGTCCTCAACCATTCTCATCAAGCCGCCGCCAGCAATCAGCCTCAGGTCGTCGGTCCATCGAACTGGTGGGCATCCTAAGCTGCGTTTGTCATTTCTTGGTCCCAGCTCGAGATATTTTGTACCCCTTCGATTATCGGGTCTTCAGTAGATGAGAGCAGCCCACTGCCACTTCAACTTACTAATCTTGACAATCAAGTATTTTAGTTAAGTTAATGATAATTGGATCAGAACCTTTATCACTTTAACGCGTTAATCATTGACTGATCTTTTATTTTCCATTCTGTTTTCTTCCATATAATTTTTTTTCTATTTTACTTAACTTCACAAATGTACATAACATAGATTGAACCGTCATAGGTAAATGCCCGCAGTGGGAATCGAACCTGGGTCTCTCGCTTCCGAGTCCAATGTTCTACCCACTAGGCTACCACCGCGATAGTATATTCTATCTATCTATTCTAAGTTTCGCTAAGCATACAGTTCATTATAAACATAAGCCATATTTATATCGAACTCGACACAAAGATCATGCTAATCCCGGATAAAAAAATATTTGTAAAAATATATGTAATACTTAAATACATTAACAAAAAAACGCTTTGTTTACACGATTAACAATTTCCAAAAAGCGCGAGTGTAGACGTAAATTGATTGGAGATAACACAGAGTTGAGTAGGTATTTTCCGCATGCAGTGCTATCGCGACAGTACAGGATGGATGGATTTGCCAGTTGCCGGCCACCAGTTACCAGTTATACCAGTCACTATTTACCAGATCCCGGTTCTCGGTCACCAGTTACATGTTATACCAGTTGCCAGTTACCGATCATCAAATACCAGAGGTACCAGTCGCTAATTACCAGTCACTAGTAACTAGTTGCCGGTTATCAGTCACTAGTTACCAGTTCTCGGTGACCGGTTATCAGTTACCAGTTATACCAGTTGCCGGATACCAGTCACTAGTTACCAGATGTGGGGACCGGTTATCAGTTACCAGTTATACCAGTTGCCGGTTACCAGTTACCAATTACCACTAGTTACAGGTTCACAAGCTCAACACTGGGGCCGCTCTGCGTACTTTAGAATGAAACGTTGGGGTTTGAAAAGCTAACTGAAAAAAGATGGCGACATCTTTAACAAGATGGCGGGAACTATAGACTTCCGAACGTTTCTGGGAACTCAGAGCGGACCCTTCCATAATGCAATAATAGCCTTGCGACCTTCGCTACAGCCCAACTAATATCTCAAATTATATAGTTTATAAAGCGATGGGCGATGTCCAAAAGTCTTGACATAAATTATGCACATTTCTATAAATATTGAACCACAAAAAGGCAAAAGGATGGTCTAGGTGCTGGACCAGCATACTCAATGACCAGGCACTACATTATCTAATTCATGTATCTAGTTTTGTGTTTCCTAATGCTTCGGACATCTACGAGTGTTGCCACTGTCTATAGTTGAAGTCCATAGACGTCCAAGGCGCGATTGTTCATCCATAAGTGTCCATACTCTATGCCAAGACCTATAGACTCATCCCTAAGTATCTATCGTCTCTAATTTTCCCGGAAAAAGCCTAGCATTAGCGTGGCGAAGGTCCAAGTCGGAGATGTACAATTATTTGTATAAATAACATGACAGTATTATAAGGATACACTAAGATGTATGAGTATAACATAATCTTGGCGCGTGACGGTAAGGTTTGGTCGCGAGCGGCGGTTTGGCATGTTGGGGTGGCGTTCGTTCCCATGACAAACATCTCTAAATGTTAATTTCTTACATTAAAGTTCCCACATGTACCATTGAATGAATGTCTTTCGCTCTGCATTTTTACGCGAATGTTTGGACCCCAATACATCAAACTGCTCGCCAGCGCGCGGTTAAACTATGGAAGCGCCGCGTTCAAGTACCAAGGCAGTTAGTATCAGGCCGCAAGATGGCGTCGCCATCGACGGGCTAGCGGACGGGTCGGGGCTTTCACTGAATTGGCGTTCAACGAAGAATTAAATGGACTACCCCACTCTTTTGATCAGATCCCTTCAAGTCAGAAGTGGGATAGGCAGCTATCCCACTTCTGATTTTTAACTCGGTTTCATATTTGAACTAGACGCACGCGGAATTGCGTCCAAAACCTCGCTTTTCCGAGAAAAATAACTCGATAATAGAAAAAGAAAACTCCATAGATAATAAGCAGATTAAAAGATTGCGAATGCAACTAAGAATTGAAAGTCAATGAACTTACTAGAAACATGATATTTAGAATTGTAGTATAGGAATTAAAAGTGAAAGAGATAGTCAACAATCAGAAGAGGGATTGGCATTTTAAACTACACGAGCTAGTCAGATAGCATAGACAATAACAATTAAACTACGTAATCAGAAGTGTGATAATAATCAGGAGTGACACAGACACACAACATTGGACAGCTATTTTGTAAATCTTTTAACAATAAACAATCAATTCGCTAGTCTAGTACAATTTCCAAGTAAATATCTAACATAATTCACGAAAATGATATCGAACTTACTGGTAAACACGCTCATTTCTGGGTGATTTGAAAGCCGCGGTTATGTAATCAGTAACTAAAAACGGCACCTATTTCGACTATTACTTTTAAGTATAGACGTCATAAAAATAGTTCAGAAATCTTGTTTAAAAAAATGCGCTAACAACTAGTACCGCCTCTCCGTCTAACAGAACGATGACCTGCGGACCCGCGGCACGCACGCACCGCTCTGAATGGTTCTAATACATTCGAGTATGTGTCAAGATATTTTTGAAAAGTGCGTTTTAAAAAAAACAAACTAGTATTCGATGGCTATTGTGTTATTGTCTTTCAAAGCGCCCATTCTTGCAGTATAATCTAAAAATAGGAACTTTCTTACATATGATTTGTGAGCATATTACAGCCCATCACCTCAAACGGAAGGGATAATTATAATCAGAAATATGATAGAAAATCATTGGACAACCAACGAAGCGAAAGTAGCTTGACGAGCTTCTAAAATAGCATAGTAAATACGTGGAATGGTACATCAATCAAAAGGTGGAACAGCCAATCAGACATCAGAAGTGGGATAGCTCATAATCCGCAGCCAATCCCGGCAAAAGCCCCGCCCTGCCCTCGTACTTTCGACGTTAATTTAACCAACTTGCGTTACAATTGAGTGCGTTTATTAAGTAATTCAGACGTTATATCCGATTCATCGTCACCGACCCGACTGTCACAGTTCAGTTTTCAGGTTTGCACTTCAATACGTAATTTATATTACGTACCTACGTTTGTTTCTCCGTTTTGTTTTATTTTAATACTTTTTATTTATATTTATTACACTTTTTTTATTTATCGCAATAAATGAATGGTATCAATTTTATATCGATGCGCGAGTCTGACTCGCACTTGGTCGGTTTTCTAACATTAGTCGTTATTTCTGACATTTTGTACTCGCACGTACATTATTCTAACATGTTTTATCATCGTTTGAAAACAATGTCCCAGGCACTGCTCCAGTGCCAGTCCAGTCCGAGTGGTCCTTACACCCATCTAGTGTGAGTGAAGGTGCCACTGGTCGCATCATCTCATTACGTAGATGCAACTATTGATTATACGTTCGACAAATGTCGTCTGAGACGTCACTAGATCTTAACCTCCTCAGTCCTGACCTTGAAAATAACAATTGAAAACCATTGTTATTTTCAAGGTCAGGACTGAGGAGGTTAAAATTGCGGATATTTCAGACATGTTTTAATTTTCATATGCTTTCATACTCTTATTTAAATAAATAAAAACGATTCTTCTAAAACACCCCTCAAACGCAGCTTAAATAGTCTGTCGTAAAGGGAAAGACGAACTAAGTCTGTATTTAGAAAGAGATTTAAGGAAACGTGTTTTTTATAAATAATAATGTCATACAAGACGAATTTGGCGTATAACACTCATCAAAAGCATAGAATTTTTTTTACAATCACTAAAAATGCTCCGTGTACTGTGTTTTTCGTGTGCAATAAAGTATAATAATAATGTTATATTGTGCGAGCGATATAACATGCCAGACGTAACAGCAGGTTTAGTCTCCTCAGTCGTGACTCAGGACTGAGAAGGTTACATGCGTGACAATTTGCGAGCGACAGCGACGTTAGAAGGAAGGAGCCCTTAATTGTAACGCGATTTGGAACAAATCAACGCCGAAAGTGGGGCGTGCCGGCGACGACGGCAGTACCTGGTAACGCAGCGGCAACGGCAGCAGCGGGCCCCACACCTCGCCGGCGCCTCCCGCGGCCGCCACCTGTGGGGGCGGTCGTCAGGGGCGGTCGGGCTCGCTCGGGGCCAGTGGCGGACGGGGGCGAGGGTTTGTGAGGCGTTTGAGGGGCTGGGAGAAGGGCACGGCGGGACGGTACGTGTTTTTTTTCGTTTGTTGTTTATTTTATATTTGCCTCATTAATTAATTCATTCAAAAATAATTTGTAATATTTTTGGAAACTGAACGCATTGTTTTGTGCTATAATGCAAATCTTAGGATCTTATTTCTCTGACCCACGTGACCCTACACCATCCCGGCGCCTCCCGCGGCCGCCATCTGTGGGGGCGGTCGTCAGGTGCGGTCGGGACCAGGTGGGGTTCGGGCAGGGACGTTAAATTATTGGAAAGAGCTGCTTGCTGCGTCTTTCTTTGTTTCTTGTATTTTTTTTTTAACTTATAGCCGGCTAATTAGTAGCATTTTTTTTGCCTCTGGCTTTAGAAACAACTGAGGTTTGGGGTTTTCAGGCGAAAGCCTTTTGTAAATGCCCTACCTGGGCCTCGTTTGAGAAACTCGGACTAGCGTTCTGATGATTGATGCTGAGGATCTCCCTTACTCCAGTGCGGTAATGCTTTGGGTCGAATATGTCTCGGGGCGGTTTTATTTGAGTGTTTTTCTAATTATTTTTGATTCATAGTTATAATTATATATGAATAATGAGCAAAATATTTGCTTCGCGAAAGCGGATATTTGCAAAGATGAGGTAGGAACGGCTTTTTTGGGCTGCTGTGGCATAGCCACCATATAAGTCACATACTTTAACATTATGTAATTTGATGGAATGTAGTTTGAGAATTTTATTTTTACACATTGCGTTTCTAATCTATAATTTTATGGTTTTAAATTATTTGTGTTATGCTGTGTGTGTGTGTGTGTGAGTGTGTGTGAGTGTGTGTGTGTGTGTGTGTGTGTGTGTGTGTGTGTGTGTGTGTGTGTGTGTGTGTGTGTGTATGTGAGTGTGAGTGTGTGTGTGTGTGTGTGTGTGTGTGTGTGTGTGTGTGTGTGTGTGTGTGTGTGTGTGTGTGTCTCAAAGCATTTGCTCCCTATCTAAACATTTGTGGACGTAAAAAAATGTCAAAGCACGATGTTATGGGTTACCGCAGGCACTGACTGAAAATCAGCGCTGAGGGATCACTTCCTCAGCACAACGCCGAGTCAGCTGCCTTTTGTGGCAACTTAGACACACCACAGGCTACATCTATCGTCCTGTTTTATTTATTCGTTTCATCTGTTGTGTATTTAGTTTTCTTTCTGTTGTTGTGCATATTATGTTACTTATCTGCTTATTTTGTTTCTGTGATGTATCTTGTTGGTATAATAAATGTCGTTCTTCTTCTTCATATTTTACAAGGGAGTAGAGGATGGAGGAATTAGGGTAGCCACCGGGGTTTCAGCCGCTCCGAGCGAGTGCTTGCGAGAACGACCCCGCGGGCGTGCGCGGGACGTCGCAAAAAGTGATCGATCAAAAAAATATTCAGTCCAACCACAACCTTTTGAGACGGTTTCATTATAACAGTACTGGTATACATTCACGTCATGTCACTGCAGCGCAGACAGGCCTTCTCTCCTTAAGGCTTTAACAAGGGCTAACTAGCGCCGCCAATGAATAAAAAGTCACATCTTCTTTCACAATCCGTTTTTG
Organism: Yponomeuta cagnagella; assembly: GCA_947310995.1. Taxonomy (NCBI): domain Eukaryota; kingdom Metazoa; phylum Arthropoda; class Insecta; order Lepidoptera; family Yponomeutidae; genus Yponomeuta; species Yponomeuta cagnagella. The sequence goes on along the minus strand of OX371295.1, from coordinate 1,585,986 downwards.
CAAAAAAGTGAACGACCAAAATGTCCGTGTTGGTAACAGCAATTTTAAGAACCTACAGCTTAGAAATTAGGTTCAAGAATCTAGGCTACGGTGGTGTATCTTCCGTGTGGCGCCGGATTAAGAATAGCGTCACTCCATTTCCTTCCGTGGATGTCGTAGAAGGCGACTAAGGAAATCAATTACCAGGAGACGGGCAGCAGCGTCTTCCTGAGATTCCAACCGCATACTGCGATCGCCAACCCGCCTGCCGAGCTTGGCGATTACGGCAAAACCCCTCGTGGCTATGAAAACCACGAGGTAGGCCTATGTCCTGCAGTGGGCGTCGAATGGCCGATGATGATGATGATCTAGGCTACAATTGCGTTTTTGGCGAAAACCGCCGTTTTTAGCGTAAATGAAATTGTGGACTAGGTTCTACGCCCTAGGTTCTAAGTTGTATTTTCGAAAAATTGCTGTTACCAACACAGACATGATTGTCGTTCACTTTTTTGCAAAAACGGCTCGTGACAAAAGATGTGATTTTTTGTTCATTGAGAATTACGACACTCGTTAGCCCTTATTGAAGCCTTAAGAAAGAGTAATCACCCACCGCGGACTGGCTATACTAGCAAGCGCTGAGGGTATGTGAACACCTCAAACACTCAGGTTACCTCGTGCAATACTTAACACTCGGGCATTAAGTATACCTTCTTAATTTTTAATTTACAAAAAACACACTCAGGCATGGGCAGCTTTTAAAAAATCCAAGAAAACAAAAAGCGCCTGAAAACTTTACGTCGTCTGTACTCAATCGAGTCCACGTTTTTCACGTGAAATAGTTCGTCCGTCCTTCCGGGTCACACTTTTTGCTATGCGCCCGCGCACGCCAACTCTAAGCTTAACACTAAATAAAGCTTACAAGTAACTTAACTTACAAAGTTATACAATACAAAAAAAACATTTTCTCCGCTAGCATTTCTAAACGATACATTCGTAACACCTAATCCTGCACAGTCATCCACCAACGTATTTCCAATTGCGTGGAGAAAAATGACAGTGGAACCCCCAGTTTCTCGTACACTAACACGCTGTTAGTCTACTGTTAACAGTTGCCAATTGACCAAAGTGCATACAAAAAAAAAACACTGACAGCTGTTAACAGTAGATTAACAGCTTGTTAGTGTACGAGAAACCGGGGGTACGACTCGTTTTAAACAGTCATGAATTGTCAAGGTACTCCACGGAGTTAAAAATGGAAATTATAGTATTGGAAAGATACGCCTCGCGGCCAATAGAGCGCGCTTTGACGATAAGGCTGCTTTTGCGTTTCTCGTGCTATCTCGCTCGCACAATCTAACACTTTTGCTAATTGCAAAAAAAAAAATTTTTTTGATAAACGTGGTCTGAGGGTTTGATAGATGATAAAATTACTGACATTTTAAATATGCACCTACATATTTGGTTTCCTACACCTAGGTTTCAATAAAGAGAATTTGTTTCCGAAATGATAAATTTTCACAATCAAAACTAGGTACAGAAATAAGAAACAATATTTCTCAAATACAAAAGCTGTCAGTGCGAATCGCTCGTAGCCCCGGCTGCCTGAGTGATCTTAAACGATCACGAAGGTTAAGCAACACAGGGCGCGTTCAGTGCATGGATGGGTCGCCGTCTATGCCTAACGCTAGTGGTGCCGTTAAGCTGTTGGTGCCGGCTGCCGTCGATAGATGGCAGTCGTTAAGCCAAGTCAGAGGCCTTCGGGCGGCTTGACAACTTCTGACAGTAGACGAGCCACTAGTCTCACAAGCCTCCGCCAATCCGGACTTGGCCCCCGTGGTGGAGTATGGCCTATACCTTCCTCAGGGAAGAGACCCGTGCCCCTCGGTGGGGACATAATGGGTTGATGATGATGATCTCTCAAATGTCCGTAATTTTATTATCTATCAAACCCACAGACCACATTTTATCAAAAGTATAGTCGAATTTATTACAATTTAAAATGTTAACAATGTGCGAGCGAGACAACACGTCCGGTGTAGCAGCGACCTGAGCGAAAATGGCATTATCGAATTAGACACGAATCTTCACTCAGGCTGGGCTAAGTATCTGTCTATTTGTGAATCTATGACTGGCAGAATAACAACCACGGTGTGCCCACAAACTTTCTATTTAACCACTCGTCTGCCGCGACACAGATCTGTGTCCAACTTAGTATCTATACGTTGCGTTCCGCGAGGGCAGTTCAGGAGTTAAACCAAGGTTAAATGCTAAGGGGTCCATAGAGTAACATCAGCGGCACGAATGGAAAAAAATCGTATCTCCTCTTTGCAGATCGTTTTTGCAAAAAGTGTCTGTACAATCTCTCAATCATGTTAAAATCTTGAATCTTGAATCTTGATTAGTTTTAAATTGTAATAAGATATATTTATTTTAATAATAAAAAAAATAATGCATGTATTTTTATATTGCATCTTGATTAGTTTTAAAATGCAAATCTTGAATCTTGATTAGTTTTAAATTGTAATAAGGTATATTTATTTTAATAATTAAAAAAAAATGCATGTATTCTTATATTGCTGAGCGCTATCGTGCTATATTTCTAGTAATTATGAACTGCCTATTTGTGGATGTCTGTTATTGGCCTTGTGAACTGTTTCTTTATTATTGTAATCAAATTATTTGTTTTCGCTGTTGATATCCTTAATAAAATAAAATAAAATAAAATAGTGATCTTTGGGATCCACGACCGGGGACCCAGGGTCGAGAACCAGGGATTAGCTAGCATTTATGCCAAAAACGGCCGTTTTAGGGTTCCGGACCCAAAGGGTAAAAACGGGACCCTATTACTGAGACTTCGCTGTCTGTTCGTCCGTCCGTCTGTCTGTCACCAGGCTGTATCTCAAGAACTGTGATAGCTAGAGAATTGAAATTTTCACAGATCATGTATTTCTGTTGCCGCTATAACAACAAATACTACAAATACTAAAAACAAAATAAAATAATTATTTAAGGAGGGCTCCCATACAACACACGTGATTTTTTTGCTGATTTTTTATCTTTGTGTCTAATGTTGTATAGATAATTGTACGGAACCCTTCGTGCGCGAGTCCAACCCGCACTTGGCCGGTTTTTTTTTTTTTTTTGCGTTAATGCCATCTAGACCTAAGTTTTTGCCCTAGGTTCAAGGCCATGTGTCCTAAAAGTCACTATTAACATGATTGAGAGATTGTACAAACACTATTTGCAAAAAACCGATCTGTAAACAAAGATATTATTTTTTTCCCATTAGTGGCGCCAGTGTTACTCTATGGAGCCCATTTAGTATCACCACTATTTCAATCTAAAATAACCCTTAAATAATTACGAAGAGAGACTACGTCGGCCGCACGTGGCCGGCCATTTTTGCGCCAGTATTGTAGTCTAACCTCAAATAATTTAAGGTTGATTTTAGTTTTTAACGTCGCCGGCCCGTCGTGACGTGGATGGTCCTTTAAAGGACATCGATAGACAAACCGTCATAGGATTGACTTAAAATTATTGAAGGTTCCTCGAAATATCTGGAAAATGTCACCTAAAGTACTGAAATATTCACGTTTAAGTAATTGAAAGACTATTTGCATCTCACTCACACAACTTAGAATTGTGTGAGTGAGAGGCAAACAGTCGTTCAGTTACTTTTCTTTATTTAAAGATGCCATACCAGTTACACTTTTTCCTGTTAACTATCAATGAAACACTTTTTTAGACAGATTTAACACTCGTTATTTATTGAAATTACTTCAACCGAAATTCTTTACATAGATAGACAAGCGAAGTCAAGCCCGTCAATAATGTAACAAAAAAGTGTGTCAAATCTGTTCTAAAAGTGTTTTTTCCTAGTGATCGGAAAACCTTTTCACCTCGTGACAATTCGCCCAAAAAAGAAAAAGAAACCCAAGCACTTTTCAATACAAAAAGGGAATAAACAAGATAATTTCGGAACTCGGATGCCACTAGTATTAATTATTTGATATTCCTGAATGTCCTGTGGTGATTTTTTTTTTCCTGTTTCAAGATTATACCAAATTTTTGTTCCTGTTTCAAGTGTATACCTAATTTTTTTTCGTGTTTCAAGTGTATACCTAATTTTTTTTCCTGTTTGAAAGAAAGAAAGAAAGAGGATATTTATTTAAATTGTCACAGAAACACAAAGTAAACAAAAGGTACACAAACAAAAGACACGAACGTCAACAAAACAGAGATAAAACAAAACAATCGAGAAGAAAACATGTGAGGCATATAGAGTCAAAGGCAGCCGGGTACCATATAGTAATGTATGGCACCCAGCCACCTCGGACCTCAAACGCCTCAGGTGCCTCCGTGACAACAAAAAAGGGGCTCCAACTCAGCATACTTTACTGGTGTGTGCTATGGTTAGCATAACACCAGCAAAACTGATTTTCAGTTGGGACCATTCCTTGGCACCCGGAACGTGGTACTTAGGTACATACACAGATACATACATACATACACACATCTCACTATAGAAATACAAATAATAATAACTACTTATATGAATACCCATAAATATACTGTAAAATTAAATAAATGTACTAAATATACTAAGCTTATATTAAATACTAACACCATTGCAATTACGATTTACAATAAATAATAAATACATACACAATAAGTGCTGGATTAGGAAGAGGCTTTCTGCATTTCCAGCAAATAGCTTCCAAACTGTTTCAAGTATACCTATCTTTTTCCAGTTTCAAGTGTAAATGTACTTTTTTCCTGTTTCAAGTGTATACCTAATTTAGAGTACTACGGTGCGTTATACTGTCCATGTTCAATAATTACATAAGACATTTAGGTATTCGGCTTTCATGTGGATTATCCTCGGTTCCTCATACATACATACATAAACTCACCCTGTATGCCAGAGGGGTAGGCAGAGACCAGTGACTGCCACTTGCCACGTGCCACGATTCTGACCGATCACTTTCGCTTCCTTAAATTCACGTTGCACGCACGCAGGCTATCTCTCTGAGAGAGAGTATGGGCTTAATCACCACGCGTGCCCACCGCGGATTGGCGATTTCAAGCGCTGAGGTATGTGAATAGCTCAGACACTCAGGTCTCCTCACGATGTTTTCTTTCACAGTTAGCGAGTGGTATCGCTACTATAACTTCACAAATGTACATAACTTAGAAAACAAAGTCATAGGTACATGCCCGCACCGGGAATCGAACCTGGGTCTCTCGCTTCCGAGTCTACCCACTAGACTACCACCGCCGGTACCTAACCCTGTACCTACCTGCCTGTTCTTGATTGAGAAAAGATACTAAAATTAATAATGTTGGAAACAACTTTTGTTTATTAAAACCTAAGTATATGATTATGTGTTTAAAAGGGACCAGCGCTGAGGGATCACTTCCTCAGCACAACACTGAGTCAGCTGACTTTTGTCGCAGCTCAGACACACCGCAGGCTACATCTATGGTCCTGTTTTATTTATTCGTTTTGTCTGTTGTGTATTTAGTTTTCTTTCTGTTGTTGTGCATATTATGTTACTTAACTTTATTTTATTTGTGTGACGTATCTTGTTGGTATAATAAATGTATTTCTTCTTCTTCTTCTTCTAAAATGTCCGCATCAAAAATATACAAAAAAAAATTATTTTTTTTTGCAATCACTAAAACTGTCAGATAGTGCGAGCGAGATAGCACGAATGACGTCACAGCAGGGCGTAAGCTTATGATTCTTATCACGTTCCACCGGAAACCGAAAAATTTTTTCTCACATAAAAGGAAAAGTCTTACATAATTATTGAACTGACCTCTAAACCTCGAGGGAGTGTTGAATAAATAACACTGTCTCTCTAAAATTCGTGCCCTTTGCTAGTGTAAATTGTAGGTATTGTAATACGCTATTTTATTGATACGCGGAGTACGGGCAATATATATTTTTATTACTCTTTTTCATCGATTCCCTAGCCTAGCTGGGGATCGACTGACTTCTAAAACAAAACGTAACGATTCCCTTCAAAATATTCAAAATATGACGAGAAGGCTCTGCCAGCCAGCTACTATAAAGAGGAATCGTTACTGTACCTATAAGGAGGCGTGCCGAAAATGCTAATACCGATGTAAGGCCAGGCGCTTACTGCGAAGTTTTTTCCTACGCATTCAATAAACATTAACAATCGCGAGGACATTCCTGTTAAGTAAACAAGAAGGCAACACCTCACGAAGTAACGCAATCGCCTGATCCCGAGCCGAAAAAAGGCCTCACTCGCCAAGATATGAGAAACGAAATCGCAATTCGCGCCTGACCTTCGCATTTTCAATACCACTGAGTAGTCCGATGTTCACAGCGTTTCAGAGGTTTTAAAACGCTCACCAAATATTTCTCTTGTACCTAGCCACAGACACTCCAAATACAATCAACTTAGAATGGAATCAATAAGTCCTTCACAATATAAGTAAACGCTCCAACACGGACGAGTCCCTTGCCAAACACACAAGTCCTTCTCAACAATGGCCTCGTCCTTCCGAAGATAAAACATATAAGCCGCCAAAATTAATAAGTGTTCACCAAATTTTGTAGGTATCTTTCGGTAAGTGCACCGAGGTGAACATTTATCCGTTTCGGTGAGGCTTTGGAAGCTTTTTGTAAACGCCATTCTTTTGGTTGGCGTTTTATACTGGTCCTTTTTTCTATGTAGCCCCATGAGCTGCTGTGCCCACTCACTGGCTCCATGAGCAGACCATCACTAGCGCCACCAATGAGAAAAGAAATGGTAGATAAATAAATAGAGAAAACGCTTTATTGTACAAAAAAAAAAAAACGAAAATCGATACCTTACGAATCTCTCGAATATTTTGATTTCTCGGATGCACGACCGACAACTTAAGGCCAAGAAGGTTTGCGATGTTATTTATTAAAAAAAAAACAGACAAGCGCGAGTCGGACTCGCCCGCCGAGGGTTCCGTAGAAATTTGTAGGTACTTACATATTATAAATAGTTCAGGACTCGAGTCTCACAGTTTTTCGGAGCTTTTCCCGAACTTCAAAGGCATTTTTTATGATTTAAATACAAATGTAGTTTTCAGATTTTTCCCTGTATTTGTAGTATAAGACGACATTACTTGCCAAATTTCATAGTTCTAGGTCAACGGAAAGTACCCCATAAATTTTGATTCCCTAAGTTCCGAAATATACGTTTTTGCGACATAAACGGCCGTATCTTTTTTTTACGTTAACTTATAAAGTTTGATTTTTTCACAGATTCAAGGGACTGTAGACCTGAGTCATATACTCAGGTCTACACTCAGGTCTACAGCCTATAAATTTTGATTCCCTTGAGTGCCGAATTATACGTCTTTTTGCGGCATAAACGGCCATATCTTTTTTTTACTTCTAAGCAGTTTGATTTTTTCACAGCTTCAAAGGATTGTAGACGTGAGTTTTAATTTCAACTCGATACCTCCACGCGTTCCCGAGATAAAGGCTCTTGACAGACAGACGGACGGCCGGACGGGCGGACAACAGTGATCCTATGAGGGTTCCGTTTTTTTCCTTTTGAGGTACGGAACCCTAAAAAAAGGTAATAACAAAGGTAATTACTCTATGATTTATAAAAATTTCTCGCTAAAACGCCGATAAATGCATTCACAGATTCAATAATTAAGTACCTGTGGATATGTCAAGAAACGCTTTTGTTGTTGCATCAACGAGACAATAATTTCTTCTTTATGGTCTATGGTTAAGATTGTGATTTTTTTTTTTTTTAGTTCCTTTAATTTATTGAAATGTAGCACGTTTTTATCAACAGAATGTTAATTCACGAATAGATCCCCGATTGCCGGAAACAAAATCAGAAAAGAAACGACCATCGCAAAGTTGCTCTGACATGACAATGTTCACGTTTGACAGTCTAATCTGTGCTCTGATAATAAACTTCTCGGACATTTATACGCGACTTAAGGCTGTGCCTACGTGGAGCACGCTGTCTCGCTCGCACAATTTGATAATTTTAGTGATGGTAATAAAATGAGTATCATCACCGTCATCATCATCATCATCAGCCTATGCTCGTCCACTGCTGGACATAGGCCTCGCCTATAGCACGCCACTGAGCACGGTCCTCGGCTACTCTCATCCAGCTCTTGCCAGCCGCCCTGCGAAGATCATCGCTCCACCGAGTCTGAGGACGTCCTACACCACGTTTACCGATCCGCGGTCTCCACTCGAGAACTCGTCTACACCATCGGTTATCGGTATAACCGATGGTGCCGATGGTGTAGACGATGAGACGACTCATGATAAATGTGGTCGGAGGGTTTGATAGATAATAAAATTGCGAAGGCATATGTTTCTGATCCTGTTCCAAGTTTTTGATTCAGAAAACGCGATTCCAAAATGAAATTATATTGAATATGTCCGCAATTTAATTATCCATCAAACCCTCAGAAAAGTTTACTCATATTACTACAGTATAAAAAAAAATAAAAAATAAAAATGTGCGAGCTAGACAGCACGCTCCACGTAAGAGCAGCCTTAAGGTTACGGAGATTCACTTTATAAATCATAATTTAGTTTAATACCTGTGTTAAGACCGCCGTAAGTCCAACTGAGGAGTGTTTCGGTGGTATAATTTTATTTTAATATAAATCAGGTGTTTATAAACACGTTTCACTCACTCATGATTAGTATATAAATTTGAAAAAAAAAATTACAAAAAAATTACTGTCCTATCTAGGGCCGTCGGTCATCATTCCATGATTCTTTAAACTTCATAGCATGAAAAAAAAAATCGCGAACATGAGCCTACATTATCACTAGATACGGTTTCATTTGAGCTGTACTGAATTTTGGACAATAAAAAATATACCAAATATACTATCACTGAATCTGTTAGTGGTCGTCAAAATCCTATTAGTAGGATGTGTATTTCTGTTATTTCCAAAAATGCCCCAACTATTCGCGCGCTCGGAGAGCCCGTCCAAGGTTTCTATCAAAGCCCTAGGTGTTTTTCTTTTTCAATGGCGGCGCTAGTCAGCTCCGGGTCGCGCCCTGACAGAGCTGGCACAGTACAGGGGATCGTGAGGGTTAAGGCGGGTTCGCACTAGCGCATACCTGGGGGTGTGCGCGCGGCGGGGAGCGCGGAGTGTAGACGGCCCCGTGGCCGCCGCCCAGTCTGGCGCCGCGCATCGCGGACATCTGGAATTATATGTGTTAAGCACATTTTGTGCAAAAAGGCTTACTATAACATCAAGGATTATTTAGAAGACAAAGTTTGGCATTAAACAGTAGATTAATATTATTTAAAGGACGATTGTGACTAGTGTTCAACACATTCATGACTAATATTTTGAGTTGAAAACTCTGTTAATTAAGTTAAAACGTGTTTTGAAAAGAATAAATGTGGAGTTTCTTTGTTAGATTCTTCTCCGCATAATCCATTAATTGTGAAACTAACAACTTTGACGTTCATTAAGTAAACATTCTGTTTTTACAATGAATAAAAATATTTGAATTGAATTGAATTGAATTGAATATATTATGTACGTTCTCCAATAAAATTCAAATCAGATAAAAAAACCGGCCAGGTGCGAGTCGGACTCGCGCACGAAGGGTTAAGCACCATTATCTATACCGAGCAAAAAGCGGCCAAAAAAATCACGTCTGTTGTATGTTGTAATAAATATTTAAGGAGGGCTCCCTTAAATATTTATTTTATTCTATTTTTAGGTTTTGTTGTTATAGCTGTCTGTGAAAATTTCAACTGTCAAACCATCACGGTTCATGAGATACAGCCTGGTGACATACGGACGGACGGACAGCGGAGTCCTAGTAATAGGGCCCCTTACCCTTTGGGTTACGGAACCTTAAAAATCGTTTATTAAACTAGAACAACATTTGCAAATAAAGTTGTAGGCATTAAGCATTAACAGAAATTATAATGGTGTACCCACACTAGACTGGGTTTGTGGGCACCTTAAAAGTGCTTAATTTTTAATAGTAAAATAATGACAAGTTCGATGAAAAGCAATACAATAACAATACTTAAGGCACTTTGAGATCGATTTTAATGAAACTCCCGCTTTTTACTAAAACTCTGTACTGACACTATAGGACTTATTCAGGGACTTATTCCTCAAGGCGCACCACCGAAGCGGTTTAAAGAATGCGTTAAGCGTACTCTGTGCAAAAAGCCTATAATAACATTAAGGATTATTTGGAAGACAAAGATGTTTGGTGTTTAAATAATGTTAACGGGGACGATTGTATCTAGTGTAGTGTAACTTTAAGTTGAAAACTCTGTTGATTGAGCAAACTTGTCTTGAAAAGAATAAATGTGGAGTTTCCTTGTTAGCTTCTTCTCCACATAATCTATTAAGTGTGAAACTAACAGCTTTGACATTCATTAAATAAACATTTTGTTTTCACTTAAACCAATGACTTTGTTTTGTAAGTCACGTACATTTGTGAAGTTATAGTAGCAATACTACTCGCCAAACGTGAAGGAAAACATCGTGAGGAAATATCTATTGCAGATGATTTATACAGCATTTTCGAGCATTTCGGCTGTCCCGAAAATAAACACAGTAAGGGACATTTTTTTTTTTTCAAAGCCGAGATACATCCACTATTGGTTACTAGTCGGTTCCAGTAACCAACAGTGGTAATATCTCGGTTGTGAAAAAAAAAAGATGTCCCTTACTGTGTTTATTTTCGGGTCAGCCGAAATGCGCTTACCTGGTTGATGTCTAGAAGGAGCGGCGCGTGATGAGAGTGGGTGTGCGTCTCCCAAACCCCGCCAGCGGCGTAGCGCACGCGTCTTCTGCAACGTAAACATTGCCGATTAGACGAGCTAACAGATCGACTCTAGCCCGGAAGGTCTAGTCTACGACTAGTTAGACCCAAAGTTACTTCACTTAAGCGTAAACAAACAGTATCAGGACGAAAAGTAGTAAAAATCCCAAAAACTATGTTCTGGGTCGGTGCCGGCAACTCAATTGTTTTTTTAATTGTTTACGCATATTAGTCGTCAGAATCTTGCGCATGTAGCGAGCACATGTCAACTCTGCGCGCGCACTATAAACTCCAACATTCCTGCATCGCGCAAGCAAAATGTTTCACATGACACACCATAAATATAACGTCCGACGAACATCAGTCGGACCGGCCGTCCCCAGGCATAGGATCTGCCTGGTGGGAAATTTCCCTTTATAGTGGAAGAGCACGATCACCCGCTCTTCCCTATAAGCGTTTGACATATTAGAAAACATTTTTCAGCGTTACGGTACTTCCTACCGCTTCGAATTTGGATTCATAGTTTGGAGCCAAAGGTCGGCAATCACGAATATTTAAAAAAATATGTTATACCATTACTGATAAATCATTAGTTTCTATTTTTCACAATGAAAAGAACATTCCCTCAAAATACGGTGAACGAATTTAAAGGTACTGTAGAGTTAACCGGCATTTAACAGGCCAGCATTACCCTTCCTCATCATCATCAGCCATTCGACGCCCACTGCTGGAAATAGGCCTCCTTCGCGGTTTTCATAAGCATGTTGGGTTTCACCATAATCGCCACGCTCGGCAGGCGGGTTGGCGATCGCAGTATGCGGTTGGAATCTCAGGAAGACGCTGCTGCCCGTCTCCTGGTAATTGATTTCCTTAGTCGCCTTCTACGACATCCACGGAACGAACGCTAAGATAAAAAAGACCTGTACGCTGCAGCGCCACAAACGACCATTTGGCGATGCCGAAGGCCGAGTACAATACAGGCCAAAGCCGAAGCACGAGCCCTCATCTCCTCATCCTGAATTTGAAGGCTGAGTTCCGTGGAGAGCAACGCCGTGGTCCGGCACGACACCTTGAATCTCTAGTGTGACATTGTAGTGGCCGAAGGCCGAGCCCCGCGGAGTGGGCACGAGTAACACCACCGCGGCGAGGCCGAAAACCGAGCCCCTATGAAATCCTACACGAGCACACGCTAATCTGAGCTACGTGGAGAGCGAATCCCAAAACATCCTTAACTGAATTCGGCCTTGGCGTGGCCGAAGGCCGAATTCAGTTCAGACCGAGGCTGAAACATGAGCTCTTATCGAATCTAAGGAGTTAGCTGTTCCCTTTTGTGGCTTAGTACTCATGGCGTGGCGGAAGGCCGAATTCAATTCAGGCCGAGGCTGAAATTTTATGAAATTTGAGTTCGCGACGGCCTTCTACACCTTGGTTTTCCAGTAGGGCGTAGTAATCTCGGGGCACAGGCGCCGGCACTTTCGGATGGGCTAGTCACCACGAAGGCTGAGGTCTGTTGAGGGCGGAGCCCAGAGCTTCCTCGGTTCCCTAGTATGGCGTAGTACTCACGGCGGGGGCGGGTAAGTCCGGCGGGGCGGGGGCGGGGGCTGTGGCGGCGGCTCGGGGCACAGGCGCCGACGCTTGCGGCTGGGCGAGTCGCCGCGCTTGTGGCCCTCCTCGCCGCCCCACAGCGGGTTCGAGTCCGCGTCCGAGGGGCCGGCGGCGGCTGCGCCCGCGTTGGGCGACAAACGGGCGTCTAGAATGGGGGGGAAGTGTTTATATGAACACTACGAATGAAGAATGTGAAATACACAAACACATGCACAGACACACACACACACACGCACGCACGCACGCACGCACGCACGCACGCACGCACGCACGCACGCACGCACGCACGCACGCACGCACGCACGCACGCACGCACGCACGCACGCACGCACGCACGCACACACGCACACACCTGCACGCACGTAAACATGCACGCACACAGGCACACACATATCTCCGATATAGACAAATATTCGTATACATACTTCTGGTGGCACCTCCTAACGGGATTTTTAGGACCGACGACCGAGAACCGATGGCAAAAAAAAACCTAAAATAGCATTCTACTTAAAAACGGCCGTTTTGGCTTTCTTGCTTGGTACCTCGTCTCAGGTGCCTGATCCTAGGTTCCCGCTTCTCGGTCATGGGCCCTAAATGTCACTATTTAAATGATTGAAGAATGGAAACACACTTTTTGCAAAAACGATCAGTAAAATATGTTTTCTTTGTTGTCTTATTAGTAGTTTTTAATAAAGAAAAGTTGTTTCCAAAATTATTAATTTTGGAATGAAATTTTCTCAATCAAAAACTAGATAAAGGATAATAAAAATATGTTCATTCCGAACATTTCCGTTTCCGTTCATCCTCAATCCACATTTCTGAAAAGTATGCTCATTTTGTTACAATTACTTAAAATGTTATATTGTGCGAGCGAGACAACATACTCCACGTAAGGGCATCCTTAACTTACAACATTAATGGGCTACTTTATTATGATTGTAGTATTGTACAGACCTGTCCGCCGGCGTTCGGGCGCCGCGGTCCGCCGCTCGGCGCGCCTGGAGCCTCCGGCGCCCACGTTGTTGCCACCTGGAACACCAGAGCGCTCTCCTCAGATATACACCATCGTTCGTCAAAAGTTTGGCAGGACCGTGGGAAGTGACGGTCCCTGCCCACCTCTGCGGGAAACAGACGTATGCGTCCGTGAGTGCGTGTGTGTGTAGTGTGCGTATAGTGTGTGTGTAGTGTGCGTATAGTGTGTGTGTGTGTGTGTGTGTGTGTGTGTGTGTGTGTGTGTGTGTGTGGTGTGTGTGTGTATGTGTGTGGTGTGTGTGTGTGTGTGTGTGTGTGTGTGTGTGTGTGTCTGTGTGTGTGGTGTGTGTGTGGTGTGCGTGTGTTGTGTGTGTGGTGTGAGTAGTGTTTGTGTGTGGTATGTGGTGTGGGGTGTGTGGGTGTGTGGATGTGTGGGGGTGCGTGTGTGCGTGCGTTCGTGTGTATGTTTTATTTTACCATATTTATGTTAATTATATCTCCACTCTCGTATTCCGCTAGGACTTAGTAGTGCCAGTTTACCCAGTGCCACGCTGAAGCCGCGGTGGCCCGAGTGGGACCAGCAGGAAGGAGTCCGTGTATTCCCGGAAGGGGATGCTCGCATCGGCCCCAATTAAACCATAACTCACCTAAATTATTCCTCTATTGTCTCTAATCGTAGGTATTCCGCTAGGATATGGTGGTGCCAGTTAACCCACTCGGCCCAGGTAACTTACAGATCGATTTTAACCAACACTCACCTATACTACACCGCCGCTGGTCCTGTATGTGATGCGGCCTCGCGTCACGCTTGGGGCCGGGGTGGGCCGAGTGGGCTGAGTGGGACGAGTGCCCGTGGGACGGGTGCGGCGCGTGCGGCGGCGGGTGGTGCGGGGGGTGCTGCACCAGGGGGGGCGGGGAGACGGGCAGGCATTCCTTTGGGCTGCCCGCGCTGCTGCCGTCACTGTGACAAGAGACAAAGTGTTGGTTAGTGACTTCGGAATTATTAACACTGTAGATTCGCTATTTCTGTTTGTCATCACACGGGTGTCCCACTGTCCCACAGATTTGCTGTTACGCTAGATATAAATCTAGTGTGATACCAAATTAATTTTTACGATAAACATCTTTTAGCTCTAAAACTGCATGCTACTCGAGAGCTGCTGTACCCCAAGTGGGTATAATGTATGAGACAAACCCTGAATGTAACATCTGAATAATCGCAAATTAAAGTTTCCATTTCCATCTCCATTTTCATCTCCATTTCCTTCCGTGGATGTCGTAGAAGGCGACTAAGGAAATCAATTACCAGGAGACGGGCAGCAGCGTCTTCCTGAGATTCCAACCGCATACTGCGATCGCCAACCCGCCTGCCAAGCGTGGCGATTATGGCAAGACCCTTCATGGTTATGAAAACTACGAAGGAGGCCTATGTCCAGCAGTGGGCGTCAAATGGCTGATTATGATGATGAAAGTTATGAAAGCAATAATGTCTATCAAGTTGTTTAGGCGAAATAAAAAAATATATATATTACAAATTTCTTGACTTTATTTTGTTTTATTTATTTATTTAGGTACATTTGCAAACCATAAGTTGACGTTACATGGTAGATATAGCACAATGAATAAGGTTCTGATGTATATTTCTATTATAAATGTACACGGCTTTCGCTAAAGTGAAATAACTACTTAAAAACTAAAACAATCATTACAAATGATATTGAACTCATAAACTTTTAAAAATCTTGAAAAAAAACATGAACAATTTAACCTAGGTCCATTTGCTGACTTTGGAAGTTATTTGAGAACTGGAGAAAATATCTATGTCATGGTCTTTTGTTAACATATTTACTTAGCGAGTATTTAAAAAAAAAGCATGAAGTGAAAACGAGAATGAAACGAAATATATAAGTTGTGTTGTTAACATAAAGCGTTATGTATGATAAACTTTTCCATGAAAGTGATTTTCAGAATTCATGATGTGTTCTCTTACAGACTGACAAAATTTTAGAATCTGATTAGTAGAGACTCGTCGAGAGATTCTTGCTTGACTCGTCGAGAGAGAGAGTATGGGCTTAATCACCACACGTCCCCACCGCGGATTGGCGATTTCAAGCGCTGAGGTATGTAAATAGCTCTGATACTCAGGTTTCCTCACGACGTGTTCCTTCCTTCACAGTTCCCTCCTTCCCTTGTGACCTATGTGTGACAGTATTTATAAAGACAATTTGGTAAGCCACTGTTAGTCAGTACTATTGTTAGCAAAGGGCAAGATAAAAAGTACAAGAAACCGGCGTGCGTGCATGCAACAACTAATTAAGGTTGATGAAGTGAGAGGCCCTCACTCCTCAGATGGAGTTTAAATAATCTGTGGTTAGATGTTTCCTTTTACCACAGACTATTTAGACTGCTTCTGAGGAGTGTTGGTGGTTAAATAAATAAAACTGTTGGTGAATGTTGATGAAGCGAAAGAGGTCTGTCAGGCAAACCCTGGTCTCTGCCTACCCCACCGGGATACAGGCGTGAGTTTATGCAATGTAACGTTAAAACAGAAACAGTAACTTGCTAAGGTACGCGATAAGCGAGTCGCTGCACGTCTTATCGGTCGGGTGACTCAAGACTCGTGCCTTGATAGCTGATGTTAGTTAAGAGAGAGGAGGTTGTTGCTTGCTAAGCGATTTGTGACCGAGTGCAATAAATGGAGGAGGTTCTCCGTTCCTCCATATTTTTGTATGTCATCATCATCACCATCATCAGCCACCCGACGCCCACTGCAGGACATAGGCCTCCCTCATGGTTTTCATAACCATGAGGGGTTTTGCCATAATCGCCACGCCTGGCACGCGGGTTGGCGATCGCAGTATGCGGTTGGAATCTCAGGAAGACGCTGCTGCCCGTCTCCTGGTTATTGATTTCCTTAGTCGCCTTCTACGACATCCACGGAAGCAAATGGAGTGACGCTATTCTTAATCCTGCGCCACACGGACTTTTTGTATGTATGTTCAGGTAAAATTCCTTATCGCGCTGACCGATAAAACTGATATTTTTTTCTTAGAAATGGGAGATGGTCCCAATTAAATTGGGTCAAGATCTGTTCACGGAAAACTCTTCGATTCGCAATGGTGTTATGGACACGCACAACTTAATTATATATAAT
The DNA here is from genome assembly GCA_947310995.1 of Yponomeuta cagnagella. Taxonomy (NCBI): domain Eukaryota; kingdom Metazoa; phylum Arthropoda; class Insecta; order Lepidoptera; family Yponomeutidae; genus Yponomeuta; species Yponomeuta cagnagella. The sequence continues at coordinate 1,569,472 of OX371295.1, read as the reverse complement.
ATATTCGTATAAAGTATGAGTTTTAAAACCGTTTTAAGGCATCTAACCTAAAATAATTACATCATTTATCCAAAAAAACCAGGTTAAAACTTGATAATTGTGTCTCCGTAGCCATTTTATCGAAAACGGCCTGGATTGGCCAAATCCATGACGACGTCACAGTTCAGTATCTGTCAGCATCTTTCTGTCAAGCTTAGAATCCCCAAAGTTCTCAGATTTTTCAAGGAACCTATAGTATTACATAACACCTTTATTGCTTTTCCGCGCCCTAGTATTTAAAAGTCCCCGCTCTAGGATTCCCGTCGACATTCTTCGTAGTAGTATTGTTCTGTGTAGTTGACGTTTGTTTCCTAACTGACCAGTGACGTCACTGATTCTGTGCCACGCCGCATTTCCCAAGACAGCGTTTGGGCGGCTTATTTTAAAAGTGAATTTTTATTTGTTTCTTTTTGGAAGAAATACACGAAAGAATTTAAAATAACCACTCAATGAACACCAACAAAAAGTCTGAGATGGTCTTCGGAAACCTGTCAAATAGCCTATTCGTGTCGCTAGGTCGCTACACGTCTTATCGGTCGTGTAACTTGAGGATCGTCCGGTGAGAGCTGGCGATAGTTAGGGTTGCCATAACTTTTAGGAACCAATACGGGACGTTTTCTCTTCCCACGCGCGACGCCCAAAACATACAAAAAAAAGAGTTTTTATTCCAGATGTTACACGTCTGTTTATAATTTTTAACTTAAATTAACATCAAATTGAGTACTTAGTAATTCTTTCGCCCAGTCATATTTTCAAGTAGATTTTACTTTTGCCGCCCTCCCACCTCTAATGCGCGCGACGGGGGCGCCCGCGTCACTCGCCTCTATTTCCGTATTTTGTCGAAATACGGGACAAATACGGGATATGTAGACATAAGGGACGGGATGGTCAAATAAGGTGACAGTCCCCTATATACGGGACGTATGGCAACCCTAGTGATAGTGGTTGCTGCTTGATAAGCGATTTTAAACCGACTTCAGTGAAGGGAGGAGGTTCTCATTTCGTCTTTATTACTTTTTAGGGTTCCGTACCCAAAGGGTAAGACTCCACTGTCCGCCTGTCTGTCTGTCTGTCTGTCTGTCTGTCTGTCACCAGGCTGTATCTCATGAACCGTGATAGCTAGACTGTTGAAATTTTCGCAGATGATGTATTTCTGTTGGCGGTACAACAATTATTTTATTCTGTTTTTAGCAGAATATAATAAATATTTAAGGGGGGCTCCCATACATGTATTATTATAAATAATAAAAAAAACGTGATTTTTTTTGCTCGATATTAATAACGGCAACAGGTAGACGATTGAAATGTTGTATAGATAATGATACGGAACCCTTCGTGCGCGAGTACGGCTCGCACTTGTTTTTATCTATGTTCAGCGATAATGCCTTGCCACTCTTAGTCCGATTTAATTGATTCTTTTTTGTTAGAAAGAGAAAGGGACGTATCCTCCCATATTAATTTAGTCAAGATCTGCTGTCGGGGTTCATCGAGAAAATCATCAACTGTTCTACTTGCAAATGCATCTTTACGGCATTATGGATACAAACGTACGATAAGGAATAGCGTCAGCGCCATCTAGTTAAAATAAGAAAACAAAAATGTACTTAAAATGTCCATTATTTTATTAACTAGCAAAGACTTAGACCACATTTTGTCAAAACGCTTACAAAAACATAACAAAATTACGGCCCTAAAAACACTATTCCTCTAAAACCAATCTAAAACTCTGTTTATTTAATCTGTGACTACATCTTTTCCTTGTAAAATCTTCACTTAATCGACTAGTTTTTTTAAAATAAGACCGTTAGTTTGTGCGAGCGAGACAGCTTGCCCGACGCGTCGGTGTAACAACAGCCTAACAAACGTGTCCATTTTGCGTAAATACCAAGGTTCTCTGATGGTGTCTGACATTCTGCCAGTCAATCATCGCGGAAATTACGCCGCGAGTGCTGAGATTTCCTCACGGCGCTTGCCTCCACTTCACCGGACTACGCAATACGGTGTCATTACTAAAATTTGCCGTTCCGGGAATACGACAATAACAGTCATTTATACAAACACGATTCCTTAAAAAACGTCATCATCATCATCATCCATTTGACGCCCACTGCAGGACATAGGCCTTCCTCATGGTTTTCCTAACCATGAAGGGTTTTGCCATAATCGCCACGCTTGGCAGGCGGGTTAGCGATCGCAGTTTGCGGTTGGAATCTCAGGAAGACGCTGCTGCCCGTCTCCTGGTAATTTATTTCTTTAGTCGCCTTCTACGACATCCACTGAATGAAATGGAGTGACGCTATTCTTAATCCGGCGCCACACGGACATTAAAAAACTTATCAAATGGAATTTAAATAGTCTGTGGCCAAAGGCAATGCAGTTTAAATAGTAGCACAGACTATTTAAACTGCATTTGAGGAGTGTTTTAGAGGAACTGTGTATCATTCGAGAAGAATGATTCCTCGGGTCCTTCGCTGATCTCAGTCTTACGGGGACTTTGTTGCCTTTATATTCTGCTTTAAATATATGTATGTAGGACCCAAAATTCTTAGGTGCAAATTACTGGGTCACGTGTTTCCGCGCTAAACACTGTTGCCAAAGCGACCCGAATGGTTCTTTATGGGGATCTGGTCTGCCTTGTTGTGGCAAACCGCGGTCTCTGCCTTCCCTCTGGGGTACAGGCGTGAGTTTATGTAGTGTAACGTAGTGCTGTTAAAGCCTGTTCATTGTGCATGTGCGTAAAGGCCGAAAATTCGTGGGTCCGAATTACTAGGTCACACTTTTCCGCGCCAAAAACCGCTCCCAGAGCGAGACGAATGGTTCGTCGGCTCCTTCGCCGATCTCTCTTGTTAGTTACGTCACAGCCCACCCTGACCGACCGAAAGTCGACCTTTTGTCCGCGCCGGATGGCCCTCAATCGCTCGGCCTTCGCACGCGGAAGTCACGGACGCGAAGTCGGCGAGTGCCGAACGCTCGTGATTGCGATTTCGGGTACTTTTGTGCGTAGTAACAAAAACCAAATGCTAAAAAGGCTTACAGTTTTATTCATAAAAAGACGGTTCCTTAGAACACTCCTGCGAAGCAATTTAAATAGTCTGTGGTAAAGGGAAAACGTAACCACAGATTATTTTTTTTTTAGTTATTAACCTGTAGGTATAGGTTTATCTGTGTGGTGAGTTACCCTTTGCTTAGAATTAGCTTAAGAAATGTTAAGCGTTTAACATTGACATTTAACTGCCTCTAAGGAGTTTTTTTTCATGGGTCGTGGTTTTATGAGTTCTAAGGTGTATAACCAATGTGTGTTGCCAGTAATGACTTATGGATGTGAGACCTGGTCGCGACTATGGGCCTCATAAGAAGGCTCAAGGTCGCCCAACGAGCAATGGAGGGAGCTATGTTAGGAGTTTCACTGTGTGATCGAATCAGGAATGAGGAGATCCACAGAAGAACCAGAGTTACTGATATGGCTCGCAGAACTGCTCAGATGAAGTGGCAGTGGGCGGGGCGCGTAGCTCGGAGAACTGATGGCCGTTGGGGCGGAAAAGTTCTGACCTGGCGACCGCGGACCGGACGACGCAGTGTGGGAAGGCCTCCCACCAGATGGTCGGACGTCCTAGTTACGGTGGCGCGGAGTCGCTGGATGTGGGCGGCACAACACCGGGAGCGATGGAAAACCATGAGGGAGGCCTATGTTCTGCAGTGGGCGTCAAATGGCTGATGATGATGATGATGATGAACATAGTTATACTTTATCTGCGCTTATAAATCCTATCCTATAATCCTTCCTATCATCCAACTGTCACATTTCATACAAATTGCTATCGCAAACGTCAAGATTCCGCAATTTTTCAATTCAAGATTAGCAATTTTTTTCTGACATCATAGCCAGTGTAACACTTGCGTCTAGAATACCTAGACCATTTGACTCCCCATTTGTGGAAATCGGTCCAGCCGTTTGGCGACGCAGTGGATAAAGAGACATGACATACATACGCGCAAAAATCATAACCCTCTTTTGCTGTAGCAGTCGGGTAAGAAGCACGGAAGCACAAAGGGCAAGGTTTTGAATTTTTTCGGACTTATATTGAAACGTACTTATACGCAAAATGTACCTACCGCATTCAAGTATTACGTAAGCACTACAGGGGGACCCCGTCTTAGCTTTACTTATTTTTGATGACATGGGGGGTGGGAGGGTCTGGATGGTGATTACGTCAGCAGTAGGTACTTATTTTTTTCTAAAAAGAATTAGTCGATTTTGCTTCGAACACATAATATGGCAACACTACTTGTCTGTGCTGGAAAACGAACCGCATTTTCAGGGATTCCCAAAAATAATGGATACGTTTATAGAACCGAGTAGGGGAATTACCGCGCGCTATTCGCTTGTCAAATTTCTTAACGTCAATGCAGTGTTTCGTTTCGGTAAGATTGACGATTTGAAGAAGAAGAAGAAAAACATTTAATTTTATTTAACGCCACATACACACATAATTATGCAGGAAAAGTAAATACAGAAAATAAGGCAGATATAGGACAAAAGCAGAAGAAATGTGAAGCTAATAGTGAGAAAAAACAAAGGCTAAGGATACAGTGGATGTACTCTGTATGTGAATGCAGCGGAAAAAAGGCCTCGTGCTCAGTATTAGCTGAGGGTTTGCACCCACAACACTGATTTTCAGCTAGAGCCTTCTGGTGACTCACGGAGCATGAAAACGGAACAAACACACACTCATACTCATTTGAATCCTTTTAAAGAAAAATGTATAAACCAATGTTTACGTAATCATTGGTAAGAGCTTTGCTTACTTTTTGGCAAGGAGTTCTTGTTACATATTTACGATAAGTTCTTTATATAAAACCAGCCAAGTGGGAGTCGGACTCGCGCACGAAGGGTTCCGTACCATTATATCGATACAACGTTAGACAAAGATCGAGACAAGATAGATTAGGTACATTGATCACTGCGCCATCTATAAAATCCAACAAGAAGCGTTTAACATTGACATTTAACGACGTGACATCGGCGCTGTGAAGGTTGGCGGCGGTGTTCTTTAGACAACGTTTGTTGTATGGGAGCCCTCCTTACGTATTTATTTTATTCTGTTTTTAGTCTTTGTTGTTAGAGCGGCAACACAAACACATAATCTGTGAAAATTTTTACTGTCTAGCATGAGATACAGCCTGGTTCCAGACAGACAGATGAACGTCCAGTGGAGTCCTAGTAATAATTTATTTTATTACCCCTTTGGGTACGGAACCCTAAAAATATAGGAGCTGGTCGTATGGTAGTGGGAGCAGGCGTTCGGATCCTTCCACAGTATATACCCCCTGTAGAATTGCCCGGACGGAAGCCACATCGCGTCCGGTGTAGTGACCACACCAGTGATTCCTAAAGTGGGTTCCGAGGAACCCAAGGTTTCTGTGGAAAAGTCACTGGGGCTACACATCACATTTATTGGTCACTGAAATCAGAAATCAATAATTTATTTCAACGTAAAGAATTTACATTCTGTTTGCACTTCAGGCCGTATTTGTACTGAACTGAATCGTTGGATTTTTAAATAATCCTCAGCTAAAAATATTTCTTACGGTTAATGTAACGGGACAGCGGCAGTTTATCCAGAAGCTTGCAGTTTTGATATTTCGATTTGGGGTTACGTAAAACAAAAGAGTTTTGTTAATGTCCCATAATATTTTCCTACTTTTATGGGAAAAAATAACTAATGTGTAGACAGTAAAAGTTATAGATGGTACTCATGGAATCAGCCACTGATTTATTACGTTTATGTATGATTTGAGAAGATGGTAAAGAATATTCTTATCTTATCTTATGGCCAGGGTGGAGCTTTTCGCTGCCTTTTTCTCCATTACAAAATCAATGTAAATTCTTTGCGCTGAAATCAATTTCTGATTTTTGACTTCCATAGCCTTACCCTGTTGGATTATGACATTGAAAATACAAATTAAAAACAATCGTTATGGTGGTTCGATCGGGCCAATTAAAATTCTATAAATTAGCAGTCTTATTTATAAAAAAACACTATTCCTTAAAACGCGATTAAACTATGGTGGAGATTTTACAATGAAAAGTCGTAACAATAGATTAAATAATCTTCCTCTTAGGAGTGCTTTAGAGGAAGTGTTTTTATAAATAAGGCCGCAAAAGTTTGGGAACCGCTGGACTAGACAACTGACGTCAGTGGGGCGTGTCGCGTATAACGCGATGACGTCGCCGACCATGCAGCGCGGGGCGAGGTGGTGAAATTAACTCGCCGCACCGAGCGCCTAGTTACTTGTTACGTAAAACCCGAGAGAAATGGTCAAATGACCAACGTTCGGTTGGTCACCAAATGGTTGAGATACGGCGGTTCACTCGTAGCATCGACTGCCTCGTTGGTCTAGTGATTAACACGCTTAACTGCCAAAACAGAGTGTATTTCCATGTTTGTGGTGTCCTCGCCTGGTTACCATAGCACAGGATATAGTTTGGGACCAGGACAGGAGATTGTGTTGTGTGGACGTTATTATATTTCTTTGTAAATATGTAGAATTGTAGATAGATAGGTAGAGAACATTTTATTGTACATAAAAATAATCGTATTTGCGTATTCAGCAAATAACCGTCCATTTCTGAGACTGGGCTGATTTTGTATGACCTGCAATGTATATTATAGATCGTCGGTAAATACGCGATTACGAATAGCCGAGAGGAGGGCCAGCATTACGGATTAACCTAGCGTATAATAAATGTGACTTAGGGCTGGCTACCAATTATGCCAATTAAAGGTGTACTTAGCATTTTTAGACTCTACTCGTATGGAAACTAAGACATTTTAGGCAGTTGGCCAGTTGAAAAAACCGGCCAAGTGCGAGTCGGACTCGCGCACGAAGGGTTTCGTACCATTATCTATACAACATTAGACGAAGATCGAATTTGAGAACATAGGTAATATAAACCAAAAAGAAGCGTTTCACGTTGACATCGGCGCTGTGAAGGTTACATAGATGACCGCTAGATGGCGAGCGCTGTCCTTGGACAACGTTTGTTGTATGGTTATTTTTAAATATTTGTTTTATTCTGTTTTTTGTAAGTATTTGTCGTTCAAGCGGCAACATAAATACATCATCTATGAAAATTTCAACTGCCTAGCTATCAAGGTTCATAAGAGAAAGCCTGGTGACACAGACAGACAGACATACAGACAGACGGACAGTGAAATCTAAGTAATAGGGTCCCGTTTGGCACGAACTACAAACAAACGACTACAAACAATTGAACTTACGAACTATCCGCTTTATAATATTAGTATAATACAGAGCGCGTCCTAAAAAGAGTCATCTGCTCTGAACTCAAATACTAAGTAGTGTGCAAAAATGGGTAGAGACTGAGGAGGTGGACCCGGTCAGGCTTGTCAGCAGAAACCGGTCCGGTGCTGTGACCGTGGCATATCAGAAATGGGACAAGACAAGCCTGTCCGCTTTTCCCGTTACCCGGACTGCCGCGAATCATGAAATACGGGTGACGAAATTTATGAGGGCTAGCCACAAAATATAATAGGGGTTAAAGTATGAAATTGCCGTTTTATTGCAATAGGTTCTTTGAATTGACATAGAATCTTCATGGTTTGAGGTTTTCGAATGAAACTTTTTTCAAATGGTTTCTATGATGTTCTTTTTTTAAAAAATGTGAAACATTTGAATATCGACTTTCAATTGTTTTTGTTTCAATTTAGACAAGAAAGATGGATAATGCGAAAATTCGAGTGATTTTTGAATACAAGTTCCGACGCGGAACTAACGCGGCAGAAACAGCCCGCAATATCAATGCTGCGTTTGGAGAGGGGTCTACTAATGAACGCACCGTGGGATTTTGGTTTAAACGCTTTCGTGATGGAAATTTCGACTTAAAGAACGAGCCACGAGGAAGACCGCCCACACAGGTGAATAACGATGAATTAAGAGAGATAGTGGAAGCCGACCCTAGTCAAACTACCCAGGAATTAGCGGCATGGTTTAACGTTACCTTACCCACAATATTGACTCACTTGCGTCAAATCAATAAAATAAAAAAATACGAAAAATGGGTGCCTCAAAAAATGAATCGATCTTCACCATTATTGCTCCACGACAACGCGAGACCTCACACAGCACGAGAAACCATTTTGACCCTTCAGGAACTGCAGTTAGAAACCATTCGTCATCCTCCGTATTCACCAGACCTCGCTCCAACGGACTACCATTTTTTTCGTGATTTGGACAATTATCTACGTGACAAGAAGTTTTCTTCCCAGGAGGCAGTACAAAATGCTTTCACACAGTTTGTGCAGTCTAGATCGTCGGAGTTCTATCGCAAAGGCATTAATGACCTTCCCATTAGATGGCAGCAATGTATAGATAATAATGGCAACTATTTTGATTAAATAAATTTGTTAAAAATTTAAAAATAAACAAATTAGATTTTCAGTACAAATCGGCAATTTCATACTTTAACCCCTAATATTTGTCTCTCTCTCTCTCAGAGATCCTGTGCCCTACAGCAGAACGTAACTCACGAATTTCGTGATTTTCGGGCCCTTTGGGAAGGTCACTTCAAATTTGAAATTACATATTTTTTATTATCAAAATCAATATAAAAATTTGTAAATTCAAACATGTCTTAATAATATTAACTTCCATGTTTGTGACACTAACAACTTTGACGTTCATTAAGTAAACATTCTGGTTTTATAATGAATAAAAATATTTGAATTGAATTCGACCGAGTTTCATAAAACTACAATAAGTACTTTATTACGACAATTCGAGGTGTGTAGTTGCATAGCAGAGCCCACTTGTGCGTTAATCGACGTTGCAATAGTACCTCGAATTGTCATAGTAAACCAAGAGTTGTAGTTCTATGACAGGCCTCAGGTAGAAACGAGCAGCAACTAAAAATATAAAAAACCGGACAAGTGCGAGTCTGACTCGCCCGACGAGGGTTCCGTACAAATTTGTAGGTACATACATATTATTTAATAAATACTTCAGGAATCGAGTCTCGCAGTTTTTCCCGAGCTTTTCCCCAATTTCAAAGACTATTTTTTATGATTTAGTTACAAATTCAGGTTCTTTCCTGTAATTTTAGTGCCAAATTTCATAGTTTTAGGTCAACGGAAACTACCCTATAAATTTACCCTTTGAGTGTCGAAATGTACGTTTTTTGATTTTTTTACATTCTAAGTTTGATTTTTTCACAGCTTCAAGGGACTGTAGACCTGAGTATACAATATAGTTTTAATTTCAACTCGGTACCTCCACGCTTCCCGAGACATAGGGTATTGACGGACAGACGGACGGACGGACGGACGGACGGACGGACGGACAAAGTGATCCTATAAGGGTTCCGTTTTTCCTTTTGAGGCACGGAACCCTAAAAATGAGATCCCAGAAACTAAGAACTTTTAAGTGTCAGTCTTCTTATATTACCTAAAGGGACAGAGTTACTTAGAATTTGGTAGGGACCCGGGTTTTTTTAATAGTACAATAGGCAGCAGGTAGACTTATAAAAAAAAGCCCAAGAACAAGGCTTTCGACCTACCTAACCTACCTAAACCCTTCAAACAATACCTACGCGATTCGAGATCACCAGAAAAACCACCAAACAAAGGTCTTGCTCGACTTCCAAATGGTACTAAAGAACGAGTCACCAGAAAACTCTCACCCCAGAGAGGGAGGCACCAGGAGGTGGGGTGAACGACCCCCAAGCCCCGCCGGAATATACAAACAATACCGTGCTTGACGACAAGCTAGTATGACACTTAAAGAGTAAAGTTTACGACTGAATTTGCAGTCGCAGTGATGCCATTGTAATACAACGTATGCTCCGAAAAAGCGACGCAGAATAATAGAAGACCTTTTGCTGTGCTTTTGTGTACATACAGTCGAGTTTTACGAAATTATTGTTGCAAAATCGCTCGTATTGCCACGGCGTAGAGTGCACAATGTGAAAGGTGTGGTCGTCTATACGCGGTTGGCTGGAAAGAAATCCTTTTTGAATCGAAGCCTCTTTGCTCGATTCTCGTTGTTATCTCAGGTCCATAAGAGCTATAATACATATCCCAACACGATCCCTTGTCTTGGTCCCATACTAGGATAGGACATCACAAACATGGAAATACACCCAGACTGGTGACATTTGTATAGAAAGCATGGAGGCCCTCAGTTGAGAAACCGGCGGGAAAATAAATACTCACTGTAGTATTTTCTAAGGTTAACACGAGCACTAGACATAATAAAAACTGAATAATTTTAGAGCTTAACTTAATATTTTTTTTGTAACTTTGGTGAGGGTAGTAGGTAGATTAACAGTTAATGCTTTCAAAAAGACGCATCTCACCTCAGTCTACCGAGACCACGGCGGCACTTGCTAAAGTACCGAAACGTCGGAAAATTGTAAAATGAAAAATAAACGGGTAAATATACGTGCAAATTCAGTTTTTATTAAATACTCACTGAGCAAGTAAATACTAACGGCCTTATTTATAAAAACACGATTCCTCGAAAGCACTCCTACCTAAGAGTCAGTTTATTTATATTAATCTGTAGTTACGACTTTTCCTTGTAAAATCTCCACCATCGACTATTTTAATCGGCGTTTTAAGGAATCGTGTTTTTTATAAATAAGACCGTTAGTATTTCGTTGGTCGAGCTAAGTTAACACGCCTGACTACCTAAACATAGGTAGTGGATTCGATCCCGTTTGAGGCCGCCTTACTTAATTTGTACAAATGGCTTCAATCCGAGTGTATTTCCAAGTTTGTGATGTCCTTGCCCGGTTACCATAGCACAGACAACCCTATACTCCATTCTACGAAACGCCCAAAGAAAATCGTCCCTGTGCGCCTATTGGTTAATGCGGGTGATCTTCAATAGCCAGTGCAAGAGCAGACAGTTTTCGCTTACCTATTGTTTCGCCGCGCGCATTGACCAATGCTACCGTCATAAGAGGAAAGGGCGTAACTTTCATTTTTACCTAAACGGAGTTAGATACAGCGTGCGAGTATTTTCAGTTAATGTGAGTTTTGTCTTGCATTTTTTGTTTACCTATTTGATAACGCAGCACTTTGATTACATGTATATTTTTCAGTTTTCTCCTAAAATTTTAAAATAAACATAGGTAACAAGTTATCAGAAATACTGAGAAATGTTTCAAGTCTCTCAATCTTTTCACTAAACCTTAAACCTCAAAATTAAGCTCGAGGTAGTTACGGCCTTTCTTCTTAGGACGGCAGAATGAGATGCGAGTATTTGGTTGCCTAGGAGATCAACTCGTGGAACGGAGTTTAGTTTGGGACAAGTGATTATGTTGTGTGGAAATTATGTCTCGTTTTTTTTTTTTTTTTTTTGAATAAGCTGGAGAGACAGAACGGTACTTAGGATTTTAGTGAAATTCTTAACTAACCAGCTGTTAGGCAGTTGTGTTTGGTCCGAGTCCGAGCTCAAAACAGTCTAGGCATAGCTTAAAAAACTAATGAAACGTTACCTTTCGTCATCTCCTCGCAATCTTCAACTGGCACAGTCCGATAACACCATCACCACCGCCAAATCAACCCCTAACCCGTCGGAAATAACGTCTAAAACGACTTAACAAAACCTTACACGCAGTTGAGCAAGTCCCACCCTAGTACGTCGAGTCTAGTGGCCTATGCCGTCATACAAATAGTATAAAATTATAAGTGACCACAACCAACATCTCGAAAACCTTGGGGCGTCACAGGGACATCCTCCGTCTCGCTTCTGCGTGGCTGGAGTGAAGGAGACAGGGATAGGTTTATCTCAAAGCTAGGTGGCTGGGTGCAAGGGGAGACTACAATCTTCAGATACTATAGGGGACGCAGCTGCCTTTGTGTGACGGTTTTAGAACTTGCCGAGCCAAAAAGTAACTCGCTATAACATCGCGGGGAAACCTGCGCGACGGGCGCGAGTCGCGCATTTAAGGGGGCTCCATGAGGTTTACTACAATGAAAAAAAAAAAAACAAAACTTCTTAACAGCTCCTACAGATAGATAGATATGTAGATATCCAAAAGTAGCAGCGGCAGCCCAGTGGGTAGAACAATGGACTCGGAAGCGACAGACCCAGGTTCGATTCCCAGTGCGGGCATGTGACTATGACTTTGTTTATTTTCAAAGTCACGTAGGTACATCTGCGAATCTGTAGTTGTCGAAATGTAAGAAGCCCGTTTTGACGGATGCATAAAATTGCATATAACTTTGGATTTACTTGAACAAATACATAAAAAAACACATACTGTGGCATATTATTTAACGCTCGACAGAAATAAGAGATTTTGTAACCCGAAAAGTTACTCATAGTTTAGATATTTAATGTTTTTGATCTCAAACTCGGTTAGATTCTATGGTTTTTGTGGCTGTCAAAATGGGCTTCTTATATTTTGACGACTTTAGTAGCAATACCACACGCTAACTGCGAATTTACCCTACTTAATTCGTTGCTTTAAATTTCCATCTCCGAAAGTCTTCACCAGAACATCACCAAATGAACTTGGAACTACTTTTATGCTATTTTATGAAACATACGGACACTACTAAAGGATGGGCCCCATTCGGGCTTATTTACTGCTGTCCATTGAAGAGTTCCGTTCTCCATCTCTGAGTCTTGATCAGATCTTAACCAAATTAAAATGGGACCAATGGGACGTTATATCTATTCGAACAAAAAAAAAGAATTGTCGAAATCGGTTAAGATTTGACGGAGTTATGCGAAAACATAACAAAATAAAATAAAAAACATTAGAATAGAATAGGAATAGAATAGAATAGAATAGAATAGAATGGAATGGAATAGAATAGAATAGAATAGAATAGAATAGAATAGAATAGAATAGAATAGAATAGAATAGAATAGAATAGAATAGAATAGAATAGAATAGAATAGAATAGAATAGGAATATTCCCAACTAATAATATTTTTTTTATTTGGTTATATTATGTGAGAGGCGCGAGCTGAAGGACCTTTACTGTATTCTTGGTGGAGGAAACCTATCTTCACACACGTAAATAGTGATTCTAGGACTGCCCTTGGCCCAGACATATAACTTTTTCGGATATCACTCTTCACTTTTTTGTTATTTTTATTTGATTCGATTTCTGCCGATTGGCCGATTCGCCGATTCGCATTTGGCCGTTTCTTTTTCCAAGTTTTAGAGTTTTCTTGGGTATGCTCGACTGCCTCGTCGGTCCAGCGGTATCACGTCTGATAGCCATACGTCGTGTACGGAGGTCGTGGGTTCGATCACCAACATTTTTTTTTATTACGGCAACTTTTAAGCTTGTTGATTAAAATGTTATTTGACATTAAAATACGACGAAATCCTTTGTGAATTCGCCTCGCGCCATCGAAGCACCTAGTCTATAATGCTTCAAATGTGGGTACGGGGTCCATGCATAATTATCCATTGTTCTTTACTGAAATAGTTCAAAAACATAACACAAGCAATACGCATATACACGTGATCGGTCAGCTGTGCGCGTTCATAAACAAAACGTGTGCGCGTGACGTCACACCACTCGCGTTCTCACGTTTCTACTAGTCAAGTGCCTAAGTAATAATAGTTCAGAAATCCTACGTTTCACAACATTAAAATATGCGGAAAAATACAAATACTACAAATAATACTACTAGGTAAAGACTACGGATAAATACTCGGACAAAGATTTAAAGATAAAGATAAAAAAGTATTTATTGCCTCATAAGAAAAAAACTTAAAACAAAGTAAGGCGCCTAAATTTGCGCTTAATAGATAGATACAGAACACTTTATTGCACAACCAGGTTAAATTAGTTTAATATTTCGCAAACGGAACCGTAAATCGAAAAATAGTCTTCCTAAACCCATATTTTTAAACGATCAATCCAACGATGATGGCCTATACCTTCCTCAGGGAAGGGACCCGTGCCCCTCGGTGGGGACATAATGGGTTGATGATGAATCCAACGATATCAATCTCACATTATAGTGCAGGCGAGAAAAAAAAACCGTTTTGTCGGCGTGATGAATAATTATGTATAATCTCGTCTCTGAGCTAGGCCGCGGACAGACAGACGGACAGACCGACGGACGGACATCGCAAAACTATAAGGGTTCCTTGTCGACTACGGAACCCTAAAAAAGAAATGATTTTTTGTCTTGGTGGCGCCAGTGTCACTATATGGCAGGGTTTCTCAAAGTGGGGTACGCGAGCCCCTAGAGATTCGCCATTCGACGGTATGGGTTTCGCTATAAGGTTTACAAATTTAATCTAAAGTAGCTAGTACTTTAAAATCTATCTCTGTGCAAACTTTCATCCGGATCCGTTCAGCCGTTTTTGTGTGAAAGAGTAGTAAACATCCATCCATACATACAAACTTTCGTGTTTATAGTATTAGTAAGGATGTATTTTAATTTTAATGGAGCATTTTTTTATTAGTCGCTGAATGCAATTTTTGTTTTAATATACATAACATAACATAAGCAACCTACATAGGTTTCAACGTATATACGTCCCACATACAGCACAGGCTTTCAATGCAAAAATTTCATGTCAATTTGTTTGGAAAAATAAATGGCTATAATCAGAATAATTGTTACTTGCGCCTGTGGGGGGTTAGGAGTTCGCTTTCATTTAGAAACTTAAAAAAATCCTTTCCCAGGGGTACGTCGAGCCACAAGTTTGAGATACCCTGCTCTATGGAGCCACTTAGTAAAATTTAGTTTGCCACCGAAACGCTCTAGGAAGAAGAAGCAGCCTTGTAGTTCCAACCGGAGATTCCTTTGTTTCACAATAATCAGGGTAAGAGGACTGTTCAAACAGCTGTGACGTCATCGCTAATTCGCTACGCTACGCATCGGCCGTTTAACCTACTTCCTTCGACGCTACACCACTCAAGACTTTAAACAAAGGCGTAATAATATTAGACATAAGACGACATATAGACGTTTACAGAATTTTAAAAATACCTGCGATATTGTCGACGAATCCTTTGCAGAATCTGACTGCCTGATTGGTCTAGCCCTTTAGGCGCTTAGCTACCAAAACAGAGGTGTGGGTTCGATTTCAACTGGGCACCGCCGTACATTTGTACAAATGGCCTCAGTCTGGGTGTATTTTCATATTTGTGACGTCCTTGCCTGGTTACCATAGCACAAGGGTATCCTAGTTTGGGAACAAGTGATTGTATTGGGTGGAAGTTACTATTATTGTTAATTACGACATCGATTTTCTCTTTTTTTTTAACCGACTTCAAAAAAGGAGGAGGTTATCAATTCGACGCATTTTATTTTTTTGGCTATGTTTTCGCATAACTCATCTCACTCTAACTCACTAATCTTATCTCTGACTAAAACTCACTGTGTGCTGGATCGCTTTCAATTACCTAATAACGACAATAACGTTTGGTCGACAGCACATTAAGCTTTAACACTCGTGCACTCTATTCAGTTACGTTACATGCTACTTTGCCACTTCGCCAAACTCAGAAACATTTGGCGATCAACGCAGCTCCCGCGCCGAACAAAGAACCGCGTCTTCAGTTCCAACGTAAAGTCGATCATTTTGTGTGGCAGGGGAACCCGGTTTATATTTTGAATCTATCGCGATCCCTATCAATTTGACGTTTGATTGGTGCTGACGAACTTCAGACTGCATTTATTTGATACGAGCTGTCATTGAAAGTGATAGGGAGGGATCGCAACACGTTTTTGAAGGGTATTGAATAAACTAAATAGCAAATTTGACGTTTAATTGGTATTGCGCATCGAAATGACAGCTACAAATACGTAAATAAATAATAAAGTAAATATGGTGTTGTTAAGTTGAAATAATCGTGTTTATTTGTGAAATATTTAAATTTCTAAGTTAAAACTATGAAACGAGCGCCGATTTCATTCGGGAAGATGATCGGTATTGCGGCTCTCAAACTTAGACAGAATTTAAAAGTCGCTATCGCGATCATAATCCGAATATGTACCTCTGAAAGGGATCGCAATAGATTCGAAAGATAGACAATTACCCCCTGGTTCACGAACCAGGGGGTAATTGTCTATCTTTTGAATCTATTGCGACTCCAATTTTTTTATGTATCCTATATACGTCCCACTGCAGGGCACAGGCCTTCTCTCAGAGAGAGATAGTATAGGCTTAATTACCACGCGTGTCCACCGCGGATTGTTAATTTGAAGCATGAACAGCTCAGGCACTCTGGTTTCCTCACGATGTTTTCATAAACTGCCCACTGCAGGACATAGGCCTCCTCCGTGGTTTTCATAACTATGAGAGGTTTTACCATAATCGCCACGCGTGACAGGCGGGTTGGCGATTGCAGTACGCGGTTGGAATCTCAGGAAGACGCTGCTGTCCGTCTCCTGGTAATTGATTTAATTAGTCGCCTTTATTAGCTCCTTATTACGCGCACCAAATCCTGAGCGCTTCCAATCGTCTAACTGTGAAATTCCATACTAGATGCTATCGCAAACGCCAGGATTCCGACAGGATTTGGTGCGCATACTTAGGCCTTCGAAATCCCACGAAATCCCACATGGGCTTTAAGTATTTTGTTAACAAATGCTTCATACTACGGATACTTTAGGCACTGAGGGCCTCTGGAGGTGTACCTACTAATCAGAGACCTGACCATCTGGAAACCCTGTATAGAAAATTGCGTTGGATGGTCCACACTCTACGCCAGGTCAAAGGATGCCTGATCAGAGGCCTATTTACCAAATCCTGTCGGAATCCTACCGCTTGCGATAGCAGTATGGTCTTTGCAACTAAAATTAAAGGTTCATGTGCTGTCGCTTGCCTTACGCATATAACATTAGTATTATAATAACATCGCAGTTCGCTTTTAATTACGCAACGAGTACTGTCGACTGTAAGTATGTATACCTTCACGTGCACTCTAATCTCTATTACGGGCGACTTTGCAACTAAAATGTGAAGGTTAACCGCAGAAGCTTCCTGTCGACAGTACAACCTGTGCATAGAATTAACACTGTTCACAACCAGGAAGCTACGGCAAGGTCGATAGCGACGTTTCTCGACTAAAGACCTTATTTTGCAGCACTTGAGCGGTTTCAATCAATCAATGAGCCCGTTCTCGTTCACTGCTTCTCTTGCACGCCTCCTCTAAGGCATGCCACTTCCTTCTGTCCTCGGTCATTCTCATCCAGCCTCTGCTCGGTCCAGAGAGCCGGAGGGCGTCCTACGCTGCGTTTGCCAGTTCGTGGTGGAGACCTCCACCACGTGGTGGAGGTGGTGGGACCTTTGCACCCCACCGGCCATCGGTACTTCGACATATGTGACCAGCCCACTGCCACTTCAGCTTGCTGGTCTTATGTCTGGCCGCAGCGTTAGTGTTTTCTAACATTTGCAAGAATATTAACTGTAACATTGAGAAGAGGCGTGAGACAGGGAGACGTTATCTCTCCGAAACTGTTCACGAACGCACTGGAAGATGCCTTCAAGCTTCTGGAATGGCAGGGACGCGGCATCAATATCAATGGCGAGTACATCACGCACCTTCGATTTGCCGATGATATAGTAGTCATGGCAGAAACTATGGAAGACCTCGGCACAATGCTCGAAGATCTCAGTCGAGTTTCCCAACGTGTGGGCCTTAAAACGAACATGGACAAAACGAAGGTCGAAGTGATGGTGAACCAATGTCGTAGCCATGAGGATACGACAAAGAAGAAGAATACCTTTATTTTAATAGTTAGTGAAAATAGAGATAAATGTAACTATAGTCGGTTGTATTATCAAGTTGCAAGTGTTATGTACAAATAACTGTAGTCTACCCTAACAATCTAGTCTAGAGCTACTCAGCCACGCAATTCTCGACCTTTTCCCGTAGCGATTGAGTGCTTTATTGACGTTTGACGGGACCGCCGGGATGTTGACGCGCGGATGTGCCAGCAATAGCGACAATTTGTGTCGGAATTTGGCTTCAAAGCTGCTTCCACACGGTGGACCAACGCCGCCGGGCCCTATTTATAGTAACTTCCACACAACACAATCACTTGTCCTGGTCCCAAACTAGGATACCCCGGTGCTATGTTAACCAGGCAAGGACATCACAAACGTGGAAAAATACCCAGACGCCGTGTGTAGAATTGTAGGGAGGCTCCCAGTGGGTATCTAACTCA
Source organism: Yponomeuta cagnagella (assembly GCA_947310995.1). Classification (NCBI taxonomy): domain Eukaryota; kingdom Metazoa; phylum Arthropoda; class Insecta; order Lepidoptera; family Yponomeutidae; genus Yponomeuta; species Yponomeuta cagnagella. The sequence goes on along the minus strand of OX371295.1, from coordinate 1,551,250 downwards.
CGAGTCGTGAGTCATGACCTCCTCCGGCATAGAACTACAATTCATGGTTTACTATGACAATTCGATGTAATACAGAGCGTCTAATATACTTCAATCGCTCAAGACAAAATTATACAACCAGTGTGTGTTACCAGTGATTTATGGCACTGAAACGTGGTCTCTCACTATGGGCCTCATAAGAAAGCTCAAGGTCACGCAACGAGCTATGGCTTTCCATAGCTCTTTGGCTATGCTCGGAATTTCTCTACGAGACCGAATCAGAAATGATGAGATCCGAACGAAAGTCGTCGACGTAGCCCAGCGGATTAGTAAGTTGAAGTGGCAGTGGGCGGGGCACATAGCACGCAGAACTGATGGCCGATGGGGCCGAAAAGTTCTCAAATGGAGACAACATATCGGCAAGCGCAGCGTAGGACGACCAGCCACAAGATGGACAGATAACCTCATCCAAGTGGCAGGAAGACGCTGGATGCTAGCCGCTTCCAACCGGTCTTTTTGGAAATCCATGGAGGAGGCCTATGTTCAGCAGTGCACTTCTTGTGGCTGAATGATGATGATGATGATGATGATGATGATGATGATGAGTGTCGAAATATACGATTTCTTTGCGGCATAAACGACCGTATCTTTTTTTTTACTTTAACTTACAAGTTTGATTTTTTCACAACTTCACGGGACTGTGGTTTTAATTTCGACTCGATAACTTTACGCGTTACCGAGATAAAAGGTCTTGACAGACGGACGGACGGACGGACGGACGGACAACAAAGTGATCCTATAAAGGTTCAGTTTTTTCCTTTTCAGGTAGGAACCCTAAAAACTGTTTACCAACTGAGTTGTAACAGGTTGTAGTTGAGACTGAGACTGAGTTGTAATAGTTGCTTTCTTTCCATTCAAAGGCTTCGATCGCCGAAGGGCTTTGTCAGGTCATCACTAAATTAACGTTGACGACATATTTTTATTAAACACACTAGCAATATTTTGGTGGAATGTTTTCATTACGATAAACACATAGCGCCGTGTGGCGCCGGATTAAGAATAGCGTCACTCCATTTCCTCCCGTGGATGTCGTATAAGGCGACTAAGGAAAATACATTACCAGGAGACGGGCAGCAGCGTCTTCCTGAAATTCCAACCACATACTGCGATCGCCAACCCGTCTGCCAAGCGTGGCGATTATGGCAAAACCCCTCATGGTTTGGAAAACCATGAGGGAGGCCTGTGTCCTGCAGTGGGCTTCAAATGGCTGATGATGATGATGATGATGTGTAATGTAAGGCAAAATTTGTCGTATAACCGACGTGTTTCGAGAATTGCTCATTTTAGAAAACCCTGTAGGTATTATTATATGCAAGCACTCTATTAATTACCGTCTAAGCGATTGTAAAAAGCTACGAGACCCGTCACCCTGAAACCACTTAACTAGGTTTAATCGCGGCCTTACAAAAACTCTTTTTCCATACCAAACACAACAGAACAGCTTCTTTTGGCACGATTTCCCTCCACTCGGAGGTCGGACCCTCGGACCCTGGCAATGGCCGGTTTCCGCGGCCTTGTGCCAAACCTATTGGCACAGATCCCCAAACGCTGGCCCCAAAGAACAAACCCTTTGACGGCCAACCAGCGTTGACTCGCGTTGCAGCCTGCAAACGCTTTCAACCGCGCGCCTTGATCGCGGCTCAATCTAAATTGGTTACAATGGTGAAGTAATGGATACCAGCGAGAGTTGAGCCGCGGACCCACGCGTAGTAAGTGTTACAAGGTCTCAGGCATTGTTAGTTATTTCCAAACGGTTATGAACTCTATTACGAGCGGTTAGGAGTCGTGTCTCGTGAATGGAGAAACAGATGTGGCCCCCGCAGTGGTTTTGTGCGTTTCTGAGGAGGTGTTTTGCAACACCATGACGGTTGTGGGGTCCCCTTGTGCGAATTTGAGCCTTAAAGCTAAGGTGGATATGCCGGGTGAGATCTGTGGTACCTGAGGGAATCATCATCATCATCATAAGCAGCCTATATACGTCCCACTGTAGGACACAGGCCTTCTCTCAGAGAGAGAGTATGGGCTTAATCACCACGCGCGCCCACCGCGGATTGGCGATTCCAAGCGCTGAGGTATGTGAATAACTCAGACACTCAGGTTTCCTCGCGATGTTTTCCTTCAACGTTAGCGAGTGGTATTGCTATTGTAACTTCACAAATTAACCTGAGGTAATATACCTACTTTCCTATATGTCAAAGAATGTACATAATAGAATGTAACAGAATGGCGCATTGGGCATTTCTGGTTGACATGGGTACAACTGAGATATTATACGAATAATTGTGATGGACTTCTTGACGAACGCATTTTGTCGGGTTCTGTGATAGGGAAAACCACGTATCGACAAAGTATCGTTTATTGGATGTGTGTGACAACTATTTACGAGGAAAAAACACAACGACGGCAAAAGTATGCGTTTAGAAATTTATTTATGAATATAAATTGGGTAGGCTAGGCTCCATCTAAAAACAATGTCCCAGGCACTGCAGCGTCTGAGTGGTCCCTTCACCCATCTTGTGTAAGTAAATGTGCTACTGGACGCCATAAATCATCTGATTACGTAGATGCAAAGGTCAAAGATTTTTATAAACGCATTAAAATTCCAACCCATACGTAACTTGTGAGAAAAGTGCTTTCATATGTACCATATTGTTTTGTTCCATGTTTTCGTTCAGACGTTTTATATTTGTAATCACTATAACATTAAACTATAACACTATAAGCGGTGGTAGCCTAGTGGGTAGAACATTGGACTCGGAAGCGGGAGACCCAGGTTCGATTTCCAGTGCGGGCATGTACCTATGACTTTGTTTTCTAAGGTATGTACATTTGTGAAGTTATAGTAGCAATACCACTCGCTAACGGTGAAGGAAAATATCATGAGGAAACCTGAGTGTCTGAGCTATTTACAATACCTCAGCACTTGAAATCGCCATTCCGCGGTGGGCACGCGTGGTGATTAAGCCCATACTCTCTCTCTGAGAGAAGGCCTGTGCCCTACAGTGGGACGTATATAGGCTGCTTATGATAACATTAAACACGTGTGAACAAAAACGGGGAGTCGCTGGATGCGGGCGGCACAGCCCCGGGAAGCTTGGAAAACCATGAGGGAAGCCTATGTCCCGCAGTGGTCGTCAAATGGCTGTAGATGATTATGATGATGATGAACAAAAACATGATTTGAAAATGAAATGAAAAACAATGGAAGCAAGATGATTTTCTTCTCCAACCAATGCCTTGGGGATCGCATAATGTGTCCAAAGAAACTGTGTGTGCGTTTTCTGCATATATGTAACTGGATAACCGCGTGGCGACGTTGACCTCTCGTAGTACAGATTCATTAGTTCGCATGGCAGTCCAAGGAATGCGGAGTCATCATCATCATCAGCCTATGCTTGTCCACTACTGGACATAGGTCTCTCCTATAGCACGTCACTGAGCACGGTCCTCGGCTACTCTCATCCAGCTCTTGCCAGCCGCCCTGCGAAGATCATCGCTCCACCGAGTCTGAGGACGTCCTACACCACGTTTACCGATCCGCGGTCTCCACTCGAGAACTCGCCTACCCCATCGGTTATCAGTTCTTCGGATAATATGGCCGGCCCACTGCCACTTCAGCATGCTAATTCGGTGGGCTATGTCGGTGACTTTGGTTCTCTGTCGGAGCACCTCGTTTCGAATTCGATCTTTCAGAGAAACCCCGAGCTTAACTTCAAATTGTCTACCAACATTTCCTATGCGCATTTTCCGCCATCTTGAAAAAAGGGTTAAATTCAGTTTTTTTACAAACTCGGTTCTCCGTTGAGATACGAAGGTTTTGTTCTTTTCTAGACCCTTCCCCCCCCCACCCCGCCCCCCACGTAGTATCCAAAATTTAACCTTCGCGGTTCACACGTATGAGTAGGTATTTCTAACCCGTTTTTCCGACGTAATGATTGGACTAAAGCATTCCACATCTGAACAACTGTCACGTCAGCTCTTACAGTCGACAGCACATCAACCTTTACCTCCGTGCGCTCTACTCAGTCGCACTCCGGGTGACTCTGCAACTAAAATGGAAAGGTTGGTGCTGTCGAAAGTACGCCGCGGTTGCGAAAGTGAGTAGCGCTCGGCTAGGGTTGCCAACTCCTATTAATTTATATGCGGGAAACCAGTGGGGCGTGTCCCTAAAATGCATAGGGATTCAAAAGAGTGACACGCTGACTGTAATGGAAAATATCGTGAGGAAACCCGCGGCTTGGTAGGCTCCGCACGTATTGAGTTGTCTTCCCTGTGGGCTAGGCCAACTAAACTGTCACGATGGTATAGCCTAATCCATCTGTAATACAATGTCCCAAGCACTGCAGCGTCTGAGTGGTGGTATTTACGATGAAATAAATTTTTGATTTCTGATTTGGGCACAAAAATCATTTATAAATATTACTAGCTGACCCGGCAGACGTTGTTTTGTCAATTAATTAGCCTACGACCTATTTTCAGATCTACCAAATACACAAAAAAAAAAGTCATAAAAATCGGTAAAGTCGTTTCGGAGGAGTTCGATAACAAACACTGTGACAAGAGATTTTGATGTATTAGATTTAAGTTTATTGAAGTTATTTCTGCCGTGGTATCGGGTGGCAACCCTGCGCTCAGCGCTCACGGCAAACCGTCGCGTGAGTTACCGCGAGTTAGCATTCACCCCATGTTGTTTTCACATACTCATAAATATACATACACTACACGAACTCACGCCTGTATCCCGGAGGGGTAGGCAGAGACCGAGGCCGCGTTTCATAAAAGAACAATTCATAGTTTATTATGACAATTCAATGTTAACGGGGACGATCGTGCCTTGTGTAGTGGAACTTTAAGTTGAAAACTGTTAATTTACTTAAAACCCGTTTAAATATCTAAGGGCCGGTCTCCGAATTGAGAATTTCACTAAGAAATCTTTTCTGAGAAATTCGAACAGACAGCACTACACTTAACCATTTACTTAGCGGAATTCTCAATTTAGAAACTGGCCGTAAAGCTAACAAAGAAACTCCTGCTTAAAATTTTTTTTTTTACTCGTAGATGTCACGAAGCTAAACTACAAAGTTTTTTAAATCACATCTCTTATCTGTCACGCTTTAATCCGGGGCAAATGGTGCCCCACTATAGACGCTCAGTCCAGCAGGAAGCCACCAGTATCGGGACAAATATGGATGAGCTTGACCTGAAGGCGCTAAATCGGCCGCTATGGAAGTCTGTTTTGAGAGTCCTGTTTCCTTAATGATGGATAACGGGCACCCACCTGGAAACGCTCAGTGCAGCAGAAGCCACCAATATCGGGACAAATATGGTCATGCATATGCTTTAAGTGAAGGCGCTAAATACGCCGCTATGGAAGTCTGTTTTGAGAGTCCAATGATGTCCTTAACCGCGTCAGTCGTGAACTTGAAAATAACAATGGTTTTCTATTGTTATTTTCATGGAGGTTAATGAGGGATAACCGGAACTGACGATGCTGAAACTTTCAAGTTACAATCTTACATCCTTACTACGTACAACCAAGACTATTGAGTCAAGCCAAGTGTGCTTAAGAGCACTGCCGACTCATTGCAACACCCCCTTATACAACACCATTGACACCCGCGTGGGAGACTGGAAGGCGGCTGGTGATGCGGTTATTGTGAAATAGTCATGTTAGTACTGTTATGATGATGATGAGTGATGACTGGGTGAGATTCGCTTTCTATCCAAATGTGGAAAGCGTCACCTCTTTATATTCGTCAGATTCTGACAGACCGAGTTAAAAATTTTTTTTTTTTTAAATTACCAAATTAATTACAGTTCTGTAGGCAAAGTTACCTAGGGGACCCTGTATCTTAGGAGTCAGTTTCTTCCTTCAGTACATGTGAGACTTTACCGTACAATAATTGACACTTACATTAATCTGTATCTAGTCAATACGTTTTTAGGGTTCCGGACCATAAGGGTAAGGGACCCTTTTACTAAGATTCCGCTGTCTGTCCGTCCGTCCGTCTGTCACCAGGCTTTATAGGCAAAATAGCGTAATTCAACGAATCATGAGCACTTACAACCAGTTCTTTAGTGATAGTGATTTATTTTATTTAAGTAAGGAATCTTTTAGGAGTCACGTCTACAAAGGGATTAAAGCTTGATCACCTATATGTATACTATCTTTTTTCATTCTTTTTGCGTGTCAGATTTTTATAAAGTCTTAATGTTAACCTATAATTGGGCCATATATTGAACCTTTATTATGTATTTTTTATGTTTTATCGTGTCTGTTGGTTTTCTAATAAATAAATAAACAAAATAAAAATCTCATGAACCGTGATAGTTAGACAGTTGATATTTTCACAGATGATGTATTTCTGTTGCCGCTATAACAACAAATACTAAAAACAGAATATAATAAATATTTAAGGGGGGACTGCCACACAACAAACACAGTAGTACGACAAGGAACCCTTAGGTATAGTTTCGCCATGTCCGTCCGTCCGTCTGTCTGTCTGTCTGTCCGTCCGTGGCCTAGCGCAAAGACCGGTGGTACTAGAAAGCTGTAATTTGGTGTGTGCATACATGTTTATAACGCCGGCAAAGTTAAACAATGAAATGTTGGATTATTTTTTTTACTGTACCTCCCCCTAGCATGAAAAGTGGAGATGATTTTCTGTTTGCGAAATATTGAGCTTTAAAGCGCAAATTTTGTCCGAGGGGGTCCGCCCCCCCCCCTCTCATGGCTAAACGGTTGATTGTAGAAACGTGAAAAAATTCAGGGTGTAGCACATTTAATGAAATTGAAAGGAAATGTATCACGGCTTACTGATACTAGGCTTTACTAGTTAACGAGTAATAGGCAACCAACGTATAAAAGTAAAATTTCGTAATAAATCCATTGTAAATGACTTCGATGAAGTTGTTAGTTCTGTAAAGCAGAAAAAAAAACCTTTTTCTACGGAACCCTACATTGGGCGTGGCCCAACTCACACTTGGCCGGTTTTTACTCGATATTAATAACGGCAACAGGAAGACGCTTGAAATATTCCAATGTTGTATAGATAATGGTACAGAAACCTTCGTGCGGGTTGTTTTTGTGATTGGATTTTTCAAGAGTAGAGTCCATGGAGCACTATGTTCTTCTCCAGAATGGATAATAAGCATAATATTCTATTTCATATTAGCATATTTTTATTTTACCTGTATTATTAAAAACAATATTTTTCCCTGTTGTTATAAAAACTGAATTTGAACGGATATTTGTTCGATTAAAACGAATTATTTGAAGGCCTTTATGGGAGAACTGATGGCCGATGGGGCCGATAAGTTCTCGAATGGAGACCACATATCGGCACGCGCAGCGTAGGACGACCGGCCACAAGATGGACAGATGACCTCATCCAAGTGGCAGGAAGACGCTGGATGCAGGCCGCTTCCAACCGGTCTTTTTGGAAATCCATGGAGGAGGCCTATGTCCAGCAGTGGACTTCTTGTGGCTGAATGATGATGATGGGAAGACATAGCGATCTAAAGACCGACTTAACGTAGTGTTATGTACTTTAAAAAAAAAAAACGATTCTACTAAAACCTCAGTCTGAGTGTATTTCCGTGTTTGTGATTCTTGCCTGGTTACCATTTCACAGGGTATTCTATTTTGAGACCAGGTCAAGTGAGTGTGTTGTCTGGTAGTTCTAATATTATTGAAATACTCTTTAAGTATACTTTAAAACAGGATCTTACTTAAGTATGTTTTATTATATAAAATCTCCATACCACCACAACTTAAAACGTTCTTTAGAGCTAAAAGAGCTCCTCAAACATGTATGACTTAATTTCAACGAAAAAAGACTGCACAATGTAAAAAAGTACCTATGAGCAGTAGGTCTAAATGGGAATTAAGACTGTTAGTGTACCAGAAACCGGGGGTAAGATGGATAGGCCCTATACAGTCAGCAACATTCACGCGTGAACTTTTTGTATGGAGACCGGATCGCCTTAATCCGATAAAGTACATATAAAGTTGCTACTTCCGTGACGTACCGTGACGTCATGCCGTCATGGCCGCCGTGGTAGGAAACGGCACGTTTTCACACCGGACCAGCCCCTTTGACCCTGTGACTAGTTGGCAGGCGCGGGTCTTGGTCCCTGGTTCTGACTCAACACTGGATTATTTATTGCCTCGTGGATCTAGGTGACGAGAGTACGGAACAAGATGTTGATGGGTGCTGGAGGGTGGATGGTGGTGAGTTCATTTGTACAAATACCCTCATCATCATCATCATCATCATCATCATTTTGACGCGCACTGCAGGACATAGGCCTCTCTCATAGTTTTCCAAGCTTCCCGGTCTTGTGTACCGTCCGCATCCAGCGACTCCCCGCCACCAGAACCGGGTCGTCAGACCATCTGGTGGGGGGCCTTCCCACGCTGCGTCGTCTGGTCCGCCGTCGCCAGGTCAGAACTTTTTCTGGGTGTATTCCCATGTTTGCGATTCCCTCGCCTGGTTACCACAGCACAGGGTCATCCAGTTTGGGCGACGGTGTTGTGTGGAAGCAATTGGGTATTTGACAAAATATCAAATAAGTCACTTTTAAAACGGAATTTTGTATGAACATACTGGCTTATGACGTCACATTTCAGAGCACTCTTTTCATCTTTAATCTATTTAAAAATTGTAATAACTAGTAATTGACTAAAAGACATACATTTTCCGAGATATTTTGTAACTTTTGCTATTACCTTAGAGCCTTAGATCGGGCTCAGTGGCGTGTCTTGGGAGAGGCCTATGTCCAGCAGTGGACTGACACCGGCTGATTATGATGATGATGATGATGAAATAATTTAGTGTTGATCGTGTCAAATACCGTGTTACCATGCCTCAACTAAGGCAAGCCACTTCTTTTTGTCTATCTTCATTCAGCCGCTACCAGAAATTTGCCTCATATCGTCGGCGCAGCGAGCATTCCACGCTGCCTTTGCGAGCTCCTGGTCTCCACTCGAGAACCTTTGCACCCCATCCACTGTCGGTTTTTCGGCAGATATGGCTAGCCCCACTGCCTCTTCGGCTTGTGAAGGCTGGCTTCTCCGAGCGCACGGATTTGTATGGGGGCTTTTTGCGCTGCGCGAGCGAAAAGTTGGGGGACAAGTACGCATATCTTAAGGTGGAACGATTCCCTTACAAATGATTATTTCCAAATTTGTTAAAAAAAATTACATAATTATACACTGGAATTCTTATATCTGTCTGCATTAATTAAGATTTTTATTTGCGCCAATACATATTTCCTTGAATAACACTGTAGTTTAATAGGTCAAATAAGATCGATAATGTTTGTATGGACTAAATTGTCGAACTCATTTAAGCTATTAAACCAGTGTTTTTTTTTTAAGAAACTATATATTGGCGCAAATAAAAATCTTAATTAATGCAGACAGATATAATTCCAGTGTATAATTAGGTATTTTTTAACATATTTGGAAATAAGCATTTGTATGGGAAACGTCCCACCTTAAATTACAGAAATACAAATTCTATTAATAGAATTTTGACGACCGACGTCACTAACACGTTCAGTGATAGTCATTTTGGCCTAATTTTTAGTATCCAATACTCACTACTGCTCAACTAAAACCATATCTAGTGATCATTTAGACTCATGTTCGCGATTTTTTTTGATGCTACAAAGTTTAAAAAATCATACAAGTAATGACCGACGCCGACGGTCCTAGATAGGACATTGAAATTTTTTTTCCGGTGTGTAACGTGCTGTAACGTGCAAATAAAAAAAAGGGCATCAAATTTAAATCGTGCTCCCAATAGGGACACCCTTTAGAAGAAGTGTCGTCATCGTTGTCGTCCAGTGTAAAACCGTGCGATGGCAGATAATCTTAGTATCGTGTGTAGCCAAGGCAAGGTCGTATCGACCGGTCGTGTCTGACGTATAAATAATCCGGCGCGTGGGATCGTTTACTTTAATAGTCAATGTGGAGTATGCAACGACGAAATAAACGCGGATAGGTTAATAAAATAGACATTGGTAAAAAAAGGATCTGTCAGGATCGTGGGATCCGGATCATGATTGCCAATGAACAATTCATTAGCTTTTGTGTTCTTTTTAGCAATTTCATTATTTATTTTTTTAAGTTATTAAGAGGGACTGGCTGAAAACCAGCGCTGTGACTACGCATGCAGTCACGGCAATAAAGCTGAGCAAGCACGTCAGCTGGGCAAAGTGCATACTGCGTATGGGAAACCGGGGGAAAGCCCTTCATGGGTCTGACGCTCAGATAGACATAAATACGTCATAGGCAGATTAATAGGGTCATGATCCACTGGAGGATTAGAGCGGAACAAAAAGTGCAAACAAATCCTGCAATGGATTTGCGCAGTGGATTAGAGTGGAAGAGAGCATGTTCGACAACCTTCGGTCGAATACGGAACCCTAAAAAAACGCTCCGAATCCTGTCGACTTCTGCGAAGCGGACTTTTGGGTGCACTACCTGGCTGCGGGAACGCCCTATAATGTAAAATCGACACAGAAACAGCGCACGCACATAGTGTTTCCAGGCTCAAAACTAGAAACGCCGGACTCCATATTTTATTCCATTCACTGCCTCGTCTGATTACCGTGGGCTCGATTCCCACTGGGTGCCCCCGTACATTTGTACGAATGGCCTCAGTCTGGGTGTATTTCCATGTTTGTGTTGTCCTTGCCTGGTTATCATAGCACAGGGTATCCTAGTTTGGGACTAGGGCAATGCGTTTGATTGATTTTGTTGCGTTGTGTGGATTTTGTTATCACATCTTAGGTCCATATTCAGCCGGACATAGCCCTGAAAGCACACACTGTTTTTGCCAGGACTCCTTTGCCCGCGCGCGCGAAATCGCGAGTCGTGCGTGCGTGTCCGCGCGTTCGTCTTTCGATTAAACGCAAGGACTTGCAGAAAAGTAAATTTTTATATACATAGTAGTATTAAGTATTTATTGTATTAAAGCACTGGGAATTTTATGTAGGTATTTAGTATTTTGTAATAACAGCATTTTTTTATTAGTCTATGTAATTTTTGATAATACATAATATATCTTTCCTGGCACTACCCCTTCCACCATACACATAACCCAATGCTAGCTGGAAGAGAATACTTATTAGTATTAAGCTCGCCTTTGTCGAAATACCTCTGTTGCGCAATAATGAGTTTTTGAATTCAATATATTGGCCGGACACAACTGTAAAAAGGAGGACATGTCCGGGTAAAACCGAACATCTGGCAACCCTAGACGGATGGCGAAAATTACGACGCACGCAACCTTCGATCAAGACCGCTGAGGATAATGCGTTCGCGCACGACTTTTGACTTTTAATCAAGGTAAAACGGATAAGGTACGATGTTCTTACTGCAACGCGATTTTGAAATCGTTAGCAATATTTTGAGGGAATGTGTTTTTCAATGTGATAAACAGCATTATTAATGATTAATTATATTTTATATTATACTAGCTGACTCGGCAATGCGTGCCGATATTAATTAGCGTACAACCTATTCTCAGACCTACCAAATATACACAAAAATAATCATAAAAATCGGTGAAGCCGTTTCGGAGGAGTTCGATAACAAACGTATGTAAAGTAAAAAAAAAAAAGTTTTAGTATTTTTAATGGTTTGTTTGGTTGTTACACTTTATTGCACAAAATACAAAATTTAGCACTTAAAAAAACACGAATGTCTTAGATTATGAGCAAGGGCGGACTTATTTCAAGAGAAATTTCTTCCAGCCAGCCTTGACGTTTAGGTTGTTAGACAGACAGCGGGAAGAGGGCATGTAAAGCACAAACAAAAAATTATTACTACTTAAATGCTACATTATTTTTTAATATGACACTATAATAACTTCCATAACTTCCATAACTTACAAATTTAATTTTCTTCTAATCTTGTGGTTTTTGTTTCTCTTTGCTATTATTATTTATTTCCTTCTAATCCTCGAAATCCAACATTATTAAATCCGTTAAAGAACATCCTTTTATATACCTGTTATTTTTAGGCTCACTCTGTAACTTATCTACTTAGTAAGAAGCAAACAAATTAATAAAGTAAAAAAAACCACTGTGACACGTCATTTTTATACATAAGATTTGTAAATAATCGTGATTTCCAACCTTTGGTTCGAAACTGTGAATCCAAATTACATTTAATTAAATTGGTTGAGGTAACGTTTTCTATTATAAATGTTGAATGTTAAACCGTCTGTCGTCGGGCAAAACAGGCTCTACAGGGAAGAGAGGCCCGCTTTCAGGGTGTTTGTGTATGAGATACGATTTATACAAGCTTGACATGACGTCACGCCTCAGTTCCATAGAGCCCCCAGCCCACGCGACGCTGCGCCCCAACCGGAAGGAGGAAGTGAGCCGCTGGCCGCTGAACCAAGACTAACCTCTAGCTGGTTAGTTCCCTGCCCTAGCAATTTTGGGGTGAATAAACAGAACAAACTTGGGCCAGATCGCCCCTGACTTGGGGTGAATGTATGAATATATACCGATGAAGAGAAAAAAAGAAGAATGGTGTGCAATAATAGTACATTGCACAACGAGGGGAGAAAACGATTCGAAGCCCGATGCACAGCGGAGGGCTTAAAGGAAACTCGAGAACCGAAAGTGATACATAATGCTATATATACTACACCTACGAGGAAAATAACATTATTTGGAATAGTTAAAAGCGCACTGTATAATTAATTATCAATTCAGTAAAAAAAACAAAATTTAAGAGAACAAAACAAATAGCCGCGTGTTGTTTTTTTTCGTAGTGCAGAAAAAGGCTGCCAGCCTCCTATTATTGAAAATAGATTCCAAAAAAAAAAAATTCCTACCTCTTTTTTCTAATGGAGAACTTGCACTAATAAATGTTTTGACAGAATAGAAGCGGACACGTCAAAAGATAAATAAACGTGGTATTTTTTTTTCTCTGCGACTTATACTTTTTATAATATAATAATAATAACTTCCACACAATACAATCACTTGACCTGGTCCCAAACTAGGATACCCTGGGCTATGGTAACCAGGCGAAAAGTCAATATAGTCACGTGGTACTAAAACGCGCCATACAAATCGACTTTACACTATGACGTCACTCCCTTACCCTCCCACCCGCTTATAATGTATGAAGCGTTTATCAATATTTGAATTATCTCGTTAAATAATGTTTTTATGCATGTACACCCTTATGAGAAAACGTTTAGAATCAAATGACAAAACGAAATCTAATAAGTTTTATGTCATTATTGAGTATCTTTATTTTCCGCATATTTTGTGACCTCGAAAACCCCGAAAAAACTATATTTATTGTTTTATTTCATTTATTAAATTCTTCCTAGGTTTTCATATGATTTCTATGGTTTAAAAGCAGTCACTCCAATCTAAGTTAGAAGCAAGTTCCCCATTATTTGATATAAAACCTTTTTGAGATTTCAAGTTTGTATTTTTTTATGAATAGATTTTCATACAACATTCCTGCCCTGCTACGGAGCGCAGAATGAAATTCCAAATAACTTTCCCCGCCGCAAATTTATAAGGGAGAAATTACGAACTTTGTAACCCGTTTATGAACGAGCAATGAGACTCTTTCTGAGCGGGTGTAGTATAAAGAGTATTAATCTAATCTAATCTAAAAACGCTTACAAAATACGACTAAACGTAGTTCACAAATTTTAACACTAGGTGGCGCTGACGGTATTCTTTATCGCGGTCCAACACATTCATGATTGTCATACATTCGTACTGACAGGATCTTGTGAACACACTAGTTTAAGTTAGTTATGGTCAACTTCTGTCCACATTATTATAAACATTGTAAACCTTGCATGGCAATAAATGATAATTCTTTCTTTCAGTCTAGCTGTGTCCATAATACACCGTAAAGACGCCTTTGCAAATTGAATTGTTAGATGATTTTCTGACGAATCTCGTCAACAGATCTTGACCAAATCTATATGAGACCACCTGTGAGGTAAGTACTCTCTTTTAAAAAAACAAATAAATAATGAAATCAGACAATGTACAAACAAATCATTATCGCTAACATACATAAAAAATTACAGACTTATTGAGAACCTCCTCCTCTTTGACACGATAACAAGCAAGTGTGTGGACCAAAATTCCGCTCAAAAGGCTAGGCGACACGCACACATTAACATAACATGTAGAAGCGGATTCTAGCAAGTGAGGTTAAGGCTAGTTTAAGCAGGCCAACGTGGCTACCAATTGCCTCACTTTGAAAGCTTCTACCTGATAATAATTCTTTGGTGCAGGCTGCATGCAACACAGCTCAGTCATCCTAAGAACGCTCAGAGACCCCGACTTATGTTGTCATGCTGCGGTTATAGTACATCCAGACGCAGCTGGGGCTACACAATGTTGGCTCTTATTGCTCCTACCTTAAAGGCGGGTGTCGCACTTTACGGGCACTTCTTTCAATGCTCTAGCGACGTGACATTCTGTTGCTTCATAGTCGTGGGGAAATGCGAGAGGAAACGTGCACTTTTTATTCTGCGGGTTTTGGATTTTGGGCCGTTAAGATGGTTAGTACATAGTTCTATAAGAAGACAAAGCGGTGGTAGCGGAGCGGTAGAACGCCGGCTTCTCATTCGGGATGTCGTGGGTTCGAATCCCGGCATAGACCAATTTGTTTTCTAAGTTACGTACATTTCTTAAGTTATAGTATCAATACCACTCGCTAACGTGCAGGAATACATCGCGAGGAAACCTGAGCCAATCCTCGGTGGGCACGCGTGGTAATTAAGTTATACATTCTCTCTTAGACAAGGCCTGTGGCCCGCGCAGCGTAGGACGTCTAGCCATAAGATGGACAGATGAACTCATCCAAGCGGCAGGAAGATGCTGGATGCAGGCCGCTTCCAACCAATCTTTTTGGAAATCCATGGAGGAGGCCTATGGCCAGCAGTGGACTTCTTGTGGCTGAATGATGATGATGATGATGATCAACCTACAAGACTCAAACATTCAGAAAAATCAGCGGCCGTTATTCAAAAAATTGTAACACCGCGCAAATAGTTTTTCTATGGAACACCGTAGAAATTGTTTACGATATTATAGTAGTTTAAGCAAATTTTATGTCATATATAAGAGAGATTCTAATACCGTTTTATATGCAGTTGCATACACAACTTTATCTGTACTCATTTATAAATGAAACCAAAGTAAACAAGAAAGGCAATTATTTTCCATTTTTAGATATTCTTTTTAATTATTTCTCACTTTTCAGTGTTGTATTGTTTTATTTAATTTAGCTGCACAGAAAAATTTGTTAACTAATAATGGCGGCAAAACAAATCCAAACTGCGCAGGTCCGCTTTCTTTTTTTTTTATTCGTTCCATTTGGGATAGGCAAAGAAGTTATACCTACATACAGCCATGTGCTCAGTGTGGCCCAGTGTGGGCAAATCAGACCAAAATTTCACAGAAAAGTTTGCTGCAAGGAGAATTTTAACCAGAAGTGTATCAGCAAGAAGAATATTACCCAGAAGTGTATATTTTTGAAGAAAATATTTTACGATACCGGATGGCAGATATTCTCATACAAAATTTGTATCGTAATTAGATTTTTTTAATTTTTACAGTTGTCTGTGAAATTAAGCCTTATGTATCAACTTTCAAGATCATAATTCGAATCTTACGACACGAATGCAGACAAAAAAGTTTTTTGCCTCTCTGAAAAAATTACTTGTGCGGTGTTGTTTGCTAAGCCACGAAATGTAAACAATACGGACATTTTTATTTTATTTCCGCACTTATAAGGGTTCCTCAAGCGGCAATTCCCGTACAAACGTACTTTGGTTTTAATTTACAACCGAAATCGTGACGCCGGGGCGTCGCCCGGCCCGTTGTAAATATGGTAGTCCTTTAGATAGTTGGGCCATTGTAAAGAAAGAAACAAACAAACAAAGGAAGAAAGAAAGAAACAAGACACTTACTTAAATTGTCACAGGAACACGTTTTAAACAAGTAAACTAACAAAATGAAATTTGAAAAGAAATCAGAGCCTCATAAGCCATCTCATAGAAACTTCTTAAAATGGCCAAAATTACTTTTAGTTAGTTTATTACTCATTTTAAACCAAACCTCTCTTTGTGTCCTCTCAGAATATTGACAAAGCTGCATTGCTTGGCGTTTTTTGTCCAAAATGATCTAGATTTTGAAATGGACACCTAGTTTAACGTTTATTAAGTCGCCGTTTCTGTGCTACTTTGAATAAAAAAAAATTGATTTGATTTGCTATGTTGTTTGAGCATGAAAACAAAACTACGTGTTTATGAGAATCGCCTCGCGAGGCGCCATTGTAGATATTGACATAATTTCATTGCAATGTTGTTTGAGAATGAAAACCAAACTACGAGTACGTTTGTATGAGAATCTCCTCGTGAGGCGACCTCTTAAGACTGCTTCTACATGGAGCATGCTGCCTCGCTCACCCAATTTAACATTTTTCGTGATTGCAACAAAATGACTATACTTTTGATGAATGTGGTGTGAGGGTTCGATGGATAAGATAATTCAATTGCTGATATTCAAGGCATATTTTTCTTATCATGTACCTACGTACTAAGTTTTTGATTGAGAAAATTTGATTCCAAAATTAATTATTTTGAAAACAACTTTTCTTTATTAAAAATGACGTACATCATAAGCATAATCAGCCTATATGCGTCCCACTGTAGGGCACAGGCCTTCTCTCAAGGAGAGAGAATAAATTACGTATAGGAAAACAAAAATATATTTAAAATGTCTGTAATTTTATAATACATCAAACCCCTAAGACGACATTTATCAGAAGTTTTTAAACCTTGGCCTTTGCATCAACGTAATGAGATGATTTATACAGCGTGCAGTGGCACCTTCACTCACACTAGACGGGTGAAGGGACCACTCGGACGCTGCAGTGCAGGGACCACTCGGACAGTATTTTTAGATAGAGTAGGCTTCGTCATCATCATCATAAAATAAAATAAAAAAATTATATAAAAAAAACATCAGCCACTTGACTGCAGGACATGGCCTATGTCCTTCGTGGTTTTCATAACCACGAGGGGTTTTGCCATAATCGCCACGCTTGGCAGGCGGGCAGGTTGGTGAAGTAGGCTTGCCCAGCACCTATGCCAAGACACAGCAAAGACAAGTCAGTACAAAAAAAGTTAGTCATATTATTATTACAATATTAAATTGTGAGAGCGAGACAGCTACACGTAAGAGCAGCCTTGGGTGGGTTGAACCTTCGTCAGATCTTTTTTCCACTCCCCCCGAACTAGACATACAAAAAGCTCTGGTTTTTGCCTCCAGGTAGTCAGTTCTTTTTTTGCCGCGTGTACCTTTTTGTTAGAGACCGAATCTTTGCAGGTGCGCTCAGGGCGAGAAGCCGTTCTCAGCTTTAAGTACGGGGGGTACGGGCTGGTTTTGGAATGATCGGGTAAATGTGGGTTGGGAGGAAGGAATGTTCGGGTCTGACTCTGATGGGCTTGAAGTTGGAATACGGTTGCTAGGGATTTTCTGAGTTTAATTTCGTCTCTGTCTACCACTCCGAGATGTGCCTAGGAGTTTATGTAAGTAGGCAGGATAGTATGCCGAAACCGGCGTGCGTGCATGAAAAACCTAAAGAATGGTGATGAAGCGAAAGAGAATTGTCTGGGTCGTCAAGTGGCAAAGCCTGGTCTCGTTCTCTCCGGGATACAGGCGTGAGTTTATTTAATGTACTATAGTAATGCGAATCGGTAGAACAAAATAACGGCTTTGGTGAGTAGATGATAACTATAAAACAAGCCGGCCAAGTGCGAGTAGAACTCGCGCATAAAGGGTTCCGTACCATTATCTATACAACATAGACCCAACGATCGAGAAAAAACGGTAAAAAATCACATTTGTTGTATGTAATATTTAATATTTATTTCATTATTTACTTTGAAGCGAACATAGAACTAAATATTCTGTTAATATTTTAAGCGTCTACCAGTTGCCGTTAATGATAACCAGGAAAAATGGCAAAAAAATTACGTTTGTTGTATGGGAGCCCCCTTAATAGATTTTATTCTGTTTTTTAGTATTTGTTGTTATAGCGGCAACAAAAATACATCGTATGTGAAAATTTCAACTGCCTAGCTATCACGGTTCATGTGATACAGCCAGACAAACAGACAGACGGACAGTGAAGTCTTAGTAATAGGGTCCCGTTTGGCACCCTTCGGGTAGGAAACCCAAAATAGACTTTTGATCATCAACTAGAGGTCGGTAGCAAATAGAAAATTGAACAGCAAAGTAAAAAGAAAATATTTAAAAGCAACTAAAAATTCCAAATTAATCATCAGAAAATACCAAATTGATCAGGAGAAAATCCCTGAGCGTTAAGTGCCAAAATCTCAGGAGCTTATTTCATTATTATGAATTACAATAATATTAACGGCTATTATGAATTGTAGTTGCATGAAACGCGGTCCTGCCCTTCCCACGTAACTGTCCGCTCTATTGTGTTGGCTCAGGGTCTTATAAGTGGTATAAATAAAGCAAGTGGACTGTATAATATCATCATCATCAGCCTACGCTTGTCCACTGCTGGACATAGGCCTCTCCTATAGCACGCCACTGAGCACGGTCCTCGGCTACTCTCATCCAGCTCTTGCCAGCCGCCCTGCGAAGATCATCGCTCCACCGATGTACAATATAGGCGGAGTATAATCGAAAATTTAAAAGAATTCAAAAATATGTGTATGACACGTCAGTAAGGTAGAGTGAGATGCCGCGGCGCCCGTCGACCCGCTTGCGAGCCGTACGGCCCGTTTTGGCCTGCGGGGCGCGGGGCTCCGCTGAGTGACGTAGGGCTCCAACAATTGCGCTAACCATTTGTACGATTCCAAAGTGTCAAAATATGTACCTATTGACAGATCCGAGTTGGTTCAAGCGGACAACTCTATACAGTGGAGAACTTACGTAGTTGCCAGGTCTAACTACTAAACCCAAGGCAATTCTTTCGAGTAGGAATTGTTACGCAGTATTTCCCGCCGTATGTTTCCATGTTTTTCATCGAAAAACAACTCGTTTCGCATTGTTCTATGTACAACGCAAGTCTCATTATTACTTGCCTTAACAAAGGACCTTTGTGCCGCGCCTTGGTGCTTGAGACGGAGACTTTCACCCTCCCCGTGGTGGAAACACATGTCGCGACAGTTGGGGCCACCGCAGAGTGGAGCACATGCGATTCTGATGTGGGACTCTTGAGGTCTGGGTTTGATATATAAAAGGGATGGGCAAGTGGCAAAAAAAAATATCGATATTATATCGTAATGATATTTTTCAAGTAGCGATTTGTAATTAAATCATCATAAAAAAATCTCTTTAAAGTTCGGGAAAAGCTCGGAAAAGCTGCGAGACTCGATTCCTGAACTATTTATAAAATGTAAGTACATACAAATATGTACGGAACCCGCGGTGGACGAGTCCGACTTGCACTTGTCTGGTTTTTTATTTTACATACGTACATACATAAACTCACGTCTACTAACCATAAATACAGGCTACGCGATAGTCTAGTTATGGTAGTAGTCACATAAAATTACGTTTTTGTTATGTTTTTCTGTAGGAATAATATAAGCACAAAATGTAAATCATTCTAACATTCCTTGAAATAAATATTTTTTCATTTTTTTTTTTTTTTTTTTATATTCCAGAGGGGTAGGCAGAGACCAGAGACTGCCACTTACCACGATCCTGACAGATCACTTTCGCTTCCTCAACATTCATTAGTCGTTGCATGTACGCGAAAATGCATTTTAATTTTTCAGAATTTTGCTGTTCCAATTTGTTCTTCGATCTTAAAATGGAGAGATGGAGGTACTTTGAATAAAAAACATGTTAACTTAGAGGTTAAAGACACGGAGCTTTGCTGAACACTAGCCCCAGGTGTGATTGCGGTACCAGGTGTGGCGCCAGCTTGCGCTGAACTGGAGTACGTTGACTTGGGTTAAACGACTCTTTTAACTGACGTCACGGTGACGTCATGCAGTTTTTCATTAGCTGTTCGATGGAGTCGGTCCTTGCCTGGTCACAATGCCTGACAAAGCGACAAGTAACTTAACCATATGAACGAATGAAACATTTTTTATTGGTTTAAAACAAATTTGTTAGCCTAACCTAACCCACGTTGATATGTAGAGCAGAAGGGGTAGTGACAGAAATAAAATTATGGGAGTGAGTTATTACACAAGCTAGGTATTTAATTACCTACATACATACCACCATTACAATTTAAACACATACGTAAAGTAGTAAGTACGCAAAATAAAACGTGATACTAAAATTCTTATTTATTGCAATATATATTTATACCTTTTAAAAACCTACTTAGCGGCTAAAAATTCCACCCACGCCGGGACTTGAGCCCGCGACCTCTGGCTAACCGTGCCAGCGCTCTACCAACTGAGCTAATAGGCAAGTGCAGGCATCGGCGAAATTTCGAGCCTCTTTACAAACTTCTCTGTATTACGACGACCTCGTGGCGCAGCGGTAGTGCATCTGCATACTGGACGGGTTCGAATCCCGGCAGGGGACAAAAAAAAACCCCAGGTCTTGGATGTTTACATGTTTGTGATGTCGTTGTTTCTGGTTCCCACGACACAGGGTATCCTAGTGTGGGGCCAGAAGCAATGTATGTGCCTGTATGTAAATGTTTATGTTTATTACGTACAGGCCCGGCTGGAATTTTTGTCCTCTAAATAGGTTTTTCATATTGTCCAACATTGTCGTTAGTGCAACAAAAAGAATATAATATAAAAGAAGAAGAAGAAAGACATTTACATATACATATTTTTATATACATACCTACTAATGATAAATATTACTTACAAACATACCATAATAATATAACTCTATATACTAGATAACTCTACTGAAGTATAAAGAAATAATAACGAATTTTACTGATAAACACGTCTTCAGATGGATCCTGGCGAATGTTAAGAGGTAAAGCGTTCCACAGACGAACCGCGGACGCGGTGAAGGAATTGGAATAGATAGAGGACACTTTATCGCACATTTGAAGAAGAAGAAGAAAGACATTTATTATACCAACAAGATACATCACAGAAACAAAATAAGCACATAAGTAAGTAACATTTCGGTTCCCTTTCTGATGCGTGAACAAGAAGTATTAAATAAAATATAATACATATACGTATTTTAATGTGCGTGTGTCAATCTAGCTTAAAAGTAGTATGCTCCAATATTGTTTTTTTAAGATTGTTACCTGTTTTACATGCCTAATAAATAAAACAAAACAAGTATTCTCCCTGGAGATACCTAGTTCTTTAAGTTTTTCTAATTTGTGAACATTCAACGACGCGCCCTCGGTGTTCTAGTGTGTAGTGTGGTGTAGACTTACTCTAAATTTTTCATTCACTTGCACATGTTTGCCACTTAGTTACTATATGCGGAAACTTATTCTTAGCTTATTAAATGTGTAGTTATTCTAAGCGTCTGTCCATTTATAATGTAAGCTGCAAGTTTCCCAAACAAATAATAATAATAATAAAACAACCAGGACAAAGAATAGTATGCCATAGTGCGCTCGGGGTTATCGAAAATGTCTTTGCATGGACGCTGAAGGCGACTGTGGCGACCGACGCCACGGGGGGCGAAACGTTCACGGACATAATGGGGGGGAGGACGGTTTGTGTAATTTTCTTACGTCTCTCGTTCGGTGTGATCATGGAACTTGGACCGACTTGCACCACTCTCTTAGCATATATGCATAAACTCACGCCTGTGTCCCAGAGGACTGCCACGATCCTGACAGGTCACTTTCGCTTCCTCAACATCCATTAGTCGTTGCATGTGCATGCACGTCCTATTTATTGCAATTGCACGCCGGTTTCGGATACTTTTTATCTTGCCCTTTGCTAATGCATCCCCTATTTGGTCGAAGTATGTCCGCCTGGGACGTCCTTTACCTGCCCTTCCAACAACATTCGCTCGATATATTTGGTTCGTCACTCTTATGTTCTTCATCCTCTCTACATGTCCAAACCAACGCAACACTCCTATTCACTTTCTTAAATGTGGCTTAAACAGCATTTAACTAAAACTCTCCATACAAAAGTCGATTTGAATGGAGACTTAAGTGGCATTTAAGAGTTGGAAGACTATTCCAACTTGGTAATCCGCGGCTTAATCAACTTTGCTTTTTTGTCCATTTTTAGGGTTCCGTACCCAAAGGGTAAGGGACCCTATTACTAAGACCACTGACCGTCCGTCTGTCACCAGGCTGTATCTCATGAACCGTGATAGTAGTAAGGGCAACAGGTAGACGCTTGAAATATTCGAATGTTGTATAGATAATGGTACGGAACCCTTCGTGCGCGACTCCGATTCGCACTTGGCCGGTTTTTTTCTCCAAAATTATCTACATTTTGAAATGGACCACTAGTAACGTTCATTAAGTCACAATTTCTGTGTTATTTTGAATAAAAACACTTTTATTTAATTTGATTTCAAATGTACATAGAATTGTTATAATGAACTATGAATTGTACTTTTATGAAACGCTGCCCAGGAACAAAAAGAGGCCCTGGATATGGACGACCCATCCGCACCGGCGCGTGAGTCTCTTATTTATAATGCGCGCGCGCAGACGTGGGCCCGCGCGCGTATTTATAGTGCACGAGTGCGATGAACCCGAAGGTCGCTACCTGCGCCTGCGCACGTCACACCTTCAGGACTGTCCTTTGGTGAAAACACAAAGGTGTAGTCGATTTTTAGGGTTCCGTACCCGAAGGGTGCCAAACGGGACCGTATTACTAAGACTTCACTGTCCGTCTGTCTGCCTGTCTGTCACCAGACTGTATCTCATGAACCGCGATAGCTAGGGAGTTAAAATTTTCACAGATGTATTTCTGTTGCCACTATAACAACAAATACTAAAAACAGAATAAAATAAATATCGCATACAACAAACGTAATTTATTTGCCATTATTTGCTCGATATTAATAACGGCAACAACGGAATATTAAAATATTCAAATGTTGTTTTCATTGGTTTTTTTTTCGATCAACACACAAATTAACACGGAAGACTCTGTTACGCACTGTACAATGGAATTGTCATAATAAACTGCGAAACGTATTTTATGAAACTCGGCCCTGCACTTGAGCATGACACCGTTCCCAGCTAAGCAATGGTTTTGGACGTAGGCCTCCACCAATGCGACTAAAAACGGGCGGGTTTCTATAGAAAATTAAAATTTTCAGTACAAACTCTCCATATTTTTAGTACAAATTCTCTATAGAAAGTTTGTCTCTTTAAATCGTGGAGGACCTAATGATGCAACTGATGGAGCAGTCAGCGTCGCAAAGGTCTGGGTCGCAACCGTATAATAAAGACCTTTAAAAAAATTGTTTTGTCATCCCTAAGAAGAAGAGCTTCATAGGATTTGCGTCCGCTACGGACGCTTTAAGCAGGGCGTAAGAGTGACACTTTTTGGAATGACTTAAGGTCCGGGGGCGGCAGGCCCTACGGCATATAGAACCCCCAAAGAAAGAGTCCGGAGTCGGGTCCGTGTTAGTTTCAAAGTCAAAGTAAAAAAAAAATATATTCACTATACAAACAAAATGTTTAACACAATGAACGTCAAAGCTATCAGTTTCACAATTAATAGATTATGCGGAGAAGAAGCTAACAACGAATACAGCGTTTTGCTAACCCGTTTGAACATTGTGATAGCTCATTTTGCTCTCAAACATTGCAATACACACACGACGCTTCTGCAGTTAAATGTATCACACCCAGTTCCTCGTACACTAGCAATCTGTTAGAAGCTGTAAGTTAAAATTATTCAAACAAAATAACCGCTATCAACGGTAGACGAGAGAAGAAATAGCATTTATTTACCGCCACAGAAGGGGTCGTAAAAACCGATACAAAATCACATTTAAAAACCGGCCAAGTGGGAGTCGGACTCGCGCACGAAAAGTTCAGTACCATTAGACAAAGATCGAATTTGAGAACAGCGCCATCTATAGCAACCATCAAAAAGCATTTAACGACATGACATCGGCGCTGTGAAGGTTATATAGATGGCCGCTAGATGGCGAGCGCTGTCTTTTGACTACGTTTGTTGTATGGGAGCCCCCCCTTAAATATTTATTATATTCTGTTTTTAGTTTTTTTGTTATAGCGGCAACAGAAATGCATCATCTGTGAAAATTTCAACTGCCTAGCTATCACGGTTCATGAGATACAGCCTGGTGACAGACAGACAGACAGTGAAGTCTTAGTAATAGGGTCCCGCCTGGCACCTTTCGGGTAATAACAATAAAGCAATAACAATATTAACAGACAACAGAATGGCAACAAATAGCTCTCCAGATCAGCATATTGTTGTTGGTACCAGTGATAGGTTGGTACGCACGTAGCGCAGTACCAAAAACACTGATTTTCAAAAAGTACCCGAAACCGACGTGCGTGCTCCATTTTAAGTTAGAAGAAAAAATTAACAACAAAATTCTGAAAAATTAAAGTGAAAATGTCGGCGTGCGTGCATTGATGAAGCGAAAGCGATCTGTCAGGATCGTGGCAAACGGCAGTCCCTGGTCTCTGCCTACCCCTCCGGGATACAGGCGTGAGTTTATGTGTGCATGTATGTAAAATATAACAAACGAAACATTACATAAATTACAGCAGATTAACAGAATGTTCGCGTACGAGAAACCGGGGTTAAGTGTATTTTAATCTATTGACACAGGTGAGATTTCTTTATTTCATTTACATAAATATTGCAACATAACAGTAATTACACCAAAGCGTTACAATAGTTTACTTAAAGAAATAAAAGTAGAAAGAAGGTTCTCTATTGGGACAAATTAACACAAATGAACTGAGCTCGAATTAGACTTTATTATAATTTTAGTGCATGTTTAGTTTTAAATGTCTATAACAAATTGTTTAATCACTCGTCTGCCGCGACACAGATCTGTGTCCAACTTAGTATGGGCCACCTATACGTTCCATTCCGCGAGGGCAGTTCAGAGGTTAATGCGCTTCAGACAGTCGTTTATTATAGTAATTAATATTTTAAAAGCCGAAAAAGAGTCCCCAAGATACACGCTCAGCCGACTTTGGGGGCTGTCGTTGAATTCTAGATTTTAAAGTAAATTTCTTTTATATCCATACATCTTAAAGTTCTCTTTTATAATTGTTTAATTCTAAATAAATATATCTTTACTTTCCGAGTGGCGCCGGATTAAGAATAGCGTCACTCCACTTCCTTCCGTGGATGTCGTAGAAGGCGACAAAGGAAATCAATTACCAGGTGAAGGGCAGCGGCGTCTTCCTGAGATTCCAACCGCATACTGCGATCGCCAACCCGCCTGCCGAGCGTGGCGATTATGGCAAAACCCCCCCATGGTTATGAAAACCACGAAGGAGGCCTGTGTCCAGCAGTGGGCGTCGAATGGCTGATGATGATACTTTACTACCTATCAAACATCTTCTAGCATTCTCTTGCATAAATTCATCACACTTCCAGTTCCATCCGCAGATCGCATCGGCCCCGGCGGGATGATGCGATTACTGCTTTTGAATGTGATAAGAAGATGAAAAAACCGATAACACAGTGGCAGGCATTCCTTAGAAACGTTATAGGGCGAAGACGAGAAGAGTCAACGAATACAGCGATTTAGGGCCAGTTTCTGAATTGAGAATTTCACTAAGTAAATAGGTACTTAAGTAACTTTCTGTCTCCGAGAAATTCGAAGAGAGCACTACAGTTAACTATTTACTTAGCGAAAATTGCAATTCAGAAACTGGCCCTTAGACTTGTAAATTTATGGAGCAATGTATAGGTTCTAAATTATCATAAGTTAATATAATCTGTTTTTTTGGTGTATTGCCATGAGGCAATTTTTGGAAATCCATGGAGGAGGCCTATGTCCAGCAGTGGACTTCTTGTGGCTGAATGATGATGATGAATATAATCTACTATATTAAAATGTCGTGTCGCAATTAAAACTTTGGTTTCTTTACTGGCTGGATCATGGCTGGATGGGTAGTGCAAAGCAATAAAAAAAAAATGGAAGGAAAGAGTGCAAATCTAATAAATTGTACAAACCGATTTTTATGAATTTCTTTGTGTATTCGGTAGGTCTGCAAATAGGTCGTAGGCTAATTAATATGGCAAAACAACGTTTGCCGATTCACCTAGTCTAATATATAAAAATCTCGTCTCACAGTGTTTGTTATCGACTCCTCCGAAACGTCTTCACCGATTCTTATGATTTTTAGGGTTCCATGCCCGAAGGGTGCCAAACGGGACCCTATTACTAAGACTTTACTGTCCGTCTGTCTGTCTGTCTATCACCAGGCTGTATCTCATTAACCGTGATAGCTAGCTAGACAGTTGAAATTTTCACAGATGATGTATTTCTGTTGCCGCTATAGCAACAAATACTAAAAACAAAATAAAATAAATATTTAGGGGGGGCTTCCATACAACAAACGTGATTTTTTGCGGCTTTTTCTCGATATCTGTGTCTAAAATGTTGTATTGATAATGGTACGGAACCCTTCGTGCGCAATTCCGACTCGCACTTGGCCGGTTTTTCTCGATCTTTGTGGCTAATGCTGTATAGATAATGGTACGGACCCTTTCGTGCGCGAGTCCGACTCGCACTTGGCCAATTTTTTTTTTTTTTTTCTATATATTTGGTAGGTCTGAGAAGCCGAACTGAAATCGAATAGCTCCTGCCCTTCCAAAAAAAAGCCAAGAGGTAGCTTAGCTACTTATGCTTTTTTTATTCGTGAGAAACTTGCAGTAATTATCCAGGCAGGTAGGTACTTCTTGTTTTCAACTCTGAAACAACTTTCGCCAAGTTATCGCTCCGCGGGGCTTGAGGCAAGAGAGTTTTGCGCTATTGAAAAGGTCAGCCCCCTTTCTGGCAGTTATTATTTTAAGATGTGGTGATTTTGGAATTCGATTGCCGTATTTCCGTTTTCCGTCTTATATATATATATCTTATATTTTTGCTACTAACCTTTATCTTGTTTGTTTGTACATGGATTTGTTTTTAAAGATTTGTTATTATATATTATTGATGTGGTTATTAACAATGTTATAATACAATAACGAAATGTATTATTATTCCTCTCTTATGTTTCCACCGTAACAATGCTAGTTTGTTACGTTAAAGTGAGTACCTATTCTTCAGGTGAAATAAGCAGTACTTACCTAAGCAAAGCGTCAAATTTACATTTCCAGTACATAACAAAGATTAAAAGCGAACAATGTTCCATGTGCATTTAGATGCGGGTCTGTGTTTGGTAAGAGAGGATGTCAGATAAGTGAAGTGCACAGAACACACTGAGTTATCAAAGGAAATGGGACAGTGTTTGTGCTGCTTGTCTGTAACATTTAACTGTTAGCACATACATAGGTACAGCAAGCTTCTTTATATATTAGTGGGACTCGTGTTTCAAGGTTTGTAAGCTGGTATTGCTGTTTGTGTTGTTTCTTGTAGTCGTTACTTACGTTATGGTATAAGAACGTTTAGATATTAGATGCTATTAGTAACTATTGTAAAACACATATTATTATGTATTTTGGAAGAAGCCTGGCTACCCATAGCACAGGGAATCCTAGTTTGGGAGCCAGTAACCACTCGTTTAACCCTTTTCTAAATAAAGTTTTTTTCATTTTTTATTTTCATATACTTTAAACTTTCTGTCAGTCTGTCTGTTTGTCTGTCTGTCACCAGGCTGTAGGTATCTCATGACCCGTGATAGCTAGACACTTGAAATTTTCACAGATGATTTGTTGCCATTTAACAACAAATACTTAAAACAGAATAAAATAAATATTTAATGGGGGCTCCCACTCCCATCCAAGAAACGTAATTTTTTTGCCGTTTTTTGCTCGATATTTATTAATATCAACAGGCAACAGGTAGACGCTTGAAATATTCACAGAATATTTAGTTCTATATTCGCTTCAAAAATAAATAATAAATTAAAATAAAATAAATATTAAAGGGGTGCTCTCATACAACAAACGTGATTTTTTGTCGATCTTTGTGTCTAATGTAGCATAGATGATGGTACGGAACGGAACCCTTCGTGCCCGGAATCGACTCGCACTTGGCCGGTTTTTTAATTACCGCTGCTGATTAGGCTGAATGCTTGAGTCTTATCTCATGACCCGTGATAGCTAGATAGTTGAAATTTTCACAGATGTATTTCTGTTGCCGCTATAACAACAACTAAAAACAAAATAAAATAAATATTTTAGGGGGGCTCCCATACAACAAACATGGTTTTTTTGCGTTTTTTGCTCAATATAATGCCAACAGGTAGTCGCTTGAAATATTAAATGTTGTATACATAGATAATGGTACGGAACACATTGTGCGTGAGTCAGAATCACACTGGGCTGGTTTTTATGATGGTAAGTAATCGCAACTTGCTCGGTCAACTCACACATAACTTTTCTTGCTCATTTGGGGCAATATCAGTAGTCATTATATAAAAACTATGTGAATGGAAATTTTAATACAATAGGAAGAACACCACATCGAATTGGGCAACAAATGCCAGATTGACATTGGAAGATAATCCAATGTGAAGCCGGCATCTACACAGTGAACTACAGGTCCAAATAGAGAGCACTCTAGGGATGGGCCCTGTCATAGTGGCTACGAGCCTCAGCATTGAGGAACCAACCAATTGGATTGGAATGGCAGATCCTATAAGAATGGGTAGGAGAGAAAAAACCTATAATATTAATACCCCACAATTGTTGTCATTAATTTGGGTATACTCTGGACCGCAAGTGGGTTTTGGGTTTACTATTGTCACAAGGTCAACGAAAAGCATAGTACTGCTATTTGGTTCATTTGCGAGTGAACAAATATAAAAAAGTGTTATTAACATATCGCAAAAACTGAAAACCGTTTATCAGTATCAATAATTAAACAACTTTCAAGAAGCAAAAGTAGGAATAAATTCTTAATAATTTTTTTTTTACATTGTATACAATCTTGAAACTTGATGCGGTTAATTTGTATAAAAAGGAAAGTAATTATATTCAGGATTTTTACTGTTTGCTCTTGTTCTTTTGGAAGTAATTTAATTCATCGATATTGAAGAAACAGCAGATTTTGAGTTATTTTTATAAGACTTTGTATATAATTATTATGGTATGGTAGAAAAACGTTTTTCTCAAATAGGTTACATTAAACACATGGTAGGCTCGGCCAGCGCAGCGTAGGACAGCCAGCCACAAGATGGACAGATGAACTCATCCAAGTGGCAGGAAGGAGCTGGATGCAGGCCGCTTCCAACCGGTCTTTTTGGAAATACATTGAGGAGGCCTGTATCCAGCAGTGGACTTCTTGTGGCTGAATGATGATGATGAAACACATGGTAAGGATGTCCTATATTAAGGGTAATCTAAATCCCATGTATCTGCATGTAAACAGCAGTGTTTCTAGGTATATCAGAGATAAAGAATAAAATGCGTACATTGCGAATTTCAGACTAAATAACGTATTTGGTCTGTAAAGGACATAATAAAAGCTGTGCGTGTGAACCGGACTGCACCGCACTGCTCTAATTAGATGATAGGATTTCATTTGTTGCCTACCTACAAGTTTTATTGGTAGGCAAAGTAGAGTAGGCAGCATGTAGGTACCCTAGGTACATTTACAATATTAATACCTACAAGCTGAAGCTACATCAACGCAGCTCTTTAATCTCCCAAGTGCGTGCGGCGCATACACCGCAGCGCGCAGCGACATTTTTATCGAGGCATGCATGCGCAAGCTATGTTTATATTATACATGTGGCTCTGCCAATGACCGAGGCGAAAGTTCCTCGTCGATTTTCACGCGACAAACGACGCTTAGAAGGTGGATCTACCTGTAGTTTTGCTCATAATCCCAGTAGTCCTTGTACCGCGGGTGCCAGCGAGGGCCTCCTCGCGAGTAAGGGCGCCGTGAGCCGCCTTGGCTCATTCTTGCTGCGCCATTCCACTGGTTATCGATCGAACACCAAACGCCCGGCACTGGAGCGCCGCTACGTGCGGCGCCAACCACACACACTGCACTGCACCAAAACACTGTCACACACGAGCTGATGCGCGAGAAGTCACTGAATATCCTCGAATTTAGGGCTCCCGCGGCGACCCTTGCTTGATGTTTTGGAGAAGACTGATAAAGTGTGAAGTTAGCCCCGGTCCAAGCGCGCAGGCACACCAACTTCACCCGATTGACGAACCACGGAACTCACGGAAGCGATCTCTGGCGGACAATTTCAGAAGCGCGTTCAAAAGCGACCGCCAACAATAGTTTCAGGAAATAGTTTATTACTTTACAGGAAAATTGATCTCGAATCTCGTAATTACGACAGGTCTATTGTGATATCGATTTAACATGCAATCTGGACTATGGAAAGGCAATGTGCGCAGCAAATTAATTATCTGAAGCTAAGTATTGATTTTATATTACGTATCGACGCAAGTGACCTTTTCTTCGCTCTTAGAGTTAATAAAAATGTCACAGATATTGCCTGTGCAGGCGTAGGGAGATATACGTGTTATCGCGCACACAAAATGGTTCGTCACCGTTCACATAATTAATGTGAATCAGACAGTCATTCCAATATCATCATGGCACTCAGCTGAGAACTTCTACAAACTCAATGTATCTTTTAGTACGTTTAGTCACTGTTTTCCACTAAAAATCACTCCTGGGAAACGAGGAAAACCGAAGAAAATAATAAAAACGCAGTGCGCACAAAATGCGCCCAACCGTACGAGACGATAACGTAAGCCTGTGTTGTGTAAAAAAAAAGTTTATACAACTTGTTTATTTTAAAACTTAGCCTAAATCGCTCTACAGCGCTTCATAAAAAATATACTGGCTGAACGGCACAAAGTTATCACGATGTTTAAAGCGCTTCAGTGCTGCACGGACATAAAACCCCACCCAGTGTTGTTATAATGCTGGCAACCTAACAGATCTAAGCAACGCGAAGTTAGGCGTAGTCAGTGGGACACGGTATCGATCTCTCTTTTTTACTGAGAGAATTGAATAGGGACAAAGCTATTGTTGCTTTTTGTTTGCATTCTGCACTGAAACTTTGAAAGTGTGACAAAATGGCGGGCTTTTTAAATAAAAATGAATGATGACTATGGCACGTGACGCGTACTTTCACCCGATCCGCTCTCATTGCGTGGATTTCGCGAGAATCCCGCGAACATCATCATCACCGTCGTCGACCCACTGACTAGCTATTCAAAGTACATTCGCTCTCAATTGACCTACAATTTTTGCATTTTGATCTCAGATGCTTGCGTAAACGACCACGCAATCGCTAGAATGACGTCATCAGCGATCGTCATGAATTCCGTTTTGGTTTAGGAGTTTGATAAAGTTGTGAGTATTTACAGTTTTGGCCATAAAAGAAACGGACTTAAATAATCGCGGCAATTTAAATTATCTACCATCTAACGTCGATAACCTAATTCGCGAAGGGCAAGCGTCGACCAAATAGGGTAGGTTCCTACTTGCGAAGGAAAAGCGTCGACCAAATTAGGTAGGTTCCTATTTGGGAAGGGCAAGCGTCGACCAAATAAGGTAGATTCCTATTTGCAAAGGGCAAGTGACGACCAAACAAGATAGGTTCCTATTTGCGAAGGGCAAGCGTCGACCAAATAAGGTAGGTACTTATATTGCGAAGGGCAAGATAAATAGTAGGTAATTGTAACCAGTGCTCGTGGGTTCTCAGGTTTTGCATTACTTTGACAAGTTGTAAACAGGGTTACCTATAACAAAACGCAAATCCCTTTTATTCTATCAGTGTTAAGTGTCCTATTTATAAAACTCGATACCACTAAACCACTCTTATGACGAAATTTAAAACAGTTTATAGCATAATTTCGCTTAATAAAGTTTCTGTTATTCATTGTTGTGTGCTGTTAGTCTTCCTAATATTAAATAAATAAATAATTGCAACGCAATTTTTTCACACAAGTATTGTTGTCGGTGGTGGTGTGTTTGTTTCTTGCTTCTGCTTGAAATGTGGGAGAGATGGAGGGCGGTGCACTAACTAACCGCATGGTGCATGTAGGATTTTGGCGGAATCTAGCAAAGTAATTTTCACGTTTTAAATAAATTCTTGCCATAAACCGGCTTTAACTCGGCCTTAAAAGTATAACACTTTGAAATCGACTTTTATAAAGACCGCTAAAAAGTTATATAGTTATAAGTTATATAGGTAGGTAGGTACTTTAGTTTTCCTCAATTTCCCATTTTTATTTTTTTATGTCGCTCGCAGCCCCGGCTGCCTGACCTGAGTGATCTTAAACGATCACGAAGGTTAAGCAACACAGGGCGCGTTCAGTGCATGGATGGGTCGCCGTCTATGCCTTAAGCGCGGTATACACGATCCATCTTGCCGTACGTCCTGCCAAGGCCATGCACGATGCACGATGCAAAATATGCTTGACGTACGTCGATAATTATTATTATTTGTTTGCTGGACTTGACGGACCGATTTTTCATCCAGCGAGTACCCCCACCATCGCGAACATCGTGCAGATAGACAGTGAATAACGCGGACGTACGTCAGCGCGGTCCCGTATCGTGCGTGCTTGATCGTGTATAGACTTGTTGTACAGCAGATTTCATTCTGACTGAGCTTGCGTCGCAAGGTGGCTGCACGTCTCAAAATGGACCGAGACACTTACGAAATTTATCGAAAAATATAAATTTCATACATGTCTGTGGAATGTTTCAAGCCCAGACTATATGAACAAACAAAAAAGAATAAATGCTTTACAAGATCTGGTACCCATTTTAGGGGAAGCTGCAACGATTGATAGCGTTATTCAAATCATTCATGATGTTATTCATT
Organism: Yponomeuta cagnagella; assembly: GCA_947310995.1. Classification (NCBI taxonomy): domain Eukaryota; kingdom Metazoa; phylum Arthropoda; class Insecta; order Lepidoptera; family Yponomeutidae; genus Yponomeuta; species Yponomeuta cagnagella. Next base: position 1,518,261 of record OX371295.1, on the reverse strand, counting down.
TGAGTATACTCTGCACGTTTATGATAAATTTTTTTCATCCAGAACCTCTTCCTACTTTTTTTCCTCTCTTCTGCCGCTGCTGACAATAACAGAAGAACTCCCATTTTTTGGCGTTTTGATAAAACAGGAGGCATTTTATTAAATACAAAACACGTCCTCTTCGTTCGATACTGATCACGCACGACACGATTGATGCGTGCTGGATAGTCTGTATGCTACATCCAGCGGCGGGGCCTTGAGCTGACGTACAGCTGGGATGGACCGTGTATACCGCGCTAAAGTACCATGAATATGCTTGACGTACGTCGATAATTATTATTATTTGTTTGCTGGACTTGACGGACCGATTTTTCATCCAGCGAGTACCCCCACCATCGCGAACATCGTGCAGATAGACAGTGAATAACGCGGACGTACGTCAGCGCGGTCCCGTATCGTGCGTGCTTGATCGTGTATAGACTTGTTGTACAGCAGATTTCATTCTGACTGAGCTTGCGTCGCAAGGTGGCTGCACGTCTCAAAATGGACCGAGACACTCTTACGAAATTTATCGAAAAATATAAATTTCATACATGTCTGTGGAATGTTTCAAGCCCAGACTATATGAACAAACAAAAAAGAATAAATGCTTTACAAGATCTGGTAACCCATTTTAGGGGAAGCTGCAACGATTGATAGCGTTATTCAAATCATTCATGATGTTATTCATTTGAGTATACTCTGCACGTTTATGATAAAAAAAAAAATCATCCAGAACCTCTTCCTATTTTTTTTTCCTCTCTTCTGCCGCTGCTGACAATAACAGAGGAACTCCCATTTTTTGGCGTTTTGATAAAACAGGAGGCATTTTATTAAACACAAAACACGTCCTCTTCGTTCGATACTGATCACGTACGACACGATTGATGCGTGCTGGATAGTTTGTATGCTACATCCAGCGGCGCGGCCTTGAGCTGACGTACAGCTGGGATGGACCGTGTATACCGCGCTTAACGCTAGTGGTGCCGTTAAGCTGTTGGTGCCGGCTGCCGTCGATAGATGGCAGTCGTTAAGCCAAGTCAGAGGCCTTAGGGCGGCTTGACAACTTCTGACAGTAGACGAGCCACTAGTCTACAAGCCTCCACCAATCCAGACTTGGCCCCCCTGGTGGAGTATGGCCTATACCTTCCTCAGGGAAGAGACCCGTGCCCCTCGGTGGGGACATAATGGGTTGATGATGATGATTTTTTTATGTAGCCATTTCAGTGTCCCACTGCTGGACAAAGACCTCCCCTTGGATTCTCCACTCGTCCCTGTTCTCGGCTACCCTTTGCCAATCTGGTTGGAAAGCTGTGAGGTCGTCTCTCCATCTTCGCCTTGGTCTGCCACGTTTGCGATGTCCGTCGCGTGGAACTCAGTCTGTGGCAATTTTTGATTATCTGTCTGGACCCATACGGCTTACCTGACCAGCCCAATTCCTCTTTTTACACATTTTACATTGACAGGTACTTCTCCCCCAGTTTGCTCAAGTTATACTTATTTGTTTATAAAATTAATTGACATTTAATTGACACCCATATTACTTATTTAAATATGTACGTGTGTCAGGTTATAAAAATAACCTGACATACGTATATATTTTTATTATTCCGATTACATTATTATCACAATTATTATTATTATTTTATTTTTTAAAGGACATACAATTATTGTGCAGTACTTCGTTATCACGAAGCAAGACACTTAAATATTATGCTACAATTTAAATTATTATAATTATCTTTACAATGACATTTATTTGATTACAATCCAATCTATGTATTTACTCAATATAATATTACATACACACATAATAATATAATGCAATAATAATTTAATTTATGCTTATTTTGACATTGAAATACCAAATTACTGCCAATTTATTCGTTTTTCCGAGTGCTGCACGTCGGTACACTACCGGGTACTGACGGAAGACCAGCGCTGGAGTGGTCTGCCTCTCCAGCATATGCTGAGTCAGAGCCCCTTTGCTTTTACCACACCCACAAAATGCTCTCTCGTATTGTCTATTGATTTGTGTTTGCTTATTTCTGTTACTCTTTTTGTGTGCCTACTTGCTGTACGATTTTGCTTTGTAATTTTCTTTATATGTTCTGTATCTATGCGTGTGTGGAAATGCAAATAAATGGTTTTATCTATCTTAAGCTTTGCGGTCGCAGCTCCAACGTCAGCGATTTTTGTTTTGGAACGCAACATTGTGTTCTGCATTCTATGAATCCTTTTCAATTTTACATTAAAATCATTTATACCTAACCTACCTGTATGATTGGAAAAATGTATGGTTTTTGAGTGATCCGTAGTGGACAAGGAACCCTTATAGTTTCGCCATGTCCGTCTGTCTGTGTGAATGCAGTCTTTCTCAGCTTTTCAATCTGTAATTTCGTTTCCTCAAATTCGCAAAAAATGGCTTTTACTACCTTGATTTCTTTAACAGGCTACACCGGTTTTTATTAAAGTATGCTATAATTATGCTTAATTTTTGTAGTATGTAGTGCATTTTCTTATGGCTTATACTGCAATTGTTTTAGTGGTTGCAATCCAACTTGTGAGTATTATCACATTTTTAGCTGTAAAATCCATTGGATGCAGATTTTTCGTAGTACAAGCCATGCTAACTTCTAAACTACCAAATATATTGAATTTAAAGTTGGATATCTATAAGACTCGTTACATTTTTTTAGTATATCTGCAATCATTGCATTAATACGGCGTTTAAAAGAAAAAGATATGAAGCAATTTTTTTTTCTTTTCTCCTTAAAATTCGTAAAATGGCTTTTACTACCTACATTTCTCCTCGGAGGGTCGATATTTCGAAAAATTACCTAATATACTTTTTAATCGGATTTTACAAACACAAAATGTGTAGTAAGTAAAACGAGTCAATACAGTCACATTAATAAAATTTAATTTCCTAAATTCCTTACATACAATAAAAGGCACTTTTTTATAAACAGTTGTAAGTATTTAGATTGATAAGTTTGACATATTGTAGAGTCGACAGAACACCATCCTTTACACTCATACACGAACACATACGTGCACTCTAATCAGTTAAGGTAAGGACGAATTTGCAACAAAAATGTTAAGCTCGACCCAGTGGCGTAACTATAGGGTGGCAAGGCTGGCAAAATGCCACGAGCCCCCGACCCGAGGGGGCCCCCGAACTATGAGGCCGCGAGCTCAGAAGTAACTTAACATTTTTAACAACATTTTGTAAGTAAATTATTTTTATACGAGTACTTCAAATCAATTAAAGTTGGGCCATATATACCACAGCAAAATACCATATATATTTATATTCCGTGTGGCGCCGAATTAGAATAGCGTCACTCTATTTCCTTTCGTGGATGTCGTAGAAGGCGACTAAGGAAATCAATTACCAGGAGACGGGCAGCAGCGTCTTCCTGAGATTCCAACCGCATACTGCTTTCGCCAACCCGCCTGCCAAGCGTGGCGATTACGGCAAAACCCCTGACGGTTATGAAAACCACGAAGGAGGCCTATGTCCTGCAGTGGGCGTCAAATGGCCGATGATGATGATATTTTTTTTTTATTTCTACTGGGAGCTGGGAGGGCCCCAATCCCATGAATTTGCCACGGGCCTCGGATGATTACGCTACTGGCTCGAACTGTTGTCCACTGCACCCTTGAGTGCGATATCAGTTTCAACCCTCAACGGATCGCGCGAGGTTTCGGCTCAACCCATTGTTGGGGATGGGTCGAAACCTGCAACTTAGTCGCGAGACACACAGATGGGCCGCGGGGCGAGGGTGCGTTAAGAAAAGTAGACGTCACAGACCAAGAGCGACCGCAGAGCGACGACTGTGGTCTGTGACTCTGTACATCCTACCGCGCCCTCGCCCCACGTCCCATCTGTGTGTCTCACGCCGTAGCATTTTACCAACAAAATTGAAATTTGTCACTAAAATGAGTTCAAAGCCCATGGTAGGCGACGTTCCGTCCGTATAAAGAAATTGGAACTAAGTTTATTGCTAAGCCATGTTTAGTTCAAACTGTGAATTTAACACAAAAGCACGGCCGGACTGAATGTCAACTAACTTACTATCCAAACATCTACATATTTTGATTGAATTGATTACAGTATTATACGTAAAAAAATAAACAACTTAAACTTAAGAGAATCCAGTTGGCTAACTAGCGCCCGCAATGAAAAATAAAAAAACATATTTTATACTACACCTGCTTGGAAAGTACCTTGATCCTTTATCAAATTTACGGTAGAAAGTACGTCATTGCATATCGAACAAATATGCGGGGAGAAAACGCATCTGAGCGGGAGAGAAAAGTGTATGAAAATCCATTTCTTACGTGGTTTTTCTTTTTTAATTTTGGGTAAGACTATGCGCCGGTAACCTAAATATCAAAAGCCAAAAAGTTTTTACAGTGAGTTTTTATCTCCAAGTTCGCAAAATGACACTGGCCACTAGCTGTGTGTTGGATGGTGTCGGGCTGGCAGTGCGACCCTGCGGCGGCAGGATAAACAATTTGAAAAAAGAACATGTGAAAATTGCAGACGCCATTGGCGCCATTTCCAATTTGTGTGTTGTTTGAGGATTCAGTTTTCGTAGAAAGTAAAATAAAACTATCAAGCAGGTGTAGTATAAAGCACTATGTATCACTCGAGAGAAACTGCGATTCCCGATCTCGGGTGTTTTAAAGTCAAACGACACCCTCGACGGTAATCGGTCACTTTCTCCTCTCGGTGAACAATGTACTACTTTTACAGATCGAATATGCAAAAACTGTCCGTACAATCTCTTAATCATGTTAACAGTGACAAACGGCCGTTTTTGGCGTTAATGCTATTTAGTCCTAGGTTCTTTGCCTTAGAGTCTCACCCATGGGTCCTACAAATCACTATTAACATGATTGAGATTGTACAGACACTTTTTGCAAATTTGATCTGTAAAAAAAAAAAATGATTTTTTTCTTCGCCACCGAGTTTTCTAGTATTACTCCCTGGAGCCGCTTAACTCCACAACTCCTGGTAACTCCTGGCCGTTCTAAACCTTCTGACCTACGAATAAAATATCCCTAGTAATATCGCTTTCTACTTTACGCTCAAGAACTAGACCAATGTTTTCACAGGGGCGTAATTACGCGCACCAAATCCTGTCGCAATCCTGACGTTTGCGGTGGCAATTCGCAAGGTAAAGTTTTATTTTGAGCTACTTATTATATTTTTTTTCTGAATTAAGACATAATTATAAGAAACTAATTTCATTTTTTCTGCGATCAATCAAGTTAATTGCTCGCTATGATTTTATAAAAATATTGTAAGTGTGACGTCATTTGTACAGGTAAGAAAATGAACAAAATCATTTGTCTGTGGATATCAGTCTGTGGTCTGTTGCGGTTGACTGAATGACACTCTGTCTGTGCTGACACTTCATTCAAAGATTGTGTTTTGGTGTTTTCTCGAGATTCTCATTTCATTATTCTCTTAAATAACCACGATTTCGCTTATAAACCTGGACAGTGTGGCTTTTGACAGACAATTGGAATCGCTCAGGATTTGGTGTGGCGTCGCCTAGCCAATACGGTGTTTATCAACCTCTTAACGCCCTCTTTTAGGGCTAGTTTCGGTTGCCATGACGTCGCTACGGCAGCAAGGTGACGTCACCAGGGCAGCGCGGGCGTCCGGCGTCCTCCTATGGAACTAAAGTCCGTTATTTAATTCGATACAAAAAAAAATGCTGTCACTTTGACATGTGCCGAGGTCGTAAACCATCACAACACATGTTTCTTGACGTACTCTACGTGGACATCAATACAAGTTAATTTTTTATAGGTCGTGACAGACGACGGCTATAAATAATATTTGGCGCGATGTCTTGTTCTATACAAAATCCGACCGCAGTCGTGTGTGGACGCGGTGGATATTGTGTGGAAAAAGTATCGCATATATTAACGCCGCCGTAAATGAATGTTTGAAAATAAATGGATGTGTCAAACCTCAAACCCAAGATTATTAACATCCAAGTGTTGCCATTACGTAAAAAACTGATAATCCCACTTTACTTCCAAAAAAAAAAAATTGTATGAGTTACGTTAGTGTTTTACTTTTTAAATACTTTTCTTTTATGCGTAGCTAAATATTAACGTCTTTGATGCTATAAGGTTTTTCGTCACAAGAGTCTAACTTTTTACATTAAAACAAAAATGTACCGAGTATAATGGCAACACTGTCTCTTTTTTGCATCGAATTAAAAATCAGACTGGTCTCTTTTGCGGATGCCATGGCGTCACAAAGCCAACACAGCACTCTCCTACAGGGCTGGTGTCAGTTACTATGGCGTCGCCACGCGAACACTGAACGCCCGCTAGTAAGTACAGCTTAGTGCCTTCCCTCACCGGGACGCCATGGCCACGTCGCCGGCTACGCAGCCATGGCTACCTCTGGCTTCTTTCGGATGCCAAACGGAGTAGCCATTGGAGTGGCCAGGCCCGTCGGTCAGTCGAACGAACGTCTTGCACGGCGGACCGTTGGCTACCGACTGAGTGAGACGCAACTTGCTCGCATACATTTTTTTGGCGACGCCGCCAGGCTGCCAAGTACCCATCCAGTCTCCATCCAAGTGATCCGCCGTCGTGGCCACGCTTCCGAATTGGCGACGTTGCCAAACCGCCGCCAAGTGAGTGAGGTGCCATACATGTCAATACTAATTGTTTGGACACGTAGCTGGCGACGTGGCCGTGGGGCGTCCCGGTGAGGGAGGGCACTTACTGGCGGGCGTTCTCATAGCAACGGTGACGTCGTCAGGACAGCACGGGCGGCCGCGATCTGTGGAACTAGTGCCAGGCTAATGTCGGCTGCCATGGGGTCACCGAGCCAACACAGCGCTCTCCTATAGGGCTAGTATCGGTTGCCGTGGGGTCGCTACGGTGACGCGGTGACGTCACCAGGCGGCCAGCGCTCTCCTATGGAACTAGTCTCGTTATGGAGTCAGTCTTGTCGGTTGCCATGGCGTCACCGAGGCAACACAGCCCACTCCGCTAGGGCTAGTGTCGGTTGCCGCGGCGTCGCTATGGTAACACGGTGACGGCGAGCCCCCGCGCCGGCCAGGCGAGGGCGGGCGGGGGCGCGGGGGCGCGGGGCGGGCGCTCCTCGTCCGAAGAGGCGGAGTCTTCGGTCGCCAGGTGGGACGCCGCGCGGGACACCTCTAGGGCGAGCTGCCGGTCCAGCAGGATCTGGGGGAGTGGGAGACGTTGTCGGAATCAGATGAAGAGTTCAAATAGAGATCATATAGAGCCAATTTATTCTCAAGGGGCCGTTCAAGTATTACGTAAGCAATTTATTACAATTACTTAGTATCTCCCCACGGTGCTAACTTTACCTGCAGCCACTGTCCGCGCTAGGATCTCCCCACGGTGCGAAGTTTACCTGCAGCCACTGCCCGCCCTAGGGTCTTCCCGAAGTGCGAACCTCACGGTAGGAAGTGCTCCCGGGCGCGCTTGGATCTCCCCGCGGCGCGAACCTCACCTGCAGCCACTGTCCGCGCGCGGCGTAGGGTCTCTCCACGGTGGGAAGTGCGCCCGGGACTCGCTCCGGCAGCAGGGTGACGTCACAGTGCCCTCCCCGCCACGTGAAGTGGCGCCCCTGGAGGACTCGCCCGCTGGAAACGACGACGGGAAATGTCAATTGAATGAATTAATTGTCCTCAGCACGGGTGAGTGCAACAAAAAGAATATCTTATCTTATCTTAATTGTCACGCACTTGTACTGCTCCCAAACTTGTGATGTGGTGACCAGGCAGGGACATCACAAACATAAACAAATACACCTAGACTGAGGTCATGTGTACAAATGTTTCTCCTACTTCTGTAAGAAGTATTATTTTGGCTTTTTTTCTGCTACTTTCAATAATGTTTTTATTTTTTTAGCGCTTACGAAAGATTTAGTTCGAAGACGATTACCTATTTATCTTTTTTGTGTTTAAAGCACATTTTTGTGCAAAGTCTCAATTGTCTAAACGGAATATACATCACTCACTCGATGGCCAGAGGCAGTAACGCCGCAGCTTCGGCGTCCATGAACAGATGGACGGCGCGGGGGTAGGTGACGGCGGGGGGCGCGGGGAGGGACTCGTCCAGGCGACAGCTTGTCTGGAGGAGGGATGGGAGGTCCACGGCGGCACTCGCCGAGGGCGAAGCTGCTGGGAAACAAAGACAACCATCCTGAGCTGATGAGGATCATCTTGTATTGGGCAAAATAAAAATAAAACAGTATTATTTCTTCTTGCGGATTAAGAATAACGTCACTCCATTTCCACCCGTGGATGTCAATTACCAGGAGACGGGCAGCAGCGTCTTCCTGAGATTCCAATCGCATACTGCGATCGCCAACCCGCCTGCCGAGCGTGGCGATTATGGCAAAACCCCTCATGGTCATGAAAATTGCGAAGGAGGCCTATGTCCTGCAGTTGGCGTCAAATGGCTGCTGATGATGATGATGATGATTATTTCGTAATGACTGGCGATGCTCATACATCTATTGTATAAAAATCTCGTGTCACAGTGTCTGTTATCGAACTCCTCCGAAACGGCTTCACCGATTTTTATGAATTTTTTCGTGTATATTTTGTAGGTCCGAGAATAGGTCGTAGAATATGGCAAAACCACGTTTGCCGACTCAGCTGAGTCAACTACTAGCTAGTAGTTAACGTTATAATTCAAGTTATTACATTTTTTTTTTGACTTCTGTACTATGTATAATTTTTACTAATTTTCACAATTGTCAAGTTTAATTCTGCATGACAATACACATTAAAATACAAACAAAGAAATAATATAATCGATACAAAATACACCCGCAGGTTTCGTCAAATGGTAAATTAAAAAAAAAAAAAAGGAATAATACAATGTCAAAACACTATTGAAAATAAATAATAATAATAACCTAACCAAATAAATCACCCCGAGCCACATCCGCAGTCCCCATGATACTGGCCGCATTGCCGCGTTGCACAGTAGTTATGTATAATACATAAGGCTCGTTTAATACATAACAAATAAAATATTAACAATACAAAAACAACAAACAAAGACAACACGGAGAGACAACATAGAGAGCGGTGGTAGCCTAGTGGGTAGAACATTGGACTCGGGAGCGAGAGACCCAGGTTCGATTTCCAGTGCGGGCATGTACCTATGACTTTGTTTTCTAAGTTACGGACATTTGTGAAGTTATAGAAGCAACACCACTCGTGAGGAAACCTGAGTGTCTGAGCTATTCACATACCTCAGCGGTTGAAATCGCCAATCCGCGGTGGGCACGCGTGGTGATTAAGCCCATACTCTCTCCCTAAGAGAAGGCCTGTGCCCTACAGCGGGACGTATATAGGCTGCTTATGTAACACAACACATACAGTAGAAATAAAAAACATAATCTACACAGTTCAGTCACCCCGAGAATGCCGATACGTTTTATTTCTTGAGCTGAGCATGAACTTCTGTGAATAAGCCAGTGCCGCCATGGACCGCCGGCGCCATTTTGTTATTGTAGTTTAGAGCGAATTCAAAATGGCGGATATAGAGTCCGCACAGATCTCTTAGAAAAACATAATCTACACAGTTCAGTCACTCCGAGAATGCCGGCCGATACGTTTTATTTCTTCATATGAGAATTATTATTATCTTGTATTGGGTAAAAGAAAAATAAAACAGTGAAGACGAAAGAAAAAAAAACACGCAGTTTTCCAGTGAATCGTGTATATCCGTCATTTTGAATTCGCGCTATACTACACGAACAAAATGGCGCCGGAGGTCCATGGCGGTACTGGCCAAGGGTGAAGCTTCTGGGAAACCGGTAAGACACCTAACAATAATCTTGTATTGGACAAAAGACAAATAAAACAGTGCTTTTTATCTTTATCTTTGTAACTCCTGGTGCTGTTATTAAAACGAAGAAATCTCAGTTTCTTCCCTAACCGCCATTTTGGATTCGCTCTTAACTACACGAACAAAATGGCCCCGGAGGTCCATAGCGGCATTGGCTGAGGGTGAAGCTTCTGGGAAACATAGACAAGAAATCTAAGATGGGAATTATCTCGTATTGGGCAAAAGAAAATAAAACAGTGCTTTATAAATGCTGACTATGTTACAAAAACGACAAAACGCAGTTTCCGAGCGAGTTCGAGCCGCCATTTTGGATTCGCGCCAAACTAGCCCTAACAACAAAATGGCGCCCGCGCGGGGTGGGACTCGTCGAGGTGACAGCTCAACTGGAGAAGGAAGGGGAGGCCTATAGCGGCACTGACTGAAGGTGAAGTTTCTGGGAAACAACATAATAAACATTGTAAGCATATTTAGGACGAAAGCAAATACTAAAACATGGTCTGTCACTTGTCAGCCGAGTTTCTCACCTTCAAGCTTATCATCAGTCTGGTCCACGCTCATCCCAACCAAGCCGCGCCGTAGGGTCGCCTTGATTTGTTCCTGTAGCCGCTGTGACAGAGCCCCATCGCCAGTTGCGTTGTCACTTGACAGTTCCTGGGGGAATAAGACGTTATTGGGATTAGGAATCACTAGGGACGTCTTAACATCACAATTGTCTGTTCTCTCTAGTAACATTCTAGCTTTGCAAGCCAACTCTTTCTAGTGACATTATAGCGTCGCAGGCCGACTCTTCCTAGTGAAATTCTAGCGCCGCAGGCCGAGTCTCTCCAGTGACATTCTAGCGTAGCAGGCCGACTCATTTTAGTGACATTCTAGTGCCGAAGGCTGACTCTCTCCAGTGACATTCTAGCGCCGCAGGCCGACTCTTCCTAGTGACATTCTAGCGCCGCAGGCCGAGTCTCTCCAGTGACATTCTAGCGTAGCAGGCCGACTCATTTTAGTGACATTCTAGTGCCGAAGGCCGACTCTCTCCAGTGACATTCTAGCGCCGCAGGCCGACTCTTCCTAGTGACAATCTAGCGCCGCAGGCCGACTCTTCCTAGTGACAATCTAGCGCCGCAGGCCGAGTCTCTCCAGTGACATTCTAGCGTAGCAGGCCGACTCTTCCTAGTGACATTCTAGTGCCGCAGGCCGAGTCACTCCAGTGACATTCTAGCGTAGCAGGCCGATTCTTTTCAGTGACATTCTAGTGCCGAAGGCCGACTCTCTCCAGTGACATTCTAGCGCCGCAGGCCGACTGTTCCTAGTGACATTCTAGCGCCGCAGGCCGAGTCACTCCAGTGACATTCTAGCGTAGCAGGCAGACTCTTTTAGTGACATTCTAGTGTAGCAGGCCGCCTCTTTTTAGTGACATTCTAGTGCCGAAGGCCGACTCTCTCCAGTGACATTCTAGCGCCGCAGGCCGACTATTCCTAGTGACATTCTAGCGCTGCAAGCCGATTCACTTAAGCGACCTCCTAGCGCCGCAGGCAGAATCTCTCTCTCTATGTGTCAACTTAGCTATTATATAGTCTAGGACTCTGCAAGGGAAGCTTTTTATTTCCGTCCAGACCAGTCAGTCAGTCCTGTCAGTCTCCAAGGGCTGCCACTGCAGTGACGCCCGGCGGAGACGCCGGCCAGCGACGCGGCGGCGGGATGAAGGTCGACTCTCTAGTGACATTCTAGCGCCGTAGGCCTACACCCTCTAGTGACATTCTAGCGCCGCAGGCCGCTTCTCTCTCGTGAGATGTCGTTCCCTCTCTAGCTAGGACAAGCCACTGACCTGAGAGTCGGTCTCGGTCTCCACGGGCTGCCAGTGCACCCTGGCGGAGACGCCGGCCAGCGAGGCGGCGGCGGGGGCGCGCGGCAGCCCGCCCGCCGAGCGCGCCCGCCCGCCCGAGCACACCAGCCACGCCCCGCCGCATCTGGGGGCGGAGGGTGCCTCTACAGTGCCGGCGATCGGGGTGCACCCCCGGCTCTACGCCCGGCGGGTAACCTTCATTCTATTTGCACACGTAACACTGCAGAGGAACCCGAGTTCCGACTGAAGCCATCAAAATATAAGAAGCCCGTTTCGACAGCTACGAATACAATACATTTTGCATATGCAGTCAAAAGAATTAGAGAGCTCACTGACGTTGCAACTGCTAGGCTTTTTTTATTTTAGTTACTTCCATAGTATTATGTCCTACGGCATACTACTGTGGAGTCGGGCAGCAGACATTGACACGATCTTCATCTTACAGAAGAGAACGGAGAAATGGAGTTTCTTTGTTAGTTTCTTCTCCACATAATCCATTAATTGTGAAACTAACAATTTTGACGTTCATTAAGTAAACATTCTGTTTTTACAATGAATAAAAATATTTGAATTTGAATTTGAACGATCCGATTTATTTACAAGCTAGGTAGTAGGGACTCGTTAAGGGATTTCTTTAAAGAAACTAACATCTTAACAGTTGCAAGCCAATACATTTATGAAAATATAATGTATGTTAGAAAAAACATCAGCAATTTCGAAAATTTGGTAGCCATCACAATATTGATACTAGGAATAAACATAAATTGTCATTTCCACGTTTTAGACTTGCAAAAGTTAATACATCCTTTATGGGGCACTGTGTACGGTTCTACAATAAGATTCCTCAAGATATATTAGAGTTACCAGTTACCACCGACGCGGTTTAAAAAATGTATTAAGCACAGAGTACTGTGCAAAAAGCCTATTATAACATTAAGGATTATTTGGAAGACAAAGATGTCTGGTGTTTAAATAATGTTAACGGGGACGATTATATCTAGTGTAGTGTAACTTTAAGTTGAAAACTATGTTAATTAAGCAAACCTGTTTTGAAAAGAATAAATGTGGAGTTTCTTTGTTAGCTTCTTCTTCGCAATCTATTAATTGTGAAACTAACAGCTTTGACGTTCATTAAGTAAACATTTTGTTTTTATAGTGAATAAAAATTGTTGACTTTGACTATACAATCTAATATTTACTTGCTCATTAATAAAAAAAAAAATCTAACTTTAGTTTGAGATCAAAAACATTAAAAATCTAATCTATGAGTAACTTTTCGAGCTAATTTTCCAAATAAAATAAAATAAAAAAATCTCTTTTTTCTTCCGAGCCGTAAATAAAATGTCTGAGTACGTGTCTTTTTAAGTATTTGTTCGAGTAAATCCAAAGTAATATGCATTTTTGTGTAGCTGTCAAAACGGGCTTCTTACATTACGACGACTATAGTGAATGTTGACGGAGCGAAAGTGATCTGTCAGGATCGCGGCAAGTGGTAGCCCTGGTCTCCGCCTACCACTCTGGGATACAGGCGTGAGATTATGTATGTATGTATGTATGTATGTATGTAAGAACTCGAGTTACTAATTTAGCCCGAAGACTTGCTCAGTCGAACGAAGTGGCAATGGGCGGGGCACATAGCTCGGAGAACATTACTGGTAACAGAAGTTACCCAGAAAAACAGAAAGATTTTTTAGGGTTCCGTACCCAAAGAGAAAGGGACCCCATTACTAAGACTCCGCTGTCCGTCCGTCCGTCCAACCGTCTGACACCAGGCTGTATCTCGTGAACCGTGACAGTTTCACAGATGAAGTATTTCTGTTGCCGCTATAACAACAAATACTTAAAACAGAATAAAATAAATATTTAAGGGGGGCTTCCATACACGAAACGTAATTTTTTTGCAATTTTTTGCTCGATATTAATAACGGCGACAGGTACCTAGACTCTTGATATATTCAAATGTTGTATAGATAATGGTACGGAACCCTTCGTGTGCGAGTCCGACTCGCACTTGGCCGGTTTTTCTATGGGAATTCACAAATTGAAATTTGAACATCAATCGGATCGGAACAAAATTTTTTTATTCGAAGTAGCACAGAAACTGCGACTTAATGAACGTTACAAGTTAAACTAGGTGTCCATTTCAAAATCTAGATCATTTTGGTGAAAAAATGGACGAGTTTATATAAATATTCTAAAACCTGGAACATTGCGTTGAACTGGCTGTGTTTGTCAGTTCAGCTAATTTATAAGTAAGATAGAATACCTGGGATCCTTCGCCATTGCCCGAAGCACGTCTAATCCGGACCCACGCTGCGCCGCACGTAGCTCACGACTAGTGCATCCCACCATCTAAACACGAGATATCCATAAATACATAGCTAACCGTGTGGCGCCGGACTAAGAATAGCGTCACTCCATTTCCTCCCGTGGATGTCGTAGACGGCGACTAAGGAAATAAATTACCAGGAGACGGGCAGCAGCGTCTTCCTGAGATACCAACCGCATACTGCGATCGCCAACCCGCCTGCCGAGCGTGGCGATTATGGCAAAATCCCTCATGGTTATGAAAACCATGAGGGAGGCCTATGTCCTGCAGTGAGCGTCAAACGGCTGATGATGATCATGTTTTCGTAAGTGTGAAAATATGTATGTATTTGACCGTTCGGTGTTGGTTGATCCGGACGAGTCCATATAGTGAAGAAGTGACGCGGTAGCATCTTTCCAAACCTAGGATACTTTGTGCTACGGTAACAAGAAAAGGGAGGTATCGCAAACATGGAAATATACACAGACTGAGGCCTTAAATGAAACCAGGACCCTGCGTCATAAGGCTAAAATTAATCATCATCATCATTCAGCCACAAGAAGTCCACTGCTGGACATAGGCCTCCTCCATGGATTTCCTAAAAGACCGGTTGGAAGCGCCTAAGAAAGCCACACTCACGCTCAGCTCCAGATTAGGCGCCTAATTATGCGCAGGAATCCCTATTCCAATCGTGTAACTGTCCAATTCCATACTAATTGCCTTCGCAAATGTCATTATTCTGACAGGATTTGGCGCGCAAAATTAGGCCTCTGACCAGAGTCGACATCTTCATCTTCTTCATCATCATCATCATCATCATCATCATCATCATCATCATCACTGCAGGACATAGGCCTCTCTTATGGTTGACCAGAATATTGTATGGTAAAGCGACCCTTCAACAGACCTGCAGAAAGGCCACAGTCCCGTGCGGGGTATCTTCTGTCGCCAGCTGAGGGTCGGTGGCCACGAGCAGGTGCCGCAAGCGGCAGTCGGGCGCGGTAGCGTCAAGCGGAGCGTGCCAGGAGACGTGGTCGCCAGCGCATAGCTTGTTGCCTGGAGAGGACAGGCAAAGGTTCAGTGGGGTTTCAGTGAGCTACACACAGCGGCGATTACTACAAAAAGGGCAGACACCGGGAGCCGAGCTGGAGAAATACGTCTCTACAGCACATATAGGGTTGACCTTGTAGGCAAGTTGCATTTGCCAGACCGAAAAAATAATCCATTGTACTGTAGTGACATTCTAGCGCCGCAGGCCGACTTTCCCTTGTGACGTTCTAGCGAGCACCGATAACCGATTAAATCTAGTGACATTCTAGCGCCGGAGGCCGATTCTCTAGTGACATTCTAGCGCCGGAGGCCGATTCTCTAGTGACATCTTAGCGCCGGAGGCCGATTCTCTAGTGACATCTTAGCGCCGGAGGCCGATTCTCTAGTGACATCTTAGCGCCGGAGGCCGATTCTCTAGTGACATTCTAGCGCCGGAGGCCAATTCTCCTGTGACATTCTAACGCCGGAGACCGACCCTTTCAGTCTTCTTCTCCAACGAGAACCAATAGTCTGCACTCACCAGTGGTAAAAACATATCGTGCCAGAGCCTGCAGCAGCGAAGCGGGCCACAGCGCGGGCGGCGCGGCTCGGCTCGCTGCAGCCAGCCGGAACGTCAGCTCGAAGCCGGCGCCGGAGAGCCGCGGGGCTCCGACCCCCGCCTCAGGCGCCGGAGGATGCACGCGCCCGTCTCCGTGCAGGTCTGAGAGGCCGAAGCTGTGGAGTGACGCGCAACTAAGTATTTAGATACATAGAGAACACTTTGTCGTTCATAAAAAAAGGAAACCACACAGATATTTCTTAACCTAAAAGTACAGACTGCGGCGTTACCACTAAAAGTGGTCTCTTCCAGACAAGTTTTGGACGAACTGTAATAATAAATTGGAGAAGGAAGTAGATTAGACTCTAATACATTATATAAGCATGGTCACTGACGAGGGAACTCTTTCAGAAAATGAAAGTTTGCCAACAAAGCTTGGAAAGAAGTACGCTAGCTAGATATAAAACTGAAGGATAAGGACGGAAAGAGATAAAGAGTAAGACCTATAAAGAGATGGGAGGCCAAATTACATGGAGAGTGATAGCCAGAGATAGAGAGGTGGAAAGCCCTAGAGGAGGCCTATGTGAGAAGACAACCTGACATCGCAGTGTTTTCCGATGTCGGCACAAATTATAAGATGAATAATTAAGAAAGAACAAACAAAACAAACATAGTCGGTGGTAGCCTAGTGGGTAAAACATTGGACTCGGAAACGGGAGACCCAGGTTCGATTCCCAGTGCGGGCATGTACCTATGACTTTTATTTCTAAGTTATGTACATTTGTGAAGTTATAGTAGCAATACCACTCGCTAACGGTGAACAAAAACATCGTGAGGAAACCTGGGTGTCTGAGCTATTCACATACCTCAGCGCTTGAAATCGCCTATCCGCGGTGGGCACGCGTGGTGATTAAGCCCATACTTATGAAAGAAAATGCATGTTATATCTAATTCAAATATCAACAAAACTATAATTCAATTCAATATATTAAGGTCAGTGAAATAAAGGCTATTTTTCTTTATTATCATTTTACTTTACGTAAACAGACGTGAGTTTGCAAGGTTATTACATAAAATACTGTGTCAACGAGACGAGGAATTAATATGGCTATTGCTTACCTGACATAATGCCAGTGTGGTGGTATGTTCTGTGCAGGGTCACCATCATTCCAATACATGCTTATGTAATCCAGAGGATCCGTGCCGCCCAACCTGTGAATACACCATCAATGAATTGGATTTATATGTTTCATACAGCAAAATCATTTGGGGAAAGAAATTTGCAGTAGGGAGACCTAATTGCAGCACTGGGTTGAGGTGTGAGCGATTATCTGTTATGTATTTTGAATATTTAAGCCACCATCTGTACTTTTTATGTTAAGAAATATGTATGTATTTGATTTTTATGTACAATAATGTAGAATTTGTTTATCAGTACTTTTGTAAGAAGTGTTATTTTGGCTTTTAAAGTTATTGGTGGCTATCACGCAATCATATCACATAGGCTTTGATGTATAAGTTTAAGATGTATGAAAAAAGATGGTCAGACTGGAGTTTTTTTTCCCGCTGCCTTTTTCTCCACTACAAATACGGCTAGAAGGCAGCGGATAACATAGTAACATAGTACATTGACATTCAGCAAACAGAATGTAAATTCTTTATGTTGAAATAAATTATTGATTTCTGATTTCTGAGTGTAGAATCAATTGGAGACATTTTATAAGGTCCAGTCTTTCTCTGTTAAGGAATTTGTGGATATAAATAAAGAATTATATAGCCAAAAAACTGATCTTATTACCTTTTATGTTCTTCTTCCAATGTTACGATTTGCAAGAATTTAAACTTTTATTAGATAAAATTATAGGTACATAATTTTACAATGTATTATGTATTCACATCGCACGAAAGTCGTCGACATAGCCCAGTGGATTAGTAAGTTGAGGCACATAGCACGCAGAACTTTGGCCGATGGGGCCGAAAAGTTATCCAATGGAGACCACATATCGGCAAGCGCAGCATAGGACGACCAGCCACAAGATGGACAGATGACCTCATCCAAGTGGCAGGAAGACGCTGGATGCGAGCCGCTTCCAACCGGTCTTTTTGGAAATCCATGGAGGAGACCTATGTCCAGCAGTGGACTTCTTGTGGCTGAATGATGATGATGATGATTATTCACATCAGCGGTTCCTAAACTTTCAAGGCTAAGCAACACTACTAAGGTATTTTATTTTATGGAACCCCAAATCAAATTTAACATTTTACTTCACTTCGGATGGTAAGACAACCGCCTCCTTACTTAACAGTCAAAATATCCCCTAGACTCAGTGTCAAATATGATTCACAGAACCTCAGTGACTTTTCCACGGAAACCTTGGGTTTCATAGAATACACAGTAGGAATTGCTGATTTAGATAGCTTGAAGTGACCGTCAACTGGACGCATACTCACCAATATTTGAGCCGAGTAGTGACCTGGAGTGGATTAGGTTGGTTGGGGTACACTCTCTCACAAGCCTCACACAATGCTCTCACTCCTGCCGGCACTAGAGCCTGTGGGGGAGTTTCCGGCAACTGCTGACCTGAGATCCAAGGTGTTTACATTGCATTGAGTTGGTTAGAAGAAAGGTATTGGTTAGTTGTCATTACATACATACATAAACTCACGCTTGTGTCCCAGAGGGGTAGGCAGAGACCAGGGACTGCCACTTGCCACAATGCTGACAGATCACTTTCGCTTTCTCAAAATTCAACCAAGAAATTTACATTTTTCATAGTAAGGCCTTAGTTTAAAACCAAGCTATGAGATGGCTCCAGCCAGGTTATCTTGTAGTAAGCCAGCAGTGGTCAATTGTCGCTGCATACCTCCCATAGTTTCGGGAAGTTTATAATTATTTTTGGTAGGGGGTAGCCGTTTCGTTTTCAAGATGCTAGCATTTAATACTGATTTCTTATCAATATACCGTTCAGCAGGATTAATTTGAAGTTTCAACTCAGTTACCTAGTGAAAAATTAACACCATTGCTATACAATGTGGACCTTTATGAAGGGGCGCATGATACTTTTATCGATAGGTCTGCCAAACGTACTTTATACAACTTGTAACGACTTCATTACCTACCATGTGGTACTGCAGGCAGATTGGGTGACGAAGCGGCGGCCGCTGCGGGCTCGGGGCGCCCTGGGCGAACCTCCGCCAGGAATTGCAGTGCGCTGCTGCCCGGGGGCGCAGCGCCAGCGCCTCCGGAACTCATATTAGAGAAAATAACACGAATAGCCAAGTACAGATGGTTTTGTCACTGCTGAGCGACTTAGACTCTCTTATCAGGAGTTATGTTGGTTGAGACAGGTAAAAAAGTTCGTTTTTGTTGTTATTGAATAAAATTTTATGAAACACCGCTCGAAATTTACTACCAAAAAAGCAACATCAAGCAAGCAAGAAACTTTTTTGTGCCTTTTGACTTCACAGAATAAATTAGACCAATTTTTATAAAATTAGTTCAGTCAGTAGCTAACTTCACACTGATAATTCAATCACGTTGGAAAGAGTGCCAGTGTATAAAAGTGACCTAGAAAAGATGAACCACTAGGCTTTCCACTCCACTGTGTTGAGCGGGTGCTGTTTCATGTTATCGCGTGAGGCGGGACTCCCCGCGGACAACAGGGCACGCCTGTGTGTCAATATTTCTCTTGCCTGCGTCGTCCATTGGCTAATTTGTAAATTAACAAATAATTCATTACGATATCGACCGCTCGATCGAAATTGTACTGGCGGAGTGGCGAAGGGTTGTAATTGTCCACGTCGCAGTACGGCGCGGGTCTCCGTGGCGGGCGCCTGCTCAATGCAGCGGACGGCCTTCCTTAGAGTTTAATCTAAGAGGAGATGAACCTAGGTAATCATATAATAGCAACGTTGTTCCTACCACAGTGAAGGGAAAGCGTTATGTACGACCCACCGCTCTCATGCCCCAAACTGATACTCTTCTCTTGGCCAGAATAGTATGGGTGCGTTCTGCCCTCATAATACGTAAATATCCACTATCTTGGGTTATCCATTTTTACGTTTCCGAAGTTTCAAAATATGTTTTTGACAGTTTGGAGTAGGTTAAATCGGACGAGTCCATACACTGAAGAATTTACGTAGCAGCTCTCAAGGCTCGCGTAAGTTACGTAACCCTTTGCCAACAAAAGGGATTTGTAAAGTGGTCGAAAGTCGTTTACGGTGTATTGGATCATAGTGCCTCAAGAAAAGAAGCTGTGTTTGAATTCACCTTCTGTAAAAAAAAAATCCACAGATTAAATTTTTTTCTTCTTTAAGTTTTTTTTCTACATGACAGTTTCTGAATTGAGATCTTTTAGGTTATGTTTTCTTCTAAGTTTCATAACAATTTCAGTTTTTTCTAAAGAATCGTGTATTTTAGTCTGAGAAACCGCAATGACTCCACAAGTAGAGGCACCAGTGGAGCTGGAGCCCAAACACACAGAGTTAGTGATCAAGTTCCTGGCAGATATCAGAAATGGGTACGTCAACCAGTTTTTCTCATTTTTAGACCAGCTTTTTGAGCTATGTATATTTTAAGATGCTGTGTTGGGCAGACAAGTATTCCGTAAATGTGGGCAAAACGTTCACAATACAAAATTTGAATAAAACTAGATACAATATTTGGTACTGACATCAGTAAGCAAACTCTATACTACTATTAAAATAAAGGCAACATAGCCAAAAGAAACCCCTACTAACAGAAATACACAACAAGTTTAAAACACTTAACGTTCATGTTTCAAAAAAATTTGAAATGTTTTCTTTGGACACGTGGGTACAAAATATAAACATAGAGAATACAGTGATTGAATTTGGAAGGAGTTAAGAAGTCGAAAAGAGATTTAGGCGCTAAATACTTAAAAGATAAGTGCTGCGAATTACTAAATTCTAAATATTGTAATTTTTATAAGATATACACTGACGGTTCGAAAGAAGGGAGTACTATAGGAGCGGCCATATTTGATCCACAGTCACAAACAAAAATTAAGTTTAAACTTGAGGCCGATGTTTCCATCATGTATGCAGAGTTATTTGCGTTGTCTGGGGCTCTCTCATATGTTACTACGGTTAACAGTGAAAGATTTGTATTACTCACGGACTCTAAAAGTGCACTTCAACATGTGGCTCGATGCACCTCAAGCTTTCGAGGAGTACCGATAGCCTACACTATCCTAATGTCCTTAAGACAGTTGGAGAAGGCAAATAAAAATGTAATTATGCAATGGATACCATCTCATGTGGGGCTGTGCGGTAACAATGAGGCCGATCGTTTAGCAAAAGAAGCTAGTTCAGACGGGATTTCTGAATGTGTGACGCCGTTTTATACAGATATCATACCCATGTTAAAAGAGAGCACATTCAATTGCTGGGTTGAATACCTAAAAGGTATTTCCTTACACAAAGGAATTTGGTATAACACCATACGATCCGAGCCATTTCGATATCCATGGTTTGAAAGTGGTCATTTAGATAGATGCTTACTAGTGATTGCATTTAGGGTTCGTTCCGGCCACATTCCACTTAATAAATTTGCATATATGATGAAAAAAGTCACATCTCCTAATTGCTTAGAGTGCGGTGTTATTGAAGACGCATATCATATTCTAGTGGAATGTGGTCGAAACGAATCCGTAAGAAATACCATATTTAATAAAAATATGTTTAGTGCAATAGGAGGCTGCAATACAGTGTTGGCATCTCCCTGTTCCAAAGACGCTATAGCTTTGTATAAGTTAGTTAATTTTGGCATAAAGGCTAGAGGAGAGATTTAGACTAGATTAGTTAATGTGATTATATAGGATAAGTTAGATTATACATTTACACTGTGTGTCATTTAGTAGGTAGCATTACAGGACGACATGGTCGCTTCCTTTCTGTGTACCAAGTCCTTTAAATAAACATAGAAAAAAAAAAAAATATCCCTGTAAAAACTCGAATAGCAATTTCATACACTTGGCCATCCATTTCGATTATGCCTCCTATGCAGTATTTAATTATTCATTTTTAGCTATAATTTGAGTTACATTCCGTTTGCGCCGGGCCTGGGTTTTTTTTTTGAGCATTGTCTTTTGCAAAAAGTGGCTAGACAATTTCTCAATTAGCTGTGAACCTAAGGCAATAAGCTAGGACTAGATAGCATGTTTTTGGCACTAATGCTACATATTTAGTCCCAGGTTCATGATCCTAGAATTCCAGCTGTAAAAAAAGATATGATTTTAGGAATATTTTGGAGTAATTGTCTTTGTAGTTAGCCTTAATAATTGCTCCACAGTGTGGCGTGAAATTAAAATTTCTCACTGTTATTTATTAATTTATCATTATGAGTTTATAACTAAAACTTTTGTAAGCGGTATTTACACATTCTTAACTTAGTTCCGGAATGATTAAGCTCTTTGCATTTCAGCGGATGAGGTCATTTTCTTATTAGGTCACTTTCTGACTAGGTCACTTTCTTGTCATGCCGCTGTACAGTCAGACATCTTTGCTTCGAAACTCCAAATGGATTAATTTCGGATTACGGATATTACAGATTTTCATATGAAAATTATCATCATTATCCTTATTACCCCACTTCGAAGGTTGAGAAGTTTTTTTGTATGTAGACAGTGCAGGTAGACTCATAAAGGAATTATAGTGTTCTTGTTGCAAAATATAACGAAACTAAGGAATTTGTATTAATCTACCCTCGACGGGTACTAATAAATTATAATTTTTATTGACACCTTCAAACTATACATAACGGGAATATTACAGCATCTCACTTAAATGCCACAATTTAATTAGCAGAGTTCCTTCTTGCTTCAGAAGGTAGCTTCACTCTACAGGTAGGATTTGGTATACCTATGATTTGTTAGGACTGTACAGAAGGTCATTGACTGTACGTAAACGGACATGACCTCCTCAGAAAGTCACCTAGTCCGAAAGTGACCTTCTTCGAAAGTGGTCTAGTCCAAAAGTGACCTAGTCAGAAAATGACCTCATCCTCCGAAATGGCTCTTTGAAAGACCGTACCTGGTCGGATTCTTTCGAAAAAAATTCAAGTAAGTGATTCCGGAATTATGTGAAGGATGACACACACGAACGCGGTGGCGGTCCATACATACATCATTTACGGCAGTAGTATGTTGTTTGGACCGCCACGGCCACCGCATTGTGTCTTCATCATCATCAACCCATTATGTCCCCACCGAGGGGCACGGGTCTCTTCCCTGAGGAAGGTATAGGCCATACTCCACCACGGGGGCCAAGTCCGGATTGGTGGAGGCTTGTAGACTAGTGGCTCGTCTACTGTCAGAAGTTGTCAAGCCGCCCTAAGACTTGGCTTAACGACTACCATCTATCGACGGCAGCCAGCACCAACAGCTTAACGTGCCTTGCGAAGCACGGAACCGCTAGGAAAAATGCCACTAGCGTTAGGCATAGACGGCGACCCATCCATGCACTGAAGGCGCCCTGTGTTGCTTAACCTTAGTGATCGTTTAAGATCACTCAGGCAGCCGGGGCTACGAGCGATTCGAGCATTGTGTGTTATCCTTTAAGAATTATGGAAATTTTTTTCTATTCACAGGTGCCTATTCACTAAACTCAAACTCTAGATTTGGCTTTTGTTTGCAGCAAAATATCGGGGTCAGGCAACGTCGCGCTCGCCACTCTCACTCTGCTGGAGCAAATCATTGCAGACTCTGGCGATGCGTCAGCTTCGTAAGTAATTTTAACATTGTCTAAACAAGAAAATGAAGCACAGGAGAGTATGGGCTTGATCACCACGCGTGCCCACCGCGGATTGGCGATTTCAAGCGCTGAGGTATATGAATAGCTCAGGCACTCAGGTTTCCTCACGATGTTTTCCTTCACAGCTAGCGAGTGGCATTGCTACTGTAACATCACAAATGTACATAACTAACAAAACCAAGTCATATGCCCGCGCTGGGCATAAACATTAAAATTGTTACAAGTTTTTGTTAAAAATTTTAAGTTAACTTCTGAGCTCGCGACCTCATAGTTCGGGGGCCTGTGGCATTTTACCAGCCCTTTAGTTAAGCCACTGCGAGACTTCGTATAGTAAATGGTTAGGCCGTCTTGAGATTGTGCTAAGTGGGCTATTCGACATAGTGGACTATACTATGTGGCATTATTTATTACGACCTGTTTACTGGTCTAAGCCGACAGCCGAGCGTGAAATGAAGCTCAATTTGCGGATGTTGTCAACGAGAAAATGTAATGATAACAGGAAAAACAAAAGAAGAATGAAATGTCAATACAACATATTCAATTAAACCTCTTATCGACGTGAACCTCTATGATGGTGTAGACGGTAAAACTCACTGTGAAACGGACCTTATACCTATTATGTCTCCAGTGAGCTCTGCGCATCAGTGCGCTCAGTGGGCAGGCTGGCGTCCCGCGCGCTGCCGCTGCAGCCCGCGGCGACCAATGTGGTGCGGCGCGTGCTGCGGGCCATCCGCGATGACCAGCGAGCCACTGACCAGGTAAAGTCAAAGCTATAAAAACAAAATGTTTACTTAATGAACGTCAAAGCTGTTAGTTTCACAATTAATAGATTATGCGGAGAAGAAGCGAACAAAGAAACTCCACATTTATTCTTTTCAAAACAGGTTTGCTTAATTAACAGAGTTTTCAACTTAAAGTTACACTACACTAGATACAATCGTTCCTGTTAACATTATTTAAATACCAGACATCCTTGTCTTCCAAATAATCCTTAATGTTATAATAGGCTTTTTTGCACAGAGTATCTATGCTTAATACATTTTTTAAACCGCGTCGGTGGTAACTCTAATATATCTTGAGGAATCATATTGTAGAACCGTACACGGTGCCCCATAAAGGATGTATTAACTTTTGCAAGTGGAAATGACGATTTATGTTTATTCCTAGTATCAATATTGTGATGTTGGTAGCCATTTTCGAAATTGCTGATGTTTTTTCTAACATACATTATATTTTCATAAATGTATTGACTTACAACTGTAATCTGCACTACACTACATAGAGTCACCGAAATGATGCCGATGAAGCTCCTGCGCATGTAACTTTCCTTTTTTGTTTTATGTCTGCTATTGTATAAAAGTAGTAGAGTGTAGAGATGTTCACGCCATCGTGACGACTACCAGTAAATGTACTTTCTATGACGACTACTGAATGAATGCAATCTTACTGCGATACAGGTTTTACCTAGTGCGGGGCCCGTGTGTACCGCTCATGTAAATATGTTGCTATGGTAATAAATATTAGATTAGAACACTTTATTGTACACACCGGAAAGCACTCAATTCGTAAAATGTATCTCACCGGGCGGCCGCCCTTGACAGTCACTCGTTAAACGTTACCAAATGCGCACGCGACGCTTTGAAATCCGCACCACGCGCGACGAAAACTCTCTCGTGCAGAGAAACCAGCGAACAGACTGGCCAGTTCTGGGCTATGCTCATCAGATAGATAGATAGATAGAATATTCTTTATTGTATGTACACCAGGAATTACATATGAGAATTAACCAATAATATAGTACAGTACAATTGGCGGCCTTATTAATTAAAAGTAATTTATTAACTAAAAGTAGTTTATTCCAGACGACCATTGATGGAAAAAAAATTAAAAGCTAAATTACGGGTAGTCGGTGCAACTAAACAATACTAAGAAAGATATTTAATACACATACATAAAAGGTACATAAATATGAGATAAATATAGAATAAACATACTTACATAAATAAAAATTATCATATGAAGGGAGGAGATGAACGAAAAATATACCTACATACTACTAGGAATAGATTTCACAAAAAAGAAAAAATAAATAAATAAATAAAATAAAAAACAAACTAAGGCAAAGTAATATTTTTGAACCCTGCTTTTAAATATCCTTTTAAATATCAGCTCACCCATAGCAACAACTCATCGTCGGCTCAGCTCATGTCTACAAGGAGAGGGAGCCAGCTCATTCTCCCATCCCGGTGGGTCCTTTCCTTCCTTACCTTTCCTTACACATCAGCCCGTCTGCCCACCCTCTCACGCGTCAGGTGTGAGCCTTACAATCTCACAAGAGGACACAGGTTTTCGTTACATTTACTTATTTTCGAGCATGACAAAAAAACAACTTATAAAATGTAACCAACTTACATTCATCACCATCATCAGCCATTTGAGGCCCGCTGCAGGTCATAGGCCTCCCTCATGGTTTTCTAACCATGAAGGGTTTTGCCATAACCGCCACGCTTGGCAGGCGGGTTGGCGATCGCAGTATGCGGTTGGAATCTCAGTAAAACGCTGCTGCCCGTCTCCTGGTAATTTATTTCCTTAGTCGCCGTCTACGACATCCACGGAAGGAAATGGTTTGACGCTATTCTTAATCCGGCGCCACACGGAACAATTTACATGAAATTGGTGATACTCGTTCACTTTTGTTGCACTAACCCGTGCTGAGGACAATTTTAAAAACCTATTTAGAGGCTAAAAATCCACCCATGCCATGACTTAAACCCGCGACCTCTCGCTAACCGTGCCAGCGCTCTCCCAAAATGCAATACATTACAAAAACTTTTCCGGAAGGATACGGGCGTGAGTATGAATGTATAATATGTATGTATGTTTTCTCATTTCCATTCTCAAAGCGCGCACACAGAAGGTGCTTTAAATATTTATGATATTATCATCTAGTATACAAAAATCTCGTGTCACAATGTTTGTTATCGAACTCCTCCGACAAGGCTTCACCCATTTTTATGATTTTTTTGTGTGTATATGATAAAATGTCATATAAAATTAAAAAAATAATAATATAAAATCTTTATTCAATAAGCAATATAGATTAAACACGTCGTTGGGGCTCTGTACTAAGTCGAAACCTGTGTTACAGATACCCCGCTCTTCCTTTTGACATTGCTAAGCTTATTAAAAATTAACATAAATTAAAAGTTATGCATAGTTATGTAGAATTAAGAACAGAAAAATTGTGTGTGCGTATTGAATTGCCTATTCTCAGGTCGTAGGCTAATTAATATGGCAAAACAACATTTTCCGTGTCAGCTTGTATTCATATATGCTTTGATAATGTTAAAAACCTATTTAGAGGTTAAAAATTCCACCCATGCCAGGACTTGAACCCGCGACCTCTGGCTAACCGTGCCAGCGCTCTCCCAACTGAGCTAACGGGCAAGTGCAGGCATTGGCGAAATTTCGAGCATCTTTACAAACTTCTCTGTATTAGGTACGTATTCTCTGTATTTTTTGATGATGTTGTTTATTATCCACCCACACTTTTTTTTTCATTTCCACCTCAGAGCGCGCACACAGAGGGCGCTTCGCTCCAGCGCTTGGTGCTAGGAGATGCGCCCGCGCCGAGCGCGCCGCGCGCTCCCCGCCGCGAACACTTGCGCGAACACGCGGCGGAGCTCCGGCTCGAGCTGGCTGGCGGTATTGTATAACGGTCTTGTTTATTAAACACTATTTCTCTAAAACACTCCTCAGGGACAATATAAGTAATTTAAAAAGTAAGTAATTCAATTTAAAAAAAATATTGCACTAAAAGTTGTTTGTGCGAAGGCGATTAAGCTCGCTTATTATTATTATCTTCCAGCTAACTTTGAGTTATGTGGTTAGTGTAAGGGGTAGTGCCAAGGAAGATTTACTGTAAAACATTAGCATTAAAATGTGAAAATCACTTTGCTAAATTTTGGCGGAATTTAGCAAAGTAATTTTCACATTTTAATGCTATTATGGATTTCCGCAAAGTAACGCCCGATTCCATACAATATGTAAAAAATTACATAAACTATATTATTATAATAAAATTACGTAGTTCGGTATCATAACAAGTTATGTGCCAAATAGATAACACTATAATACAATAAATAGAACTACGTAAAATTCACTTTTATAATAGGATTATTACTCTGAAGTCCGAAGTAGTGCACATGGATTCTACTTTGAAACAGGTCGACTGACTTGGCCCCGGCGTATGTACACGGGAACCGCGTTCCACACACCAAGATCGAGAAAAAACGGCAAAATAGTATATTTCATTACAAGTGTGGAAAGGCTGTCATTGCAAAGAGTTCCGACAAATGTCTACCCGAGCCGAGGCGCAGCCGAAGGCGAGGGTTGACAGTCGGAACAAGTTGCAATGACGGTTCCGCACGTGTACTGAACGACTATTTTTAATACAGTTGCGAAAAAATGAAAAACTATTTGCTTTTTTCTCTTCTCTCCACGCAATAAATTCGTCGTATGTAGATATGTAGCGACTTTTTGACTTTTCCGGTAAAATGTTCTCCGAAGCATTTTGTGCAATTATACTGCGTTCCGGTGGTGTTATTAAAAAAAAACTAGGGTCGAAATTACTCATTTTGTGCAACAAACAACTAAACTCGCAAAGAAAATTTCTGAAAAATGGCGCCAACCGTAGAATATAAGCAGTTTTTTTTTCTTCTTCACCCATTCTGGTAGGCAAAGGAAACTATGCCCATACAGCCAAGTCTTCAGTAGAAGTTTTTTATTGATATGAAATGAAAATGATTCGATTTGGGATTGTCCGACCATACAGCGCAACTAATCCTATTACCAGTAAAAAAGTACTGCATCCTACGATTCTGGTATGCGTATAGACGAAATTTCTGCAAAAGCCACCAACAGAAGTTTCAAGAGTGCCTTGAAAGTATAAGTTTTAATGAAGTTTATGAAAGCAACGATCCTGAGCAAGCCTTTAAGTTATTTCATGATGAGCTAAAACTTTTTTATGATTTGTGTTTTCCGCTTGAGAGAGTAAAAATTAATGTGGTTAAAAAACCAAAGTGGATTTCAAAAGGCATAAAATTATGTAGCAAAAGGAAAAGGGAGCTTTTGTGGAACTTCAGGAAATTTCCTACTGCCTTGAACAAAAACTTATTGAATACGTATGCAAAGCGACTGAAGCACATAATAAATCAAACAAAAAGGATCCAAAATAGCTACGCTATCAGTAACTCTACAAATAAATCCAAAACAACGTGGCAAATAATAAATAACTCCAAATCGAATTTTCCTCGAGAACAACTAAAGCAAATAAATGTGAATGGTGTAAAAATAACAGATCCTTCGGAAATTGCCCAGAACTTTAACGACTTTTATGTTGACCAAGTTAGTAACAATATTCTCCATACTGATATGACGAATCTTGTTAATAATGATGATGCAGATAGATCATCGAAGAAATATAAATATAGTAAATTCTTGACATGCTCTTATAATAGTTCAATTTTTATGAAAACCCACCACGGAATACGAAGTTTATCTAACGATAAAAATGCTAAAGAACTGTAAAAGTACTGGGTATGATGACATTACAACATCATACCCAGTACTTTTACTAGGCACTGACTGAAAATCAGCGCTGAGGGATCACTTCCTCAGCACAACGCTGAGTCAGCTGCCTTTTGTGGCAATGTAGATACACCACAGGCTACATCTATCATCATCAACCCATTATGTCCCCACCGAGGGGCACGGGTCTCTTCCCTGAGGAAGGTATAGGCCATACTCCACCACGGGGGCCAAGTCCGGATTGGTGGAGGCTTGTAGACTAGTGGCTCGTCTACTGTCAGAAGTTGTCAAGCCGCCCTAAGGCCTCTGACTTGGCTTAACGACTGCCATCTATCGACGGCAGCCGGCACCAACAGCTTAACGTGCCTTGCGAAGCACGGAACCGCTCGGAAAAATGCCACTAGCGTTAGGCATAGACGGCGACCCATCCATGCACTGAACGCGCCCTGTGTTGCTTAGCCTTCGTGATCGTTTAAGATCACTCAGGCAGCCGGGGCTACGAGCGATTCTTTCGATTGGCATCATAAAATTAGGGGTTTTTTTTTTTTACATTATATCGGTTCGATTCCCAGACAAGGCAAGTAATTTTTAGAAAAACTTTGAATGCAGAATTACTATCTTTTAAAAATAACCTAAAGTCTTCATTCAGCAAAATACCCAATCTACGATATTTAAGGTACTTTCCCTTCATGGCCCATAACTTTGGGACCCCCTGTATAGTATCACACTCCATCTCCAATTTTAAGGTGCCGCGGCGTTGGCAGCGCTCGCGGCCGAGCACGCGCATTCAGACGAGCTGCTACTGGCGGCGGGCGGCGGGGCGGTACTGGAAAGGTGGCTGAAGGCCGCCGCCACTAGGAAGTGCCGGCTGGTCATACCGCACCATCCACAGGTATGTAGAAAGATCGAGAGCTGCTACAGAGAGAGTGGGCTGGCAAGGGAGACAGAAAGAGAGAGAAAGTTAGCGATTCTATGCGCTGTGTGGTTAGACATATCTTCTAGAATGCGAAAGAGGTAAATAAAGTGTTCTCTATCTATCTACCCAGATGGTTTACGGTGCGCGGCTACATACACGTTATAATGATAGGAAGTCATTTCATTTCAGACATTTCTTGCGTTAGTTCTAATACTTTCAGGAGTTAATTCTATACTTTCACTATCACTTGACGAACTCATTTTTCAAAACAAAACTATGAATTTCTGGCAATCCGTGAAAATTAACGAAAACGCGGGCTGTAGTTCGCGGCTTTTTATTTGATTTCTTTTTTTTTATTCAGCCGGGCGGCGCGACTATGGGCCGTCGCGTCGTACCGGCCAGTCTTTATTCAAACAATATTTCCGTTCGATTTCTTTGGCGCTGAACACTAAGAGTGCGTGGCACAGATAATTGCGGCGCACTCGTAAAGAGGATCAAAAACTCATTACTGCCCGCTAAAAGTTTCTCATAGAAAACACCACCTTTGGGTGCACTTAAAGGCGAACCAAGTCGTCCTTTTCGAATAGATGGTATGAAATAGTAGATTGTTTACCTAGGGTGCAAAGGACTATTTTTAAGGCAAGACTGCTTTTTTGAATACCTCCCTCCGCTCTGGATTCAAAGAAACAATCTCATCATCAACCCATTATGTCCCCACCGAGGGGCACGGGTCTCTTCCCTGAGAAAGAAACAATCGCCGTAAGTAAACAATCTACTATTGTTGGCTCTTATATTAAGCCAAATAGAGCAAGAAGGGTATTTTGCGCTGGACAGCTGGTTAATAAACCTTACGATCTCTCTGCCGGGGTGACTGGGAATGACCAGTGGCAGAGAAGAGTGGAAGGCTGCCGACAGTGGGACACTGAATCGGCTTATCGCTTAGAAGCGTTGGTAGCGCAGCGGTAGAACGCCGGCCTCACATTCGGGTGGTGGTGGGTTCGATTCCCGCCATGTACCAATGACTTTGTTTTCCAAGTTACGCATTAACAATACTCGCTAACCCTAAAGGAAAACATCGTTAGGAAACCTGAGTGTCTGACGTGCTGACTTACCTCAGCGCTTGAAATTGCCGATCTGCGATTAAGCCCATTCTCTCTCTCTCTCTATCTCTTTCTCCCTCCCTCCCCCCCCTCTCTCTCCCCCTCCATCCCTCCCTCTCCCTCTCTCTCTCTATCTCCCTCCATCCCTCCCCCCTCTCTCTCTCTCTCTCTCTATCTCTCTCTATATCTCTCTCTCTCTCTATCTCTCTCTCGAGTATGGGCTTAATCACCACGCGTGCCCACTGCGGATTGGCGGTTTCAAGCGCTGAGGTATGTGAATAGCTCAGACATCCAGGTTTCCTCACGATGTTTTCCTTCACCGCTGGCGAGTGGTATTGCTAAACTTCACAAATGCACATAACTTAGAAAGAAAAGTCATAGGCACACGCCCGCACTGGGAATCGAACCTGGGTCTCCCGCTTCCGAGTCCAATGTTCTACCCACTAGGCCAGGGGTTCCCAAACTATTTTCACCGTGGCACCCTTGTTGTGCTAAAAAAAATTCGCGGCACACCTACTCTTAAAGTGGCTTGACTGCTTAAGAAAACAAGAAAACACAATGCAGTTGATTGTCCATTTACCTTTAATGCGAAGAATGAAACTGTTTTAGTGATTTTTTATTTGAAACAAAAGAAGCACTACTACCACAAAATGGCCAACGACTCGTCGTCGTCGGTGTTGCCATACTATAAAAAAAAAAATTCGACTACATACTAAAGTATGTCGATTTTTTTTGTGAAAATTAAGATGTGAAAAATTAAGGGTCGGCACTGCTGGCTAATGCCTGCGGCACCCCTGGCACAAGCTCGCGGCACCCACTTTGGGAATCCCTGCACTAGGCTACCACCGCGTAAACGTATACAGGCTACGTAAAAGTGTGAGATCGTGAAAACGCGGCTCCACGTGGACTTTGTCGCATTGTTCCGCAGACGGAGGCGATGGCGGCCCGGCTGGCAGTGGCGGGGGTTCCCGTGACGGTGGTGAGCGCCGCGGCCGTCGCCGG
Organism: Yponomeuta cagnagella; assembly: GCA_947310995.1. NCBI lineage: Eukaryota > Metazoa > Arthropoda > Insecta > Lepidoptera > Yponomeutidae > Yponomeuta > Yponomeuta cagnagella. The sequence continues at coordinate 1,486,251 of OX371295.1, read as the reverse complement.
GCTCATGTCTCGCGTCAACAAGGTACTGGTGACAATGTGGTGGCGAAAAAAAAAAATCAAAATCATTTTTTTTTTATTCAAAGTAGCACAGAAACTGCGACTTAATGAACGTTACAAGTTAAACTAGGTGTCCATTTCGAAAACTAGATCATTTTGGTGAAAAAATGGACAAAAAAACTCCAAACTTAGTCTTTTCAAGTCCTTAATTTACAGGATTTATATAAATGTTCTAAAACTCATGCATTGAACTGGCTTTAATTCCAGACATCATTGTCATCTAAATAATCTTTAATGTTATAGTAGCTTTTTTGGCACAAAGTGTGCTTCACACATTTTTTGAACCGCGTTTCTGGCAAGCTTATTATATCCTCAGGGATCTTATTGTAGAAAGATTGTAAATTAAAAATGACCCAGCAGTCGGGCTGAGCGTTAAGGCTTGGCTCTCCGACATTAACCCTAAATGAGGTGTTCATCATCATCATCAGCCATTCGACGCCCAACGTGGTTTTCATAGCCGTGAGGGGTTATGTCATAATCGCCACGCTTGGCAGGCGGATTGGCGATCGCAGTATGCGGTTGGAATCTCAGGAAGACGCTGCTGCCCGTCTCCTGGTAATTGATTTCCTTAGTCGCCTTCTACGACATCCACGGGAGGAAATGGAGTGACGCTATTCCTAATCCGGCGCCACACGGACGACGTGTTATAAAATACATTTTACTCTCGTAATGTTAGTATTTAAATTCTGAAAAAAGAATATATATTTTTTTTTTTTCAGAATATAATTAGTAACATTAGAGAGTACCATGTATTTTAAAACACCTGATTAGGGTCAAATAATAAGCAGGCGGGACCAACCTAGGTGCCTCGCAATGAGTTACATTGTTGCATTTTGTGTCCCCCCTGCCCAGCAGTTCGGGTTGTTGGTTATTTTTTATTCAATTTTTTTTTATGTACTCGTCTAGTCGTTGCATGCACGCACGCTGGTTTCGGGTACTTTTTATCTTGCCCTTTGCTAATATTAGGGGTTAAAGTATGAAATTGCCGTTTTATTGCAATAGGTTCGAATTTTCGCAGTATCCATCTTTCTTGTCTAAATTGAATAACAAAAACAATTGAAAGTCGATATTCAAATGTTTCACATTTTTTAAAAAAAGAACATCATAGAAACCATTTGAAAAAAGTTTCATTCGAAAACCTCAAACCATGAAGATTCTATGTCAATTCAAAGAACCTATTGCAATAAAACGGCAATTTCATACTTTAACCCCTATTACATCCCCTATTTGGTCGAAGTATGTCCGTCTGGGTCGTCCCTTACCGGCCCTTCCATCTAATGAATGTTGAGGAAGCGAAAGTGATCTGTCAGGATCGTAGCAAGTGGCAGTCCTTGGTCTCTGCCTACCCCTCTGGGATACAGGCGTGCGTTTATGTTATGTTACTCGTCTATTGGCGTTTTTTTTTTGTTTGACAGCTCCCGGGGGGTCTCGCCGTTAAGTAGAATCACCTTAGTGCAGTAATTGTTGTTTCAATGACACCGTTGGCAGTCTATTAACCCAATCGCATGCCAATGGCAAACCCGTGCTGCAACTTAACTCGTCGCCTCGCGCGATTCGACCTTTTTATTATTATTATTAAATCCTTTATTGCATATAAAACAGAAAGTTTTGCACATAGGCGAGCTTAATGCTACTTAGCATTGTCTACCAGCTAACCTAAGTTTTGATGAGAGCATTATCTTTTTCGCGAGCGATGCCTATTTAATTTGCGCCAGTTATGCTATTGGAATGACCTTGCACTTATTATTGCTTAGTAGACTACCACTTTGTAATATTTTATAGTACGCGTCAATTACAGCGGGCACTGGCTGAAATCCAGCGCTGAGGGCTCACACCCTCGGCACAATTACATAAGCAGCCCATATACGTCCCACTGTGGGGCACAGGCCTTCTCTCAGAGAGAGAGAGAGAGTATGGGCTTAATCACCACGCGTGCCCACCGCGGATTGGTGATTTGAAGCGCTGAGGTATGTGAATAGCTCAGACACTCAGGTCTCCTCACGATATTTTTCTTCACCGTTAGCGCCACTCGCTAACTGCCAAATTAGTACGGAATTTGACAGTTAGACGATTGGAATCGCTTAGGATTTGGTGCGCTTAATCAGACCCCTGTGGTGTGTCAAAGTTGCCTCAAAGGGAATCTGACTCCGCATTGTGCTGACAGCGGTGGTAGCCCAGTAGGTAGAACATTGGACTCGGAAGCGAGAGATCCAGGTTCGATTCCCAGTGCGGGCATGTACCTATGACTTTATTTTCTAAGTTACGTACATTTGTGAACTATTAAAGTAGCAATACCGCTCGCTAACGATGAAAGAAAACAACGTGAGGAAACCTGAGTGTCTGAGCTTTTTCACATACCTCAGCGCTTGAAATCGCCAATCCGCGGTGGGCACGCGTGGTGATTAAGCCCATACTCTCTCTCTCTCTCTGAGAGAAGGCCTGTGCCCTACAGTGGGACGTATATAGGCTGCTTATGACAGTGATTGGTCGTCCATTGAAGGTGGTGCTAGGCGTATCGGCCGTGCTAGCCAGCGGAGCGCTCGCCCCTTGCGGGGCGGCGGCCGTCACACTTGCCGCCAAATATTATAACGTACCGGTGAGTCTCAAATATTTTTATTTATATATTCTTTTTGTTGCACCAACCCGTGCTGAGGACAATTTTAAAAACCTATTTAGAGGCTAAAAATTTCACCCACGCCGGGACTCGAACCCGCGACCTCTGGCTCACCGTACCAGCGCTCTCCCAACTCGGGGCCGCAAGTGATGTAAATTGCTTCGGCCAGATTTCGCTGCCTGTACGTGATACAGAGAAATTTGTAAAGAGGCTCGAAATTTCGCCGATGCCTGCACTTGCCCATTAGCTCAGTTGGGAGAGCGCCGGCACGGTTAGCCAGAGGTCGCGGCTTCAAGTCCTCGGCATGGGTGGAATTTTTAGCCTCTAAATAGGTTCATTTTACCATTTTTATAGGTTGTGCCCTTGTCCTACCGAAGGTGCGACATAATCTCTGCAACGGTTCTCCTCAGGTACTAGCCTTGGCGCCGCTATACAAGCTGACTCCTCGTCACGCGCGCGAGCTGCAGCGCCTCAATGCACTCGCCTCGCCCGCAGCCGCCGTACCTTACGAGTGAGTCTCGTTCACACTGGGTGCTACTTAATTTACACCATTATTAAATAGAAAATAAAAACCGACTTCGAAACAGTACAGCACTAAAAAGTTTGAAATAATTTAAACTGTTGTTTCCCGCGCCGGAAGTAGGTTTCGCTGGGGGGGGGTTACAAAAAGGGGCCCTAGTTCGTTCATAAAGGCCTGCGACGAGCTGTCTAAGTTAAACGACAGTTATTTCCTGTGTTTGTTTGTGTGTGTGTGAGAGAGACAGAGATGTAGGCTTTTTCGAGTTCTAGTAAAATTAGTTAGAATTATCATTAATTACAATAAAAAATATATTAAGGGGGATTATCTAAAACAGAAATTAAATTGTGCTCACTTCGCAGGCCCGAAGCTACATGCTTAAAATTGGGAGGAGCTGAGCCGAAAGCTCCTGCGCCCCACTTCCGGCGCCCCTGTGTCCATCTTTCAATCAGCTTTCATTCTCATAATGTGTCTAGTATGCTGGGACTTGTATTCTTTGTAAGCACTTTTGCCAACTGACAGTTTTAAATGTAGGTTTAACATTTTAGATCTTAGGTAATTTCATTGTGTGATGGGAAAAAAAACCTTGACGGTGATAGATAGATAAAATCATTTGCTTATATAAGACACACACACGTGTACAAAGCATAAACACATCTAATTACAAAAAACAGCACAAAAAAAACATAGCACAAAACAGAAGCACATGTGAAGAGATAAAGATAAAAAAAATATTTAAACCACTTGCTAATAAATAAACATTTCCTCAATTACTTAAAAGTATGATAATCTTAATATTGGTATAGAAAATGGTTGCCATTGACAATAGAGAGGTTACCGTTGGACCTCACACTAGACGGTAATCTGTATAGTGAGGACCTGGTTATAATAAGTTGACATTGTTCAAAGTTGGCGACGGGTACAGAATCATATTTTTACTTAGGTACTAAACAAAGACCGACAGTGGTATAAAAATGATTAAGAGTTACATGGTGAGATTAACTAGTTGAGTTAAAAATAATAATATAAAAAGAAACACAAAAGGAAACATTTATCAGATCAATATGGCAAATTCAGTATTAAGATTGTGTGAGGGTTGTGAGAGGAGTAAGATGTGTTGATGGAAGTGTTGTGCGTTGTGTTGTGTTTATGTGTGATGTGATGAGTGAGAGTGAGTACATGAGATGTACAGTAGATTATGTGATGATTTTTAGGATATCCTCGGTAGAGCAAAAGCGTGATGAGCTTTGTCTTATAAAAGACGGCCGTTATTGACATTAATACTATCATGTCCCAGGTTCGTGATATTCATTTGGGTTCATTGTCGTGGGTCCTAAAAACCACCAGAGAGATAGAGTGATAGAGAGATCGTACTGACACTTTTTGCAAATACGCTATGTGGCGCTGGTTAACCCACTGGATCCACTTAAAATACATTTGAATCGTGTGATTTTAAAATAACACTTGTCCATTTTTTTTTTATTAAATTATTTACACCTGCCTATTGATTTACATTAGAAAAAAAATTTTAGTTTATCCATACAGAAATTAACATAATATGCCAAAATATCGCTATTGTAGATATTAGTATTTGAATAAAACAGTTTTTTCTATTTCCTGACCAGCTGTAATGAAAGGACATGTGTTGTTTTCAAAATCACACGATTCATTTGGGTAAGCCCTGCCCTGGTCTATATGTAAACTTTGTTTCTCAGGAGTGCAGAGAGCGGCGTGTGTTCGCCTTACGCTCCCCGATACGACGTGGTGCCAGCCGACCATATCACGCTCTTCCTTACCAATCTGTAAGTAACTTTTCACTGCCTCGCTAGCTGTTAACACGCTTGACTGCCAAAGCCAGTCTTGGGTTCATTTTCCACTTGAGACCGCTGTATTTGAATTGCTCTAATGCCCTCAGTCTGGGTGTATTTCGATGTTCATGGTGTCCTTATCATAGGGTGTTGGATACTTTTTACCTTGCCCTTTGCTAATACCTCCCTATTTGGTCGAAGTATGTCCGCCTGGGTCGTCCCTTCCATCCACATTCGCTCGATATATTTGTTTCGTCAATCTTTCTTCCTTCATCCTCTCCACATGTCCAAACCAACGCAACATTCCTTTCTCAATTCTAGTCACTGCATCCTCTTTCATTCCAAGTAACACCAGACATACTTCTCAAGGACCTCATTTCTACTGCATTAATCCTACTTTCTTGAGTGGTGTGGAGTGAAGCGGTGGTAGCCTAGTGGGTAAATATTGGACTGGGTAGCGAGCGACTCAGGTTCGATTCCCAGCGCGGGCATGATTTTGTTTTCTAAGTATACATTTGTGAAGTTATAGTAGCGATACCACTCGCTAACGATGAAAGAAAACATCGTGAGGAAACCTGAGTGTCTGAGCTATTCACATACCTCAGCGCTCGAAAACGCAAGTCCGCTGTGGGCACGCGTGGTGATTGAGCCCATACTCTCTCCCTGAGAGTAGGCCTGTGCCCTACAGTGGGACGTATATAGGCTGCTTATGTTCTTGCTTCTTTTGCCGTACCCAAGTCTCTCTACCACTTAGTGTTTGTTTGTTTTTAGAATGGGTAAATAAAAATTAAATGTCTATTGCAGTGGTGGCAGCTCACCGTCATACATCTACCGGCTGCTCTCGGAACTCTACGATCCCACCGACTACGAACTCTAGATTTCCACCTACATTTGACTGTAAATACTAGGTTTCTTTGATTACACACATTTCTACAAACTCAACAGCTTTCAGTTATGTACCTAATTCACCTGATCACATCGGGATTATATCGTCGCGGTTCAAAGGCAAAACTCAATTCAATTCAATTCTTAATTATGGCTATTCTAAGGATTCTGCCAATGTCGAGTTTTGGAGGTAGCAACAAAATTCGATAGTGATGGTCTGTCTATTACTAATGTATCTGGTTTTTTATGTATTTTGTTATTGGTCAATCACCACAAGTAACCTACGGGGTTTTGTTAAATAATAAAATATTATATATATATATATATATATATATATATATATATATATACAGGGTGTCCCAAAAATCAACGTCAAGCCGAAAATGGTTGATAGGCCAGGTAGTGAGAGTTATCAGAAAAATAATAAAAAAAATCTAAGTTAAGTACTTTTCAAATTATTGACATAAATGTTTTTTTTGAGAAAATTGACAACTTGTGATGATCTTTTAAGTACTGTGACTACAAATCTTTACTTTTCATAAAAAAACAATATGTGGTGTAATCCTCAATAACCCTTCTGTTAACTACAGTCTAAAATTAAAACACATCTGCCTCAGTTTTAAAGAAAATATCACTTTTTTGCCCCACCATGTAGTAAAAATTATTACATTGCCCAACTTTAACTGACTGTACTGAAAAAAAAATGTACTAGGCTATTTCGGCAAGTGACTTTAAAAGTTGGCGTATTTAGTCAGGATTCCAAAAAGGTATAATACTAGCTAGATTATTTATCAAATAAGAAAAAAAAATCATTTTTCGAAAGAAACCCGTTATTAAGCTAATTCTTTTTACTCAGAAAAAATGCTTTTATTGCACGTTAGGCTTTCTCTAAGTCCCTAATTTTCAGGTAAAAGTTTGAGTGAGATGGATAATGACCTTTTTAGTCAAGTGTGAGCGAGACAGATAGATACGCCACTACCAGGCTAAAATAATATGACAAAATTGTTTGTTAAATATGGTTAAATAAAGTTTTAAATAAAATGCAATAATTAATATTCAAAGTTTATTCAACTTATAGCAAATGCTCAAATTGTTTGCCTTCAGCTTCAATGCAGGCCCTACATCTTCTTAAAAAAGATCGTTTTACTAAACGAGCGTATCCTCTATTATTTATGATTTCAACCGCATCCGCAATTTTTTGGCGCAGCTCGACTATGTCTTCAATGGGTTTAGAGTAAACTTTTTCTTTCACGGCTCCCCAGAAAAAGAAATCCAACGGATTTAAATCAGGTGAACGGGCTGGCCATGAAATTGATCCAGACCGCCCTATCCATCTATCCGGGTATTCTTGGTTTAAAAATTCTCTGACTGGGCGAGCAAAATGTGCTGGGCAGCCATCTTGTTGGAACCACATGCTTCCGTAAATGCTTAGCGGCACATCTTCTAATAATTGTGGTAGGTTGTTTTGTAAGAAGTCCAAATAGACCTCGCCGGTTAAGTTCTCCGGCAGCTCAAATGGTCCAATAATTTTCCCATTTACAATGCCGGTCCACATGTTCACTTTAAAGCGATACTGCGATCTGTCTTCTCGCATCAAATGTGGATTTTCCACATACCACTCATGTAAATTGTGGAGGTTCATGTAACCATCCTTTTTGAACGTTGATTCATCGGACCATATTATTTTGTCCAAGAATCGCGGATCTTCCCTGTGCTTTTGCAACATCGTTTGACAAAATGTAACTCTGTCAGGGTAATCACGAGGTAAAAGACATTGTACTCGTTGTACGTGGTACGGGTGGAGCTCGTTTTTCTTTAAAATTCGGTGAACGGTACTTTTAGACACTCCTGTCCTCAATTGAATTTCACGTACTGAGGTACTTCGATCTTGTGCGACTTCTTGTAGAACTGTGTCCTCGTAGGGTATGAGGGGTCTTCCCTCACTAGCCATTTGATTTGGAAATCGACCCTCTAAGAGTGACCGGTGAACATTCACAAACACTCGATGATCCGGATAACGCTCAGCGTTTGGATATCTCTCTCGATAAAGTCTAGCTGCAGCACTTGCATTGCATCTGCATTCCCCATAAATGAGGTGCATGTTTGCATACTCTTCAACAGTGTACCGAGATGGCATGGTGGTAGTCACACTTTACAATCACGCGATCAGTATAGTCCAGAAGAAAGCCAGAGTCGTCAGAAACGGTCAGATAACAAATCCAATTCACAAGGCAATCGAGTCCAATACACAAAGCCGTAAGTTGTAAGCACGAAATCAACACGAATACAGAAAGATGCGCAGTAAACGAAGGAGCGTAACGTACTGCTGCAGTAATGCATATTGTGCCTGTGGGTCACTATTTGGCCAAGATGGCGTCACTATCCGTTTCACTCACACTGGCCTAAGTGGCGTATCTATCCGTCTCACTCATCTTGGTAAAAGTGGCGTATCTATCTGTCTCGCTCACACTTGACTAAAAAGGTCACTATCCATCTCACTCAAACTTTTACCTGAAAATTAGGGACTTAGAGAAAGCCTAACGTGCAATAAAAGCATTTTTTCTGAGTAAAAAGAATTAGCTTAATAACGGGTTTCTTTCGAAAAATGTTTTTTTTTTCTTATTTAATAAATAATCTAGCTAGTATTATACCTTTTTGGAATCCTGACTAAATACGCCAACTTTTAAAGTCACTTGCCGAAATAGCCTAGTACATTTTTTTTTCAGTACAGTCAGTTAAAGTTGGGCGATGTAATAATTTTTACTACATGGTGGGGCAAAAAAGTGATATTTTCTTTAAAACTGAGGCAGATGTGTTTTAATTTTAGACTGTAGTTAACAGAGGGGTTATTGAGGATTACACCACAATTTTTTTTTTTATGAAAAGTAAAGATTTGTAGTCACAGTACTTAAAAGATCATCACAAGTTGTCAATTTTCTCAAAAAAAACATTTATGTCAATAATTTGAAAAGTACTTATCTTAGATTTTTTTTATTATTTTTCTGATAACTCTCACCACCTGGCCTATCAACCATTTTCGGCTTGACGTTGATTTTTGGGACACCCTGTATATATATATATATATATATATATATATATATATATATATATATATATATATATATATATATATATAAAGAAAACTTGCTATCTCCAAAACTCGACATTGGCAGAATCCTTAGGGTAGCCATAATTAAGAATTGAATTGCATTGAAAATTTACAAGAAAATACAATAAGGCCGACTTGCACCGCTTTCTTAAATGCGGCTTAAACAGAATTTAACTAAAATTCTTCATACAAAAGTAGATTTAAATGGCGTTAAGTGACATTTAGAAATGGTGCAAGCGGGCCATAACAAAACTCTCACGTGAAAAAAAGTCTTCTATTCTATGACCGATATTCAGAAACGATTTTGAGCGTGAGCTCAATGCGAGTCCGGGTCTTCCTACTGTCAAAAGGAAAGTCTCAGAGATATTTTGTATTCAGAGTTGAGTTTGAGATACCAAAGATTGAGCGCAAGCTAAGCTGAGACTGAGTAGTAAATTTCGGCGACTTACAAATGACTACATTGTACACACTGCAAATTCGATGTGTAAAAAAGTATCGATATTTTTCCTCGGTAGCGCTAGTGTTACTCCCTGGAGCCTCTTAACCTGTTGGCACCCTTCAGGTACGCAACTCTGATAAAGGAAGGAGATAAAATTAAAAAATAGAGATATTTGGTGAGCAAGATAGTTAGGTAAAGGGGCCTTTGCATCAAAAATATAAAGTTTGACCTACTGTCGACTGTATTATCGAGGTCAGTGTTCAGAAACGGTTATGATTAAGAAGAAATCATTTCAACCTCTTTTCTTTCAGCTCAGGGTTCGCCCATGAACACAGAGAATATAATCACGAAAACGTACACAGAACACAAGAGATTGCGCCATCGACAGTGGCGCGAAACGAAGCGCGCATTCCCGTGTGGTAAAATCTATATTTTCACTAAAGAAAATCCGTACAAAATCTGAATGACTATTAGAATGGAAATTCCGTATAAAATTAAACTATTCAGTTTATGTATTAAAATCTAGCATAGTTTTTTGCTTAAAATTTCGCATGCAAACTATTTTCTCTGGTAACGTGAACTATGGTAGGGGATTCCATGAAATAATATTCCGTCTGGCATACTTAAAAAAAAATATGGTTAATATGTGCACTTATTTTAATACGACGAAGACGAATTAAACAAAAATATTGGAGTAAGCTCTGTACTGCTACGTAAATCTGTATAAAAATACGTAACCATGGTTCATGTTAGTGGACTTCCAAAATCCGTTCAGATACGGACAAATCCGTATATATATGGCAACGCAGCTGTACTGGTATTGGGCATTTCTTCCTAGTGTTGTCACTTTTAAAATAATGATGAAATCATAATAAGTTTATTTTTTTTCTTATATTGTAACTTAATTTAGGGCCTAGGCTTGTAATCTACCTAAAAAATCAATAAATGCTGCATATTTTATATTGGTTGACAAAATATTAAGCTATAACTGTGATAGGTTGGAAGAATTTGGTCCAATGAGTTACGAAATATTTATGTACGAATACATTAAATATTGAAAAACCAGCGAGTCCTTTTGCATGTATTGCAAAACTCTGAGCAAAATACTAGATAACGCAAAAATATTCAGTTCAGTAAATCTTTTGAGTTACATTTGTGGTAATACAAACATGTATATTAATGTTAAACTAAAATTACGACGAGGTTGTAATGTGAAATCTTACAATATTACACGAAATGCTTTAGAGAACTAAATAACATCAAAATATGGCACACATGCGTATAACAAGTACAAAAAAATCTTTAAAAATATAAATCCAATAAGTAGGACTGTCACTCAATGGAACGTAACATATAGGTAAAGATGTGTTCACCTACAAAGTTTATTTTAATGACAAAACACACGTAAACCAAAACAAGAGTACAATTGTGGTGCTTACAAGAAAACAACAACAATATTTCTTGGCTTAGATTAAACATTATCGCTGACTGTACTAGGGTATATCGTCTATCGGAGACAGTACTGGAACATTTCAAAATTTACCATACTCGAGTAATTGGCAATCAAAGTTTTGACAAAGTTAAAAATCGATTTCTCAAAAAATAATAATTCTGTAAACTTTTATGTTATACTCTGAGCTTAAAGGTAAGACATGAAACATTGATGCTAAATTATAATCAAATGGCAGTAGCGAGTATTTTTTGAGTTATAGCCAATACTTCGATTTGTTCCAATACAGAAATAAGCCATTTTACTATAACTTACTTACGTAATGGAATATTTGGAAATGGACCAATAATGCTTTTTTGTTTTATAATGAAAAACCACTAATTAAATTGAACATTTCAAAATATTATAGAGCTTTCACCAATAATTTTAATTTATCCATACAATATTCCATTACGCACCTGAAGTACCAGTACACAAGAATTTTGTGGTGTCGTGTGTTACGTTTTGAACACGAACAGTCAAATTCGAAACGATAAGCAATACCTAATTGGTTTTCAAATATAACTTAACATGACACTAAAAAAGCACATTGCAGCTTTTACGGAGATTAATACTTATGCTAATTGAAAGAAAAAATCGTTTAAATATTTTTTTATTCGTAAAACAATAATAAAACTTAAATCGAATTCATCTAGAATAAAGTTACCTACTCGTCACTATCTTCGCAGCTAGAATGCTCATCATGTACAGCTTCATTCGCAGGCAACTGTCTAAAATATTCGTGATACAAACTTGGAATCGTATTAGATGAACACAATGAAATTAAATCTTTTTTCTTAAGGCCCGATACTCTAGGCTGTTTGTTCTGTGTATTTTTTGTTGGGTTTAAAGTTTAGGGCACCTGTTTCCTAACTTTAAACCTAACGTCAAAGCATTTTAGGGTATTATCAGCCATGAAATACTTTTTGCACACTCTGATACTTTCCGAACGTATTTCAAAATAGTAGGCCGTATTGTAAGTTATCTTACTTGTTTCTTTAATCGTGGAGTATTTTGATTTCACTTCTAGTCAATTTACTGACCAAATCGCGTTGTCTTTGCAGGTCGCCCATTTGCCAAAAAATCTCAAATATTATCATCCTATCCTCCAAACTGATCTTTTCGGAACACTTTTGTTTGCAATTCTCACCCCAAGCTGGTTTTAACTTCCTTGCCTCTACCACTTTTCCCTTTTCTGTCGAGTACTCCCTTCCTAGATTCTTCAAACACCTTTTCTTATTCTTCTTCCAACATTCTGGGTTACGCTGTCGCTTCTTAGACTTCGATGATTCTGAGAAGATAAAAGAATTAGTTCGTTAGTAGATACATAAGTGTATTTCAATAATAATGTGCCGGGTTCGTGAAAATTATGCATAACTGCCTACTAACATACAGCTAGAAGAAAGTATTACGAATGTACCTACTTAAGCACTTAACTTCACCCTAACATTTGATAATTTGTTATTTATCATAAACTAATTACCTACCTACGTATGATGGCTGTAGCAATATGGAGTGATATTTTCCATACCTTGTGATTGAGCTTCTTCCACGTTCAATGAAACCTGGTCACCGCCGCTGGTATTGTCATTATTGATTGGCAATTCCGAACCCGATGCTATTTCAAAATTAGGTTGTAATGCATCTGAAATATAATTTAAAATGTTAAGTTCTAACAATAATATAATAATTTAAGGCACTTAATAAGCGTCAAATGCTTTCTAAATTATGAAGGTTTCCTTTATCGTAAGAGCAATGTGTACTTAGCCACTTAGAAATAAGCAATTCCTACTACACTACTGAACGAGGACCAAGATCCAAACCAAGGCACCTCAAGAACCGAACCAAGGTTTTGTATCAGTGTGAAGTTAAACGAATAAAAGCGACAAACCTGATGAAGAAGCCACTGCGTCATTGACCTTGTCCTCTTCGACGAACATTTGTTTAAAATTGGGGCCAGGGGTATTGGTGGTCGAGACTTGTACTGGCTCCTGAACATTTGGTAGTAATGCCCCATCTGAAATAAGTATTTTAAGTAGGTAGGTACGTACAATAAGTACGGCATCTAATAACACATACCTACATAAAATTAAACAATCGCATGTAGGTGAGCATTAGAGATACTCTACGACATTACCTCTATCCTCTTCTACGCATAGTTGTTCAAGATCCGGGTAGGGAAATCAGGGGTCGAGATCTGAACTGCCTCTTTACCATTTTCTCCGGCCACACCTAAAATATTGTATTTATTTATACGTATACGGCTTTACACACACAGGAATTATTTAACGAAGATTAACTATTTTATAGTCTTATTAAAAATACTTACTTTACTAGGGCTGTATTCTTACTGTGGGTTAATTCCAGGGATTTTTTTTGTGTTCTCGGGTTCCTCGGAGCCATACCAATTTATTAAAATTATTTCAACTTTCAGCAATACGGGTAATCAAGACGTATAACTTGTAAAAGTAATGTCAAAATTTCGCGCCAAATCCACCGAAACACAGTAACACCGGAACAAATAAAAAAAAACCAAATCATAGATTTCAGTTCCGGAACATTTCGAAATGTCTCGATACAGAATTAGGCAAAGGTCTAAGTTCTTTTAGGACTGTAATGGTTTTAGTAATAAAACAATAAATAAAAGGAGTGTTCGAGATATTCGCATACTGCACTAGATAGAGCAGTCTATTTTAAAACCTTTGGTGTAAAAAAGTGGATTTTCAAAATTTTGGATATGTTCCAGTACTGTCTCCGATAGACGATATTATGTAGTAGTTTTTTGTGTGAAATAATAAGATATCTGTCTATCTATCTAACAACCTTAACTACAAAACCTATATTAAAATAGGTACCCCAAAAAAATCTTAATCCATCATAACTATTATAACCTGTCCCATATCCCGCCACAACGTTCCATCATATTATTATTATGCTACAATATTTTCTTTTCTTCTTAACAAAAATATCGCCCGTCCAAACAAGGTGGTACATATAACGCGGCCTTAGCGTTACTATGACTTACGATTCATTCCCATGAGTTACGAAATTTCTCACAGGAACGTAACGGTTTGCATGTCGTCGAGTAACCTAAAAATATAATTGGTTTTAGCGGGTGTTTTATTGCCTGAGTGTTAATAGTTTAGGAAAAGACATTGTACTTAACAAATTAGTCACCGAGCACTTTACATTAGAAATGTAGCTTTCCTTAGAAAACTCCGTCACTCAATGGATAAATGCTTAGAACCTCCAAACACGTCCTTTTAAAGTCCACTTTTTGTAGAACTGAGCTACAAAAGATTAAACATGGCCGATACATTGACTCTGTAATGTTGCCAGGTAAAATAATATGCTACTATTTGTTAATAAATAGAAGTGATTTTAGAGATATGAACGTAACTCAATATGAATTTCCAGTTGAGTGCGTTTCGTGTCCTCGGATAATTTTGGTTTTATTTTCAATATATTGCATTTTAAATTAAATAGTATACAAAAAGCACAATGCTTACAAAATTTACAAAGTTTTGAGGCAAAAATATTTTAAGCCGTAGTGGAAAAAAAAACTGTAATAGCACGTTTAATTCAGTTGTTGCGATGGGGGACACACGAAAAACAGCACAATTTGCTATTTGCATCATTCATTTCAAAAAAAATAAACCACAAAGCACTGTTTGTATAGTTATTTATAGTGCCTAACTTAATTTATTTCAGATAGGACAATCATTTCCTACAGAAAACTTTTAGAAACACAAATTTAGCCGATATTAGCCGGTAGGACACAGGAATTTTTGAAAGGACAACACTAGGAAGAAATCACAGGAAGAAATGCCCATCTTACTCTTTGAAACGGACCAAATGTCCATAGATAAGCTCAACACAGCACAGCGACATCTACAGTCTGAATTAAGTACCACGGCTGAAACCAAAGACATGATAGTACAATCGACAGCACGTTTACCTTCAAAAGATGCACTACATTTCGTTTCACCTTTGTTCTGGGTGTAAGCATTTTTTTTGTACAGGATGTATTTGAACTCGGCGAACATAGTAAAGTTATAAGCGACATATTAGGCTAGCATAATAAAGATGTAATGGTCAAATGGCAAGAAAGTTACAATTCAACTGCAGCCGAGCCGCTTTGTATGCTAATGTATGGCAAGTATACTCATAAATAAATCACAGGGAATCCCCGGCGCGAGCTCCCCACTCGCTTCCGTGCGCACTCGGTCGGCCTGCAGCGAAATTGACTGTTTGTTAACGCCATATTCACACAACAACGATCACTATCACAAATCCAAACGTTGTGTAAGCTACAAATTAATTTAATTGCTAAAAAATTTATTTAAATTCCTTATAACCAGGAATCGCACCTAAAAAAAAAAATTTTTTTTTAATATTTATTATTTCTTGAATTTCAATGGTTTCCATCTATATTTTGTTTATAACGACCAAAGCTGAATGAAAAAAATACGGGCGTCTTTGAGACAAATTTTTTTATAACATATTTAAAATAAGTTGTTACGTATTATAAACCGATGGACCTATAGTCCCTAAGCAGGTTTTTATGCCTAGTTTAGGGGTCATAAGTTCGACTTTAACTTGTGTCACTGTGTACTACAACTAAGTATTATGTTTAAGGCAAACATTGTAAAGAAAGTACAGATAAAGATTATCTTATCTTAAACAATTGTTAACCTTTGGTATGCTGGGGCGCACTCACTTCGGCGACCCGTCGTCTGCGACGCAAAACTCGCGAATAGAGCGCATTCGCCGCGGTTACGATTTTGTCGAATAAGCATAAAATATTTGAGATATTACTAATTATGGTAATTTTATTATATTGTCAGATAGATTCTCAATCGAATACATTGAAAAACATTGGTAATTATGTTGTTATTTCTATATACAGGTTGTGAAGTCTGAATTTAGAAAAATTTCGACCTGTTCGTAAAAAATAAAATTTTATAGTAAATTTTTAAGGTAATGCCTCTATTTTTTAATTTTTCCTGTTGTTAGTGAACTGCCTTGTTGCACAAAACCAAGAAATATATAATTTTAGCGTATCCAATCGCTATAATAACGTTATAAACATTAGGTAAAAATTTACAATCAGCCCAGTATGGTGGAGTCTCAATTTCAAATGGACTTTTTTCGTTTTTTTTTTCATTCACGATGTCTAGGTGAACGTTGACTATGATTCGTTCGTTCATTAGGATTCAAATAAAACAAATTTTAACTTAATATACATTAAATTAGAGTTGAAAATTAACTAAAGTTTGTGGAGTGTAGAGGTTGTTCAAACATGAACATCCGCACACAACGGTTACTGTGTATGTTTGCACATCCGCATACCAAAGGTTAAGTTTGATCAGCTTCCAACTGTACCGGAACATTTTAGTTCATTACGTTTACCACTAGATAGCGCTACAGTCACTCATTAAAAGTTTTTGCGTTGACAGATGCCACAGATTACGATTTCCTTATGACAGTTCGTGTAACGTTACGAATAATAGTTCCTTCCTTATTTCAAATAAATAGTCTGTGGTGTGGTAAGATGTGTTGTTTTTCGCGAGAAAATAGAAATAAAATACCGTAATCCTATATAAATACCGTTAAAATATCAACAACGTTGTCAAAAATGGAAGCCGAGACTGCTGAAGCTGAAGAAGGCGGCAGTGATAACCAACTTCTGATGGTAGAACAAGAGGACCATGACGGAGCCGAAGGTTTCGACCTTTGGCAGCACTTCACGAAGCTTGACGACCTTTCCGAAAACAGAGCGGAATGCAACCTCTGCCACAGAACATATAACTACAAAACAACAACGGGAAACTTGAAATCCCATTTGGCGCGAAGACATATAGACGCCTTTCCTTACTGCGAGGAGCTTCTGAGACGGCGCGATGCGACTCCGCTTAAGCCCAGAGGACCCCGTACGCCCAATATAACCTGGAAATTCTTCAGAAAGCTAGATAATTACATGGCAGAGTGTTCTTTCTGTCTAAAACAGCTGTCTTATAAGAGTACTGTGCATAACATTAAGCTGCACCTGCAGAAACAGCATCCGGAGTACGCCGAGCAGGAGACTGATACTTCCTACGAGGATGTGCAGTACTTGGACATTGGTAAGTTTAAAAATTATAGGAAAGAGTAGGTGATCGGTGATTGTGAATTAAATTTACTGCCAGGCATATCAAAATTATAATTTTGTCACTACAAAACGTTCATAGGTTGTTAAAGGACACATGTTATTGTGGGGTCAGGCAGCAAGACAGTTCATGGATTGAGGCAGACGGTGAACAGATGGGTCGATGACATTACTAAAGCTGCCAGAAAGCAATAGATGAGATTGGCAGGGGACCAAAAGAGCCTATGCCCAGCAGTGGGCAGTGGGCTCTATTCATCGGCCGAATAGGTGGACAGCAGGAACAGTTGCAGCGACGGCAAAACATCATTATCATAAGCAGCCTATATATGTCCCACTGTAGGGCACAGGCCTTCTCTCAGAGGGAGAGTATGGGCTTAATCACCACGCGTGCCCACCGCGGATTGGCGATTTCAAGCGCTGAGGTATGTGAATAGCTCAGACACCCAGGTTTCCTCACGATGTTTTCCTTCACCGTTAGCGAGTGGTATTGCTACTGCAACTTCACAAATGTACATAACTTAGAAAGAAAAGTCATAGGTACATTCCCGCACTGGGAATCGAACCTGGGTATCCCGCTTCAGCGGTGGTAGCCTAGTGGGTAGAACATTGGACGGCAAAACTATCATCTGCTATTATCCACATGTTGATAATGGAAATAGACATTACTAGAATTAATGAGTTGAATGCATGAACTCAGTACAAGTAAATAACTTGGTAGATAGTGCTTCCCATACCCACATACATAAACTCACACCTGTATCCCAGTGGGGATGGCAGAGACCAGGGACTGCCACAATCCTGACAGATCACTTTCGCTTCCTCAACATTCATTAGTTGTTACATGCATGCACGCCATGTCGGGTACTATTTATCTTGCCCTTCGCTAATACATCCCCTATTTGGCCACAATAAAAACTCCATATCTATCCAAAAACTTCCTAATTTTATACCTAAACTTGATCCAACTATGTTTTGCCACGTTTATCAGTATGATTGTAGTTGTATTGTCATTTACAGTCCGGTTTAGATTGCAGTTTATTTATCAAACCATAGATGCTATCATTTATTTACAATGTCACACCAAGTCCTACTGTGGGGCACAGGCCTTCTCTCAGAGAGAGAGAGTATGGGCTTAATCACCACGCGTGCCCACCGCAGATTGGCGATTTCAAGCACCGAAGCATGTGAATAGCTCAGGCCAAGTAACTATGTATACTTAAAAAAATGTTTGGGTTTTTAAAATCAGTGTCTGCCTGCATAGCTTTTACCTTGACACAGTTTTTTCGTCAATAACTAAAAAATCTTCATAGTGGTGTTTGACAATATCCCTTACCTTCAAAAAGAAGTGGTTCTACTTGCCCAAACAAAGAACTTTTACTATGGGGAAAAGCTACCTGCACTGTGCGCTAGTTCTTACGGAAACAAGAAAAAATGCATGCCATTTTCACAAACCTAATATTGGCACAATACTAAGGGTGCCCTATTTTTCCTGACACATAAAAAAAAACAAACATAGTAAGCAGAAAGTCTTCAATCGAACAAAAGGCTCTATTGTTACATAGATGTATAGTTTTCTTTATTTTATGACCTTTACAACGTGGGTGCGTGTCTTTTGTTCTCGACATTCGCTGAACAATACCTACCTACATTATAAAAATGCCATATAATTTTATTCTAATTCCTAGTCCTACAAAACGCAAGGCCTTTTTAAATTTAATCATCTCTGGCCTTCATGTCACATAGCGTATTGCTTTGCTATCTGTAGACACTAGACTATAAATCCGGGCGTCCACTACAGCAGAAACGCGTCGAATCGAAGCGAGTCGCATTTATTCCTTCCTAGTTCGTCCATCTCTGTAGAATCGAATCGAATTGTTCATTCATCGCAAATCTTCATCAAATTAGGTCGTTTTTGCGTCATGGACAGCTCGGATGAAGAGATGTTTTTATTTCGAATACTTTTTGATGAAGAGGAGAATATAAGAAAAAGGAAACGGCGTGCTCCAAAGTCCTGGTTACACGACATTAATATTTTTTCAAACAAAAATACGTTGGCGCGTCCGCTTCTCCACGTCGACTGCACAGAACAGAACACATCGACTGAGGTGCGCCGAGTTGAATCGATCGCATCGGCGAGGAAATTCGCCTGTCGATCGAGCAATTCGCGCGGTCGATTCAATTCGACCGCATTTCGTCGCTAATGAACGCATTTTCGTAGCAAATATAAAGGGGGGGCGACTTTCTGCGATTCGATTCGACTCGGCTTGGCGAGCCTAGTGTATGAGAGCCTTAATAATGTAAAAGGGTTTTGTTGACAGCAAACAAAATAGTTTATGTTGCCAGATTAAACGTTTATCGCCACTCCGGCTATATGCTGTTTTATCGGCATATCCACCGGAATGTAGCTTTTAAAAAATACCCTAGTTGACAAAAAAATATTTAGCTTTCCTTCGACAGACCATGTTAAACAATAATCAATCCTAAAGAAGATTTTCTCTACAACTAAAAACCTTTCCTAAAAACTCGATAGCGAGTTTTATATATATTTTATAATTAAAATATTGGTAAAAAATAATAATAATTTTGTAATGTATGATTTTATTTTATAATTTAATTATTATTTTATTTAATTGACGTAAAATGAAAATTACCAATAAATTGTATTGTATTGAGTCCATTAGGTACAAAACGCTTCATAGTATTGAGGTACAAAAGTTCTGAGTACAAAACGCTTCATACAATACGGGCGCAAAATATGAATTCAGTAGATTGGAACGGGTTTTATTATTATTTGATTTATCGCGTACAATAAACGTTCTCGGTCACTGCACCCTTTTTAGAAAATTTCTAAATTTAATGGAAATTCTACACATGACCTTCACATTTGAGAAACCCTTTACAACCTCGTTGTTTTCTGTGGGTTTTTTAACTTCTAAGTTTTATTGGGAGTTTTAGTAGGGACTTTATTTTACAAATACCATTTCACCCCATTGTAATTGTTCAACAGTCAACTGCCGTATTGCAAACGGTGAATAATCGCTAATTAAGCCATCTCTAACACTAAACACTTAAATAGTTTATTCTTGTGCTGCAGCCGAAAATTTAGGCGATTTGGGGCTGTTTTTGAATAAAATTTTGTTGACATTGATCGACCAGTACCTGGCAATACTGCAAAAGCGCTCTTTCTGGCTCACAATCTATGCTGTGTGGTGTGTGTGCCTACGTGACGCCCCCTACATTGGTCCTATTATCTCCTGGCACGCCAAAACAGCTCTTGCCCGCCCGCATGTAAATATAAAATCGCTTGGTGCAGCCATTTGGTTTATAAGTTGGTTACAAAACTACTTAATACCAAAACGTCGTATCTGACACGCTGCGTTACAGCAATTATGAGCCTGTGTTCAAGTGGTAATGTAGGTTTTTCGGTGAAAGCGGGTACAGCTCTCTCGTGTTGTGTTGTGACAGCGTGCACGAAGCGGCAACAGCGGACATGGCGTCTGCCTATATTGATCATTCTATAAATGGAGCTGTTTGGTAGGCTTACTTATCTCGGCGATTCAGCGTTGTTTTCAACGAAAACTTTTCATGAAGGTTTCAGGTCTCATGACTTCAGCTGTTATCTGTGTTTGTGTATATAAATGCTAACACTCGGCATATAACGTAGATAAATGGCAGATAACGAACTTCAAAACAAGTTAATACCTACCTACAATAACAAAGAACTTTCTGGGCCGTGCGTGGCGGATATCTGACAAAAAAACGTTGACGTTCATCATCCGAGAACAAACATGCCTAATAGATTGTAATATAATCTGCAATAATTAGGTAGCCTTAACCTAAAATTATCTTGTGGCAAAACATGTTTTTATACGAGTTATATCTTTGCTCCTATTACCCAGTTCTTATTTATTCAAATTTAATTCAATATGACACAAAAGCTGAAGAGGATTCATCACTGAAGCTTTTAGATCCTAAGTGATCGCTTTTTTATTCAACAAAATTAACTGGAATCGCGGGTCCAATCGGACCCTTTAATTAAAATACATATTATTTTGTAATATAGATACAATCTGAGTGTCTGAGCTATTCACATATCTCAGCGCTTGAAATCGCCAATCGGTTAAGCCCATACTCTGTCTGAGAGAAGGCCTGTGCCCTACAGTGGGACGTATACAGGCTGCTTATGATTAGTTATGATGAACAAGTACACGGTTAAAAAAAAAGTTACGCTTTTGGAATGGTGGGTTCAATTGGACCCGTGATGGCTCGTTACCTCCGCTTCCAGTAAACTTCAAGAGCCGCGCATCCGGCACCAGCCGTACCATGCGACGTCATGATATTAGATTGGTGGCGCCCAAAATTGTAACGGCCCGCGTTTTGACATCAAACGGTTTCTTGGTTTTCGTCGGGTCCAAATGGACCCACAATTCCGGTTAAGAGTTAATTATCGTTTTCTGAATTACTATTAAATCAATCTGTTATTTCAGTTATTTAGGTAACTGAAAATGCTAACTTGCACATAGAAAATCAAACATCATTCGACAATGTCGATTCAACGTCCGGTTTAGATTTTACCAAACTCCTCAGAAAAAAAAATAACAGATATGCTCATAGACCGACCGATTAGATTATTTTTACCTACGTCAGGTCAATCTTGCTACAACTTTTCTTTTTTATCAATAACATAATCTGATATTTTCGTAAGAATCCAATGAAGTAGCATGTTACATTAATAAAAAAACCTTAAGTTGTTTTCCTGTTGTAACGTTTTTGTAGTAATGTTGAGAAAGCGAAAGTGATCTGTCAGGATCGTAGCAAGTGGCAGTCCCTGGTCTCTCCCTACCCCTCTGGAATACAGGCGTGAGCTTATGTTATGTTATGTAACGTTTTAATTGTAATAATAATGACCTTATTTACAATTTAACTCGTTTATCAGGGCTGTATTCATCGTTATTTGAGTGGTTTTACCTTCAAGATTACTCTCAGTTGCACTTCATTTCTTGTAAAAATTTCCGAAGCTTGAAACATAAATAAATTATTACTTGTTTGTAGTATTTTAAATATTATTTTCTTGTGTGTCGCGGGTTCATTGTACATATTGGAGATTTTTGGTCCATTTTTTCTCCAAAATTATTCAGATTTTGAAAAGAAGAAGAAGAAAGACACTTATTATACCAACAAGATACATCACAGAAACAAAATAAGCAGATAAGTAACATAATATGCACAACAACAGAAAGAAAACTAAATACACAACAGACAAAACGAATAAATAAAACAGGACCATAGATGTAGCCTGTGGTGTATCTAAGTTGCCACAAAAGGAAGTGATCCCTCAGCGCACCTCAATGGACACACAGTGCCCCATAAAGGATGTATTAACTTTTGAAAGTCTAAAACGTGGAAATGACAATTTATGTTTATTCCTAGTAAGTATCAATATTGTGATGGCTACCAACATTTTCGAAATTGCTGATGTTTTTTCTAACATACATTATATTTTCATAAATGTATTGACTTGCAACTGTTAAGATGTTAGTTTCTTTAAAGAAATCCCTTAAAAAGTCCCTACTACCTAGCTTGTAAATAATCGGATCGCTCTCTTCTGTAAGATGAAGATCCGTGTCAATGAAGTAACTAAAATAAACAAGCCTAGCAGTTGCAACGTCAGTGAGCTCTCTAATTCTTTTGGCTGCATATGCTGCAGAACTAATCCTGTGTGCTAGTTTTACAATATGAGGACCCCATTGCAATTTTGAATCGATTGTGATGCCTAGAAAATGTGATGCTTAGAAAGAAGTTAAATTAAATCTAAGTAATAACTTTAATAATAATATGAATTGTAATTATTAATACTAATGTTAAGCAAAAATAATATCGTGAATTTCCTCGTTAATTACATTGTATCATTAGTCACATTTTTATATAGCCACGTTTAGAATTATAAGCAGGCATGATTAATCGATATAGGTATTAACAAGTAAGATAACTCGGCTAAGCAATGAACATAGAATTGTAATAGTAAACTATGAATTCCATGAATTGTAGTTTTGTGAGATGTGACCCTGATACTTTTTTCGCATTTTCGATATCGTCTATATAAAGACGATAAGAAACCCGACTTTGTATCTGTATTGGGAAAGAGTTTTTTTTTCCTCTTGTAAGAATATTCTAATTTTATTCTCATCTGGTGATTTGATATTCTTGTAAGTTCTCATTTATCTCTTCGGCCCGCGCCACGAAAGTGGAGTTTGTTTATAACTGGCATGGCTACCGTACTTGGTGTTGCGATCGAGCCACATGGAAGGGAAATACAAAAGGTCGAGTGAGTAGCTTTGTTTTGTGTGATATCTTTGTCAGTGTTCCGTACGTCAAGACGAATATGAACAGGAATCTTAGAGGACACACTTGTTGGCCGTCCGTCAGTCTATGAAGATCCCTTATCTTAGGAACGATTATAGTCAGAATGTTGTAATGAATATCAAATGCTAAGACCTACAGTCCCTTGAAGGCGTAAAAAAGTAAGGCTTGTAAGTTAAATTGCCAATCCGTGGTGGGCAGGGCACGCGTGGTAATTAAGCCCATGCTGTCTCTCTGAGAGAAGGCCTGTGCCCTGTGCCGTGCAGTAGGATGTAGGACGTAAGTTGCCGTTCTTAGCAGTTTTTCGTACTTGCAAACTCCCTGTCTGTTGGTAAAGCAAATAAACTGTATCTATCTATCTGTTGACCTAGAATCATAATTATAATTTAACAAGTCCTTAAATCACTTGAGGGGTGAGGTTCGAATAAGGATAGGGGGTTAAAACAAACTACTAGGAATAAACATAAATTGGCATTACCACGATTTACCCCCCGGTTTCTCGTACACTAACACGCTGTTAATCTACTGTTAACAGCTGTCAATTGACCAAAGTGCATACAAAAAAACCACCACTGCTGATAACGGTAGATTAACAGCTTGTTAGTGTACGAGAAACCGGGGGACAGCTGTCAGTCGTTTTTTTTTGTATGCACTGGTCAATTGACAGCTGTTAACAGTAGATTAACAGCGTGTTAGTGTACGAGAAACTGGGGGTTAGACTTATAATATCCCCATCTTTTACGGGGCACTGTATAATGTTGCACAACAAAATTCCTCAAGACATGTTATTAGAGGACCCTCCGAACGCTTCGAGGCGTTAAAAAAATCCTATGCAAATAAGCCTACTATGACATTAAGGATTATTTAGAAACAAGATATGTCTCGTATCATTGAGATTTAATTCAATGCTGTTATTAAAATAGTGTTATCGGGGACGACTTTGTCTAGCGAAAACTAAATGGGCATTGTTCACCCCAACTTTTTATTATAGAATTCAAAAATATAGATTAATATAAGAAACTAATTTGAATATTTTCATAATCTTCGATGTCATTATTTTTTTATTAATTATTTAAAATTTTTGATAGCTTAGTAAGTATGACGTCACGACTGGCATAATTATGTACGTTTCTTTGCCTTTTTTCATGCTTTTTAAAAATAAAAATATGTTGACGTTTGACAATGACAAACAAATGTCAGCCAGTGTCAACTAAGTACTTACCAATATTTTCTTTTCTAATCATAACCAAGACTTGAATAGAATTTATTTTTTCATGTAAATAACAAGCTAACGTCTCGTTCGTAATAATTATTCAAATTAATCGGATATTTGTTGAGAATTGAGGTTATCTTCACTGTATCTAAGAATTTGACGCTTCTGACAGTTGCTGAACGAACGAATGTATTTATTTTTTTATATTCGAAGGCAATGGAAATGCCGCATTAGAGCCAACGATGACATAATTGAAGAACGAATGAAGGTTATAAATTTTTTGCGGTAAATATTAATAATCCGTCTTAATTTTACTTATTTAAACCCTTAATAGTAATCAGTATCCCTATTCCTCGAAATGGTTTTCACTTTACGACAGTCGATGTCTCCCGGAACTAATTAGAGTTAGTTATTCAGTTAAAACGTGTTTTGAAAAGAATAAATTTGGAGATTTTTTGTTAGCTTCTTCTTCCACATGAAACTAACAAGTTAAAAAAAGTCAAAGTGTTATTCAAAATTATACAGAAACTTATTGAACGTTACAAGTAAAACTAGGTGTCCATTTCAAAATCTAGATCATTTTGAAGTAAAAATGGACAAAAAGGTCCAAACTTACGGTCTGGTCGTATTTATAAAAAACTCGATTCCTGAAAACATTTCAAATACGCCGATTAACATAGTCTGTGGTGGAGATTTTACAAGGAAAAGATGTCGCTGCCAGATTAAATAAACAGAGTTTAGATTGGAATCATAAATAAGGCCGTCAGTATTTTCAAATATGTTTAAAAGAATTGTTCGTCTCGTCGTTGTAGCAACAAAAGCTTTTTTTTGCCATGTAAATAATTAATCTGTGAATGCATTTATGCTTTAGCGAGAACTTTATAAATCACTAGCTGACCAGCAAACGTTGTTTTGCCATGTTAATCAGCCCTTTACGACGTTTTTTCAGACCTACCATATATACACAAAAAATTTCATAAAAATCGGTGAAGCCCTTTCGGAGGAATTCGTTTTTATAAGGTAAAAAATTTTAATTAAAAAAAATTTTATTTACTTTCCCTCAAAAACAAAGTTTTTATGTACAAGCAAATTTTTTATTATTAAAAAATGTTTACTTAGTAAGGTAAGAAATATGGGATATCTTACGTTCACGCGCATCGCATGAAAGTTAACTTCTGCGCGGAGTCTATGGAGCTCTATTTATTCACGGAGGGGTATTCTCTCTGTGTGAGTGGTAACTGGTAAGAGAAAGGCGACGTTGCCGGCTCGTGCATGAAAACAAGTGACGTAACGAACGAGTTGACGGCTGGTCAAATAGGACGCCGAGTGGCTCGGCACAGCCGCTGCCATGAACGACGCAATAACATTGTAGGCACCTAAGATTGTATGCATATTGTAGGCTTTTGTAAACAAGAACTATAATAATAATATAATGTGATAGTTATGCTATTATTCTGCTTTATATAGTATATATTTTAATTTTGCCTGTATTATTTAAAATAGTATTTTCTTAATTTTTCGGTTTGGCACTACCCCCCCCCCCCCCCCACCTTCTCTCGTCACCCATTTGTTGGCTAGAATAAAATACTAATTAGTATTAAGCCCACCTATTGTACAATATTTAGTAAGTGCAATAAAGAATTTCAATAATAATAACTTCCACACTACACAATCCTGGTCAATACTTGTCCTGGTCCTAGATTCTGTTAATGCATTGTAGTAACATGACAACTGCATGAACATGGCGGTTTTCATTTCATGGCTGCTTCAAGTCTACGCGGGCACACCCATCAAACCTTCTAGGCGTCAATGGTACGAAAAAACACGTCACGTGACCCGACAGTGTACCTGTCATTATACTACAATGCACTAACAGAATCGAGGCCCTGGTCACTTACTAGGATACGCTGTGCCCATACACCCAGACTGAGGCCATGAGTACAAATGTATGGCGGCCCCCAGTGGTAACAGAGCTCACGACCTCCGGTATGGTAATCAGACGTGATACCGCTAGACCAACGAAACTGCAGTCAACTACGGATGATTCAAAAGGGGAAGATATTAAACGGGGACATACCTCAAAATTTGATTGGAGTGACACATGTTGTTTATTCTAAAATAAAATTATTATAAATAAAAAAAAAACCTGCGTTTTACGGAACTTAAAACATAACATAACATAAACTAACGCCTGTATCCCTGAGGGGTAGGCAGAGACCAGGGACTGCCACTTGCTACGATCCTGACAGAACTTAAAAAACGCGAAAAAAACATGATAAACGGTACCCGAAATCGGCGTGCGCGAAATGTTTTGAAGAAAGCTAGAAGTGGCAAACTCTGGTCTCTGCCTACCCCTCTGGGGTCCGACGTGAGTTTATGTATGTTCTTTTGTATATCTTTCAACGAAATGGACATTTAACAAATCGATTTTTCTGAGAACTGGACATTTCACATTTTGTTCATTCTAAGAACTGGACATTTCGCATTTTGGTCATTCTGAGCGCTGGACATTTCGCCTCTTAGTAGAGGTCGTCCATTAATCACGTGACGTTTTAACAACTTTTTAGACCCCCCTCCTCCCTAGTTTTAGACTAACCCCTCTCCTGCCACCTATCACGTCACTTATTTATTTTATGAGAATCATGAATTTTCTACGAATTATCTTTAGATACATGTGTAATCCCTTTGGCTCTTGGCACTCCTAGTTACAAAGTTGTTGATGGCACTCGTGGAATCTTGTTATTGTGTTTACCAACCGACGGATTATTTGAGAAAAGATGGTCAGAGGGGAATTGTGCCGTTGCCTTTTTGTTACATCATTCATTACAAACTCGACCCGAAGGCAGCTTACGTTCTTTGACGTATATTTAACTTTCAATTAACAGAAACTAAATTCTTTACAATTAAATACATTTTTAGTACCTAGTTATGTGATGTAACATATCCGTTTGTTTTTAAAGGTAGAAAAAACAATATCAATTACACATTCACGTGTTCACATTCGCAGTTCTTATTGTACTTATTTCCTGTTTCTACCCCGTACAGACCTGCTGAATCTACAGTGTTATTTGCGAATTCATTGCGTAGTTACTAGCTGTTGCCCGCGACTTCGTTCGCGTAGTAATTTTGATGTGTATTTTTTCGGGATAAAAAATAGCCTATGTGCTAATCCAGACCATAATCTATCTCTGTGCAGAATTTTATCCAGATCCGTTCAGCCGTTCGCGTTTATAATATTAGTAAGGATGTACACAACTTTTGCGACCTCTTTTGTGGCAACCGTTCTGTCAATAAGCAAGTATCCAGGTCAGTAACACCTACCCTTTGCTACAGTAAATGGCAAAACATAAACTCACGCCTGTATGCCGGAGAGGTAGGCAGAAACATGGGGGGTTACAAACCTCTTTCGCTTAATCAACATTCGTTAGTCGTTGCATGCACGCCTTCCGCTGGGTGTAACAAAACCTTCTTATCTTCCAAGAAAAACCCTGCAAGTGCGGGTATGACTCGCTCCCTTAAATTTCCAACCAACAATTATAAACTTATATTTTTGCAGTTCAGAGAAGCCCTGTGCCCTACAGTGGGACGTATATGGGCTGGTTATGTTATGTTTTTGCAGTTGAAAAATATGTACTAACCAACTGCTTAGCAGTAGAGTTTTTATCCCTTTTTTATGAGAAATAACTATAAATTAACGCCTTTCGACCTAGTTTCTAGGCTGTAGGTTAAAAAAGTGCTGTCACAATGGGTAATATGCTAAAAAAAGTTTTGTGTAAGTATTTTTTTCAGGAAAATAAGAAATTTTGAGAGCATGAGCCGAATATTTCGATGTATTAATTAATTTTTAAAGCGAAAAAAGAATTGTCTGCGAAACCGGAAGGACGTCATGCATGGAAGTACGTCATCACAACAAACAAAACTAAAAAGAATCCTAACCTGTACCAATATAGACGTTGTTTTTAGGGTTCCGTACCCGAAGGGTGCCAAATGGGACCCTATTACTAAGACTTCACTATCCGTCTGTCTGTCTGTCTGTTCGTCTGTCTGCCTGTCTGTCACCAGGCCGTATCTCATGAACCGTGATAGCTAGGCAGTTGATATTTTCACAGATGATTGTATTTCTGTTGCCGCTATAACAACAAATACTAAAAACTGAATAAAATAAATATTTAAGGGGGGATATTAATAACAGCAACAGGTAGACGCTTGAAATATTCACAGAATATTTCGTTTTATATTCGCTTCGAAAATAAATAGGTAAATTAAAATAAAATAAATATTTAAGCTCCCATGCAACAAACGGTTTTTTCTCGATCTTTGTGTCTAATGTTGAACCCTCCGTGCGCAAGTCCGGCTTGCACTTGGCCGACTTTTTTTTGTACAATATAATAATTTTCTACAATAATATTATATTTATTGACCTTACACCGTTAAAATAGCGTATTTTTTGTAATTATTTAACTTCACTGAGATTTATCATGTTCTATTTTTGCAAAAACGTGTATATAATTTTAATCGTGCATTCAGTGGACGAGTTGCCGTTCATTGCACGACATCAAAGTCAAATAAAATACAGCTAGGAAATACACGGTCGAGTGACGTCGACTTCGGTATAAATATGATCAACTGTGAATAGTGGGCCGGTCCCAATGACGTACACACCTATTGATTTCGGAAGTGACATTAACCTTTTCGGAGTTTTCCGTTCTTTTCGAATCTAATATATAAAAACCTCGTGTTTTTGTGAATTTTTTTTGTGTATATTTGCTAGATAAAAAAAAGATAGATAGAGAACACTTTAATGTACGTAAAAATGGAAATTACACAGATATTAGAGTATGTCTTAGGCTAATTTATATGGCACAAGAACGTTAGCCGAGTCGGCTAGTTTTTTAATAAACTTGTAACAGACGAATTGTCTCAGCGAAAAGTTGATTTGCTTTATTAGATAGCTAGAGGTTCGACGAGTTTACTATATCTTGCATAGGATAGGGTTGTTTAGACAGGGTGTATTGTCCTTGCTGGATGTCGGGCCTTAATAGTAAGGGGCTCGATATTGAGCACGTAAAAATAAATATTAATCCTTCTAAAAAGCATATAATTTAGCACACTCTAGGTTTTCTATGGTTGAAATTCGTCCTTGAAGGCCGATAAACTGATAAGATATTAATGTTGTTAGTTTTAATTAACTTAGTTCGAATAAGTCAGAAGTTACCTCTCTCTGAGGCCTTTGTTTTCCGTATTTATTTTCTCTTTCTCCAATTCGTGGTAAGCGTTGCTGGTTGTACAATTACTTAAAATACTCAATTGTTACCTAAGTTGCTGTTACCACTCATTGTATAATTGTTTGTTTACACAAATAAAATAAAATAAATAAAATAGGAATCCATTTTATAATTTCGTCCTTGCTTATTCTTCACGCGCAGTTGTTTATCTCAAACAGAAACGAACCCTTATGGATTCTGGATTGTGTCTCTCGGCAGCGTTCTGTCGAGTACAGCATCTCCTGCTCCTCAGGTAATGATGGCTCCACTAAAATCGAATGAAGTTAAAATGCGTTGTTGTATTACAGAAGAAAAGGATAAAAAGTAAGCATAAAAGTATAAAAAGTATTATTACGCGACTTTGGCTAGAGTAAATTGTCTCAGCGAAAAGTTGATATAGCCCCAAGTAAAATCTTATTAAATTCTAAAATCGTAAAATCTACTATTCTTTTATTAAGATATTTAATTAAATACAAAAATGTCAGAGATAAGAGGATTTTTATTTTATTTTTTTTCGTACTCCAAAAACAGATGGCGCTACAGGATATTCCTAGTGTTTAAAAAACAAGGGTATTCACAGGTGTTTTACAAAGCATCGTTACTACTTTGTACTGCAGCAAAAACCTTGCCAACATTCCCGTCAGATGGAACGTCCAGTCAGAAGCGCTATAAATATCAGGAATGAATGCCAATGCAGGCACGATTATCTCAATCGTATCTTCAATAGATATTTTTGGACGCAAAAGTATGTTCATACATTATTTTTATTTTGACTTGTACCGCGCGTCCTCTATGACCGTTCTCGATCTTTTAGCGTTTTATTTTAGCCCGGTGGCACTGTTCGCTACTGCGCTGTAAGGAATGTCGGATGATCTTTTGATGACGCGAAGACCACAACACAAGTCTGTATATGTATATCCAATAACTTGGATGCTACGCCACTGAACAAAGTAATGAATCAACGCTCAAACGAGCCAATCAGGGGCCTGTTTCATAGGACTACAATTCATGGTTTACTATGACAATTCGATATACATTAAAAAGTCGATCAACCCAAAGATTAATAAGAGGGAACACTCAGTTATGAAATTTACATCAAATGTCACGATAAACCACGAATTGTAGTTTTATAAAACAGGCCCGTGCTGACCCTGCTGTCACGATTTCAAACATCCATAAATGAACCTTACCTAGGACCATAGAGAAATTATTCTGTGGTTCTCCATTACCCGTCTTCGCTAATATTCTAGGATTTTAGCTAGTACCGCATTATGAAAAGATCCTACAACAGCTATAACTTTTAGGGTCAGGTTTCATCATCATCATCATCATCAGCCATTTGACGCCCACTGCAGGACATAGGCCTCCTTCGTGGTTATCATAACCATGAGGGATTTTGCCATAATCGCCATAATTTTTCAGGTGTAAAATTAAAAAAAACATGAATTATTTCGATTGTTTTGTTATGCTAACGATACTTCTCTCACTAGAATGAATGAACTAGTATGCTCCAATATTGTTATTTTAAGATTGTTACCTGTTTTACATGCCTAATAAACAAAACAAAACAAAAGACGACCTTGCTGCATTATCAATTAATCTTAGTAACGAAAATAGCGTTAGCATAACAGAATAACAATAGCCGCAAAAAAAGTTTGATTTCCGTTTTCACTTCATAAATGAGATAATTTATGAAATCAAACTTTTCATAGATAATTTTATCATAGACTATTCTACCCTTGAAAATATTTTCGTTAGACCCTTTAATAATATTATGAAAGACCATACTCACCTAAATATCGTGCTAATCTATGCGCTGAAGGTTAGGTCGTAGGAAAATAGGTGTTGTATATTGATTTATGCAATGTGGTAAAAATTATCCGTATTATTTTTAAAAACACAATTCTTGAAACGGTCCTCAAATGCCTTTCCCTCCACCCGAGACTAAATCAAACCCTCTTTGAGGAGAGTTTTTACTAATGACGCCGCAAGTTACGAAAACACAACACCCGATAGCGATTTCCAATTTACCTCTCGTGGTGTCATAGCAATATTCATTCATTGCAATGTTAATCTTGTTTACTTCATTAGATAACGCGTAATCGTATTTGTAAACAGATAACCTGAGTGTGTAAGTATACTTTATTTAAATCCACTTTTGTCTACTTGTAAGCGAACCGTTAATTAAACGCAAAGCCAATTATTTTATTTATTTTAATAGCCAATCCGCGGTGGGCACGCGTGGTGATGAAGCTCATACTTTCTCTCCCTAAGAGAAGACCTGTGCCCTATAGCGGGACGTATATAGGCTGCTTATGATTTATGAATTTTATTTGCATCAATAATTGAAGCACTACCTGTCAAACGTGAGTTTAATGTGAGTTTATCAGGTAATTTGATCGACCTAGGTCATTCGCATTCTCACTAAATTAAACAAATATAAAAACCCCTATTATCAATTTCATGACTGATAGTATTTCAAAAAGTGTCTGTTTACAACCAGACAAAAGCTGAAAGAAATTAAATATACTGTCGTTCTCAACATTTTCGTAAACATAGATAACAATATGACTTAACAAAATGAAGGTGATAGGAATTTTGTTACTACACGATTAGAACATTAAACAACTTACTGCCTCGTTGTACAAATGGCCTCAGTCTGGGTGTATTTTCATGTTTGTGACGTCCTTGCCCGGCTACCATAGCACAGAGTATCCTAGTTTGGGATCAGCACAAGTGATTGTATTGTGTGGAAGTTATTATTATTTTTATTACTTCGTTTCTCCGATGTATACATTTCTCCAATGCATACAGACACATTTAAAACTAGGTCTAGCATTCAATGTAGTTGCTTCAGAAGTTTTATTTCACTATCTTAATACCTAGGACATTCAACATTCAATGAGACATATTGCGAATAGGACATTTTGTGAATAGGACAATCTGCATTCAAGGTTTAGAAGCCCCGTCTGGTGGCATTCAATAGCCTAAATTCGAATTAAAAAGAAATATTCATTACAAAAACTAAATGTTTACTTAATGAACGTCAAAGCTGTTAGTTACAAATTAAGAGTTTTTTTACGGTTAGTGTCTGAATTATAACTTATAATAGAAGAAGCTACCAATGAAACTTCACATTTATCCATTCTAATCTTTTATCGATCTAATCTATATAATCTTATCTTACCCTCCCAACAGCCAACGACGATGACTCCGAATGCTCAGAGCAGGCCCCTTCTGACGCGCGCGTCTGGCGCTACTTCGAAAAGGAGAGAGATGGGCGCGCGCGCTGCGGCCTCTGCGAGACCCTGGTCCGGGCGCGGCGGCTCAGGCACCACTTGAGCGATCGCCATCCCGGAGTCATGGCCGCTTTGATCGCTCAGGTAAGGATCAGCTCCTATAATGGATTGTTCGCAGTAGTCCCCTCTAGCCCTGTCACCCGGGTGACAAGCGGGAAGACAATTCCCAGCGGTCACCGCGGGGGGTCAAGGCTAGAGGAGACTAATGGGAACAATCGCCTATAATCATCAAGATCGATCAGCCCTACCCCTGGACATAGGTCTCCCTTCATGTCCTATATCAATCAACCAGCCCGTATTCTCCCACTTCTGGACATAGGCCTCTCCTTCAGCTCCCATATTGATCAACATCAAGCAGTCCGTATTCATCCTCTGCTCGACAGGCCTCCCTTCAGCTCCTATATTCATCAACATCAATCAATACGTATTCATCCTCAGCTGGACAGGCCTCCCATCAGATCTTATATTCATCAACATCAAAGTCAAAGGCAAAAGTCAAAAAAAATTTATTCAAAGTAACACAGAAACTGTGACTTATTGAACGTTACAAGAAAAACTAGGTGTCCGTTTTTCAATCAGAACGTATTCATCATCTGCTGGACAAAGGCCTGTCACAAGGCATGCCACTTCTTTCTGTCCTTGGCCATTCTCATCCAGCCGCTGACATCAACCTGTCGCACATCGTCGGCCATTGTATTATCGCACCAAATCAATGAAAGTATGGTATTTGACATCTAGACGTTAGGAATGCTTCAGGATTTGGCGCGCATAATCTGGGTAAAACGTTCTTGGCTTCAGCAGACATACATTTAGGAATCAGTGGACCGAATATATTTGTAAACACCTATGCCACTTGTGTTTTCTTCGAATGACATTGGCTTTTTTCAAATGTTAGTTCTGTGTAATTTGTTACAAATAATGGAAGGTTTTCTTTTTGACTATTAAAAAAAAAAGTAGTTCCCCAGGAACTCTGTAGATGGCGCTGAACTGACTACGTTACCAGCCGAACGTTCCAATTTGCGGCCGTGGGCAAACCTGAACCCACTGCAGATCGCTTACATACTCAGATTAATTAATAGAAAACGTTTAAATTATACGACTTCAATGAGGAAGACATTAAAGTCGTAGGTTCTTGCTAATTTCGCATACGAATCTTCGATATGAACAAAAGAGAGGAAGTAATGCTGTCAGTACGTTTCGTTTTATGATCTCAAACTACATCCAAGTGAATGCAGTAACGTACCAAGTGCAGCGCCATCTATCCAGCGACTAGGGAAGAAATTAAAAAAAAAAAAAAAAAAAAAGAAAATCCCCCATTCTCTTTTACGTTGCTAAGGCTAAAGGTTGCTAAAAACAAACAAACATTGCACAAGATAATTTGTTTTCCACGCACAAATCGCACAACACATTTTATGTTAGGAGAATCGAGATAATAACAATGTATTGTTCTTTTATATGACTCGCGATACTCATACATTTAACGGGTCCAATCGCGATTATCGCGATTACACCATAAATAAATTTAGAACTAACAATGTGTAACAAAAATGTTTTGTGTAATATTGAACGTTATCCTTAAACGAACTAGATTATAAGCTTTCAGCGTGATATTATAACGTGCAATGTTACTTATCTGTTGTGTAATGCAATAAATAAAATAGAATGAATGAACCCACGCAGTCAATAACAGGCCCCCTTTACGCCCAGGGCTCCGACGACGAAGAAGAGAAACCGTTAGCGCGATTGGTGCCAAACGACCCTCTCGGCACTTCAACCGTCCTCATAGTGAAGAACAGAAAACGGTCAAAGCACCACAAGGCCGTCCAAGACGAAAGCATCAGCTCTGAAGAAGAGGAGACGCCTAGCAAAAACTTCAAAGACCAGACTCAGGACTCTTTCCTCCAATACATTGGCACGCTACTCCAAGGCACACCGCACGAGCTGCACCTTCAACTCCAAATGGACATCATCAGCTTGATAATGAAAGCCAAGCGACAGGCCTACGAAAAAGAAGCACAGAATACTCAACAGCAACCTCAACAGGTTACTTACCGAGTCGTTGTGCCTAAAAACGCACCTGTACACGATTTGGGAGGAAATAAGCCGAAAGCCGAAATAGAGACTGCGAGTGACCATTCGAAACGACAAGACCGTAGTTATGGGGTAGTCTTTTCCGAAAGAGTTTCAAGTACGGATTGTGAAAGGAGTGATACAGTTAATTCTCTTGTGCCTGAAGCGGTGGGTACTGATTTGCCTGTCCAAGGTGATGATAATAGTCGGGCAGTTGAAGTCCAGTCAGTTGAAGAAATTGTTGAGAGTTCTTGAGAATTGAGAGAGTAATAATTATCTAGTGGAGCGGTAGAACGCCGGCTTCACATTCCGGAGGTCCGGTCGTGGGCTCAAATCCAGTGATTTTGTTTTCTATGCTGCGTACATTTGTGAAGTTGCGGTGGCAGTTCCACTCCCTGTGAAGGAAATCATCGCGAGGAAACCTGAGTGTCTGAGGTGTTCACATACCTCAGCGCTTGAAATGCAGCGCAAGCCCATAGTATCTCTCTGAGAGAAGGCCGGTGCCCTGCAGTTAGTTTTTCAGTAGAATGATGTAAGCTCGGCAATAGCTGTTATTTGCCTCTATTAGGTATGTAGTCTACTAAGGAACAGCAATACAATGTCATTCCAATAGTATAACCCGCGCAAATTAACTCGGCGCGGAGTTAATGCGCCGAGTTAAGTTGCACGGGTTATACCATTGGAATGCGATTCGTTACTAGACTGCCAACAGCGTCACTGAAACAACCTATTACAGTACCAATATGACTCTATTGAACAACTATGTATTACAGAGACTCGCCCCCCCCCTGCTGTCTTAGTATATTGGAATACCTATGGAAGCCAATTATGGCCAGTGAAGTAAATATTTGATCAGAAATAATGTACATGTAAGCCTTTTAGTAAGCGGTGGTAGCCTAGTGGGTAGAACATTGGACTCGGAAGCGGGACACCCAGGTTCGATTCCTAGTGCGGGCATGTACCTTTGACTTTGTTTTCTAAGTTATGTACATTTGTGAAGTTATTGTTGCAATACCACTCGCTAACGGTGAAGGAAAACATCGTGAGGAAACCTGGGTGTCTGAGCTATTCACATGCCTCAGCGCTTGACATCGCCAATCCGCGGTGGGCACGCGTGGCGATTAAGCCCATACTCTCTCTCTGAGAGAAGGCCTGTGCCCTACAGTGGGACATAATAGGCTGCTTATGAAGCCTTTTAATGTATTTTGTTTTCTGGTGTGTACAATAAAGTGTTCTAATCTAATCTAATCATTCGCTCACCCAACAATTATTTTATTCAGTAGAATAAATAAATGACGGCAACTAATGGTCAGTAAATAAGTCAAGCTCGGGCAGAAAATTAATGGATAAATTTAATTTTGAAACAAAATTATTGCTGATTACGTCATTGTTAGACGTTTTTATTTCTTTATTGTTTTAATGATAATAATATACCTTATATAATTTAAAAAGTTGTTCGGGTTTTATGATCATACTGAAATGTATCTTTAGTTCTAATTATAATTATGTTGTTAGCTTTTAGCTGCTTGTATTAGGTTTACCACATTTTCTGTTCTGTTTTTACAAAGTTGTGAACAAACAAAAATCTTTACTTTTAAGTCTCGAGGTGTCTAAGAAAATATTTTTTATTTCCCTAAGTAATAATATATACAACTTTAGAGCATATAGCTTTAAAACTTACGAACATATTCAAGAATATTTACGAAATATCAATAAAGTATATTTTGTAAATACTTAAAGGTTTTTTTATACCGTGACCTAAACTAGTAGCCGTCCCGGCGAACTTCGTGCCGCCACAGAATCCGTTTATACGAGTATTGTTACCATGGCAACGCAATAAATAAATATCTTACAGTTTAGCCTGAAAAAGGTTACGGTAACAATAAAATATTATCCCACTGGCTATTGAATGTTGAGGAAGCGAAAGTGATCTGTCAGGATCGTGGCAAGTGGCAGTCCCTGGTCTCTGCCTACCCCTCTGGGATACAGGCGTGAGTTTATGTATGTAGGAACGCACTACCGGTTAATATCTTATGTCTCAATTCAGATATTTGTCTACGTGTATGCCAAGTTTCATGTAATTCCGTGCAGCCGTTATTGCTTATTGCCGAATGTTCCCACTAGTTCCATTGGTTAGTTCCATGATGGAACAGGTGAGAACTTTTCTTCTCGGTCGTGATTGAGTAACAAACATCTTCACAAACTTTAAGTTTTAACTTTCTTTTGTGCTCAGCACGGGTTAGTGGGCAACAAAAAGAATACAAACTTTAACATTTATAATATTAATAGGATGAAAAGTCATAAAGATGAAAAGGATGAACGGTAGGGAGAAAAAAAATTTGCCTTTTCTCTTTTAACCTGGCTTGTCCAATGAGATTAGGCATGTTTTTTGTGCAAGTACTCTGTTGACTTATCCCAACGACTCCGGTCTGTCTGCGACTTTATTGCGTTTAGTTGGAAAGTAAAGGGTATTTCCTGGGTGTGACGGCTATAGCTCCGGTTGACTTCATAGAGCCTCTTCCTCATCGCATCTCGGCTCAACCAGGAATGAGGAAACGTTACGCGTTTAGACTGATTGATAACGTACATGCACGGGTGAGCAGACATACAGACTGCTGGATGAAACGTACAGTAGATATCAGATCGACCTTTGCATATGTGCACTCTAAGTTATGTTAAGGACGTAAGTGCAACAAAAATGTAACGGTTTTTTGTTTATTTAAAAACCTGCTGACCTGCTGTCCACTGAATGCACAGGTGAACAGACTCAAACTGATGGATGAATGAAACGTACCGAAGACAGCACATCGACCTTTACATTTTAGTTGCATAGTCGCCTACATTTTAGTTGCATAGTCAGTCGCCCGTAACTAGACAGACCGAACTGAGAATTTCATTAAATAAGTTTAGTATTTTTCCGTCTCGTTATTCTCTGAGACTGCTGGAGGCTGCCGTTGCGTGGAGCATGTTGTCTCGCTCGACCAATTAAAAAATTTTTGTGATTGTAATCATGAGTATATTTTTGATTATACTGAATGCTGATGTAATGCTTGTCATGCTTGTGGCATGTTTGTCTTCGGTGTTAATCAACACGTTCTAAGCGCATTTTGCCTTCACGAATATTCTTTCGTTTTTTTCCGAAATATGTCTAAAATAAGAAGAAGAAGAAATAGCATTTATTTACTGTCACAGAAGGGGTCGTAAAAGCAAATACAAAGATTAAAAATACGGAGATTTTATTTTCTAGTGCCAACTATAGGTATTGAAATTTGTCAGAATTGTGGTCATACTTTGTCAATCACTAAAAACGTTTGACTGTGCGAGCAAGAGAGAATGCTCAATTAGCCCTACCTTTATTTTCTCGTAAGTTTTCCTGTAAACTTTCTTGTACAGTCGGTAGCACGTCAACCTTTACATTTTTGGTGCTAAGTCGCCGTAACGTAACTAAGTAGAGTGCACGCGTGTAAAGGACTATGTGCTGTCGACTGTAGCTTTATACAAATGTCTATTACATTTCACGAATCGGACAAAAGTTCTGAAAAGGAAAGAACTGGACATTTCGCGGATTCTTCGTTCTGAGAGTTGGACATTTTGCGAATTAAACGCGCATGGTCCGGCGAGGTTTACACGATGGCGAACCTGGCGATGTCGCGAATTGGTTATTCTGAAATAGTAATGTAATACCTATTCATATGGTTCATAAAATATAGCGTAAAAGTAGTCCCAGGGTAATTTAGTTATGACTTTTGGAGATGGAATTTCAAATTTTTGATGTTATAAGCACTTTGTTTAAATAATTTCATTCAGTAAGTCATTCTTTGGTGTCCGCGGTGGACATTGATGCATTCGTTTTGAAGACCAT
Source organism: Yponomeuta cagnagella (assembly GCA_947310995.1). Taxonomy (NCBI): domain Eukaryota; kingdom Metazoa; phylum Arthropoda; class Insecta; order Lepidoptera; family Yponomeutidae; genus Yponomeuta; species Yponomeuta cagnagella. Next base: position 1,447,117 of record OX371295.1, on the reverse strand, counting down.
CAGCTCGAACGTCGTTCTTGAATGGTTCCTTCTAATCTAGATAGATATAAGTATTCGAAATACACGCTGCATTTTAAGCGCACTGACGGACGGTGCATTCGCCGATGTGGTCGTGCAGTAGCGCGGAATGAATGGAAAATGGACGCCGTTACCGGCATTCACGAGCGGGTTGGACAGCATCCAGCATGTGTTTTTCACACTCACGGTCAATCCTAGCCGGGTCCTTAAAGATACTATGCCAAAATGCACTGAATGACGGTCCAAAGGAACAAACGACAAAATGTGAGCGAAAAATGAGCAAATGCCATGAATGTACTTGCGATGAAATGCTCCAGCGTCAGAATGTGCATTTTACATAAAGAGCAAATGTTGGAATGATCATTACCTACACTATAATGTTTCAAGGACTTCATGTGCAAGGTTTGAAAAGTAATGTGACGGAAACTGCAATGGACAAATATTTGTAGTAACTCGAAATTTTAATACGGTACGGTATTTTTATAAATAAAATACCTACCTAGGATGATTCTTTGGAAGTGTTTACCTACTAATCGCTATTGCACATTTTGACATTGAAAAGTTCTGTTTAGGGCGCGTTTTGACTTTTTGTTGCCTTGACGCATCGTCAATGTGGGGGGGGGGGGGGCCTTAAGGCGCGCAAGAGCACTGGAGGTGGAGTAGGCATGCGGCTATGTCACTGACCTACCTGCCTACGCCCCCGGCGAACTATTTGTATTGATCTATCCCACCCATCACCGGTGGTATTTTACAACAAGCAGAACCGCGTAGGCCTGCGAGAAGCTGCCTAGTTAAACGAAAGTTATTATCTGTGTTTGTTTGTGTGTCTGTGAGAGAGAGAGAGACATCCATGTAGGCTTTTTCGAGTCGAATATGCACAATAACGGAGAAATCTGGGAAGTGTTTTAATTTGTCAAATTGTATAAAAGAATTGCAATAACTGTTACTGTTTTTGAATAACATACAAAATAAGTTAGAATTATTATTAATAAGAATAAAAAAAAATATTAAATGGGCTTATCCAAAACAGAAATACAATTGTGGTGGCCCACTTCGCGGGCTCCCCCTGCACCCCACTTCCGGCGCCCCTGGTCCCGAGGAAGGACTTAAGACACTTTTCATCCCGGAAGTTACTCATTCCATGCGGACGAAGTCGCAGGCATAACCTAGAACTTAACAATATACAAGACTAATGAATGTTGACGAAGCGAAAGAGATCTGTCAGGATCGCGGCTAGTGGCAAACCCTGGTCTCTGCCTACCCCTCCGGGATACAAGCGTGAGTTTATGTGAAAGAAGCCTTGAATAATAGTCGCCCGCAACTCGGTAACTAATACCAAGGAGAATACATTGTGTCAACTCATGTATCTACCAACAGCGACGAAACAAACGATTCTGTTTCACAATCCATTCTATAAACACACGTACTAGTGTGTGACGAGAATAATACTGTACCGGCTGATTTGGAAAACAATGGGGAACTTGCCTCAAACTTGATTGGAGTGACATTGTTGTTTTTATACAATAGAAAACTTAAAAAGAAAAACTTTGGTCTTTGCATCTACGTAATTATTATTTTTTAGATGGAGTAGGCTTGCCCAGCGCCGGAAAACTGCGCCAGGTTTTCTCCTCTCCTATTCCTCAGAGCCCAAAGACAAGGGTCTTTAACTAGTGCATCCTACCAGTTATGACCTACGGAGCTGAAACGGGGACACTGACGGCGGGACTGGTCAACCGATTCAAAGTAGCTCAGCGTGCTATGGAACGGGCTGCTCGGGGTATCTTTGATGGATCACATCAGAAATGATACCATCCGCCAAAGAACCAAGGTGACTGATATAGCCTATAGGATTAGCAAGCTGAAGTGGGAGTGGGCTGGTCACATATGCCGAAGAACCGATGGTCGATAGGGTGCAAAGGTCCTCGCGTGGAGACCACGAGCTGGCAAGCACAGCGTAGGACGCCCACCGGCTCGCTGGACCGACGATCTGAGGCAGATCGCTGGCAGCGGCTGGATGAGGATGGCTGAGGATAGAGGCAAGTGGCGTGCCTTGGGGGAGGCCTGTGTCCAGCAGTGGACGAATGCGGGCTGATTGATTGATTGAGGCTTGCCCAGCACCTATACCATCCTGAAAGCTTAGTCGCCTAGCCCATAGGAAAGACAAATCAATAGGTGCTAGAAAACAAAGAAAAACTGAAAATAAATCTGTGAAAATATATTTCTCGAGGTATTACCGGTCTTAAAAACTGCCAATGATCAAATTACTCTAATAATAAAAAGAGTACTTATTGCTGTAGACGCATAAAAACATTATTTTAAGAGATAACTCAAATATGGTTAAACGCTTCATAAATTATTACCAATCCGGACTTGGCCCCCGTGGTGGAGTATGGCCTATACCTTCCTCAGGGAAGAAGGGGCACGGCCCTCGGTGGGGACATAATAGGTTAATGATGATGAGGCGCTACGAGCACGCAGTGACGTCATAGTTTGAGTTTTGTTTGCATGGTGCGTGTTTGTACCACTTGATCAGACTTACTTTTCGACAAGATATATAAAAGAAGTATTAGGTAGTTGCAGAGAAAAAAAAATACGAAGATTATTAATTGTCTTTTAACATAGCCTCTCCAATGACATTAAAACATTTTGTGTGCAAGTTCTCCATTACATTTTGTAATCGAGCAGTTAGTTCTTTATTTGTACTGTGAGTTAGTCGTGAATTATTGAAGCGTTAAATCATTTACCCTTTTTGATGTAGCCTATGAACTTCCCGCCGCAGGGCAAAGGCCTTCTCTCAGAGAGAGAGAGTATGGGCTTAATTACCATTAGCGCCCACTGCGAATTGGCAATTTCCAGCGCTGAGGTATATGAACACCTCAGACACTCAGGTTTCCTCACAATGTTTTCCTTCACAGTTAGCGAGGGGTATTGCTATTTGCTACTACAACTTCACAAAAAATGTACGTAACTTGGAAAACAAAATCATTGGTACATGCCGGGCGTTCTACTGCTCATGTCCCTAGATGTCCGATATTTAAATCATCACGGACGGTGATGAGGTCACCGGTGTATCGCAACCGACTTGATAACAGTCTGATAGGAACGGTGACAGTTAAAAACATTGATGTCTTGTCTAACTAGCGTTAAAACATTTCACGTTCCCCACGTTCAATTCAGTATTAATTACCCGGCAAAATATCTATGCATTTGCCACCGTCAGAGCGTTTCCACATTATCCGATCCGATATCGGTGACGGACGCCCCGATATCAGGATAAGTAACATGTATGAAATATGTAACTGCTTTTCATATTATTATTCTCTTTTCATATTTTATTTACCCCGATATCGCCGACAGGACACCGATATCGGATAGGATAATGTAGAAACGCTCTCAGGCCGTCATCTTGCAAGGTAGGTACCTTGATATTTTGACAGGTCATACTTCAATGAACTTAACGTTTTTTAGGGTTCTGTACCCAAAGGGTAAAGACCCTATTACTAAGACTCCGCTGTCCGTCCGTCCGTCTGTCACCAGGCTGTATCTAATAAATCGTGATTGTCAAACCGTTGAAATTTTTACAGGTGAGATGTATTTCTGTTGCCGCTATGACAACAAAATTAAATACTAAAAACAAAATAAAAATTTAAGGGCGGCTCCCACACAACAAACGTGATTTTTTGCCGTGTTTTGCTCGATATTATTAACGGCAACAGGTAGACGCTTGAAATATTCAAATGTTTTTTATTTTTATTTATTTATTTATCCACTTACATCTATCTTTACAGGCTGCGCCTAATACGACAGAGTAGTTCCAGAGTACTACCTACAGAGTAGTACTACATACATTCATAAACTCACGCTTGTACCCCGGAGGGAGACAGAGACCATAGCTAATTTTATTCCTAGTTAGGGTCACAAAGTATACCAACTGTGACCTTTGTGAATTCGCTCAGCGTACACACGCGTGTTGTATAGATAATGGTACGGAGCCCTTCGTGCGCGAGTCCAACTCGCACTTGGCCGGTTTTTTAAAACCAACCATCAGTTACGCTGTCACTTTACTATCGCCCAATCAACGTCCACATCACGTGTGGCGCACAGAATGAACCGATCACAGAGTGATTTAGTCTGCAGCACATATTGCGCTCATTTCATCGGTTAAGTTAAGACTAATCGAAAGGACCGTTTTTTGAGTACAAATTTTGTTGGAAGAACTACTTCTATGGTTTTTTTTAGTTCGTCGGACATATTTACTTATTGTGCATTCACACGTTACAATAACTTAAACTCACGCCCGTATCCCAAAGGGGTAGGCAGAGACCAGTGTCTGCGACTTGCCACGGTCCTGACGGATCTCTTTCGCTTTATCAACATTCATTAGGAGTCGTTGCATGCTCGCACGCCGGGTACTTTTTATCTAGACCTTTGCTAATACATCCCCGATTGGTCGAAGTATGTCCGCCTGGGACGTCCCTTACCGGCCCTAGGGCCGGCGGAAGGCTTCCACCCTTATCTGTATAATATCGTCGGCTTATTGCAAGAACTCATTAACCGACATAGGTATTCACTATTGGGAGAAAAAGGACTTACTAGTTCGTTGTTAGTTAATGGTTGTGTTTCCTCCTCCTTATTCCCTATAACATCGTTTAAATAATGCCTAAACACCACTATTGTATCATTGTTCAATTCATCTCTATGTCCATACCTTTAAAAAAAAAAGCGGTTAGTGAGTTTTTGCAGTTAATGACTTCTTTCAATAAGCCGACGATATATGTTTCGTCAATCTTTCTTTCTGCCTTTATCCTCTCCTTACGTTCATCCAAAAAACCATTAATCATTGGTCATCCACGTTTAATAGGTCCACGAGGCCTAAAATCAGCTAGAAACGACTGAGTCACGCGCAAAATGGCGAAGATTGCACAAAAAATTTACGCAACGCATATCCTGGTAGCTTTTTTTCGTTACGCAAAATCGTTTCTGGCACATTGGCGCGATACGGACAGCTCAGTAGACCGTGTTACTTCCTTCTCAGTCTGACTTAATACACAAGGGAAATCGTGGCAAGTAACAGGCCCTGGTCTCTGCCTACCCTTCTGGGGTACAGGCGTGAGTTTATGTATGTATGTATGAAACATAGTCTTCCCTGAGCAGAACCACAGGGAAACGTATCTTCAGAATAATTACCTACCGATTTCATTCGCTCGTCAAGTTCGTGATCTGTTTTTAACAGACTTCAAAAAAGGAGGACGTTATCAATTCGACGCGTATATATATATTTTTTGGCTATGTTCCTCCGTAACTCCGTCAAATCTTAACCGATTTCGACAATTCTTTTTTTGTTCGAACAGGTATAACGTCCCATTGGTCTCATTTTAATTTGGTGAAGATCTGATGACTTTCAGAGATGGAGAACGGAACTCTTCAATAAGCCCTAATGGGGCCCATCCTTTAGTAATATCCGTATGTTTTATAAAATAGCATAAAAGTAGTCCCAAGTTAATTTGGTGATGTTCTGGTGAAGACTTTCGGAGATGGAAATTTAGAACATCAAATTTTAAAGCAACGAATTAAGTAGGGTAAGTTATGGTTAGGTATAGGTAAGCAAGGGACTTATTTATTTTTCTTCCGCTCCCCCACTAAAAATTTAAAAATAAAAATTTTTGTAATAAAAAATAAAAACCGACTTCGAAACACTACAACACTAAAAAGTTAGAAATAATTTAAATAATTAGAAGTATTTATACCTACATGTAGGTATTGTAGAAGTATAAATTGTTGTCGGTGCCCAGTTTCAAGACCAGCACATATATTTTGGGTACCGGCTCCAAATTATACTTCTACAATACCTACATGTACCTATAAATACTTCTAATTATTTAAATTATTTCTAACTTTCGAAGTCGGTTTTTATTTTTTATTTAGTTGTTTCATGTAAACGTAAAAAAAGTGTAAGTACATTTTGCGCAAGGGATATTTAGAGAACGGTGGACATTTTGCGATGGTGCGCAACTTTATTTGAAGATTTGATAACTCTCTCAGTGCACACTAATATAATAAACATGTCTATACAATACATCTACCGCGCCCTCACACCACGTCCCATCTGTGTTTGCGCGGTACCGCGCCCTCGCCCCACGACCCATCTGTATGTCTCGCGCCTATGTGACATTACTTTTTGGCAAGAACCTAATCAGTAATCACGGATATCAAAAATGCTGCCCAACAGGCACACTTGTTTATTAAATGTAGAATGCGACGACTGAGCAGAGGTAGCGTTCCCTGGGACATAATATTAAACGTGGGTCTGGATGGTCGACGGTGATTACGTCAGCCGTAGGTATTTTGGCTTTTACTTTTTTTTTTCTACAAAATTTTGTCTATTTTGCTTTAAACACCCATGGCAACCCTACTGGTCTGTGCTTGAAAACGAAACGCATTTTCAGGGATTCCCAAATATAATGGATACGTTTTAGGTACTTGGTTAGAACCGAGCAGGGGAATTATTCCGCGCGCTTCGTTTTCGTTTCGGTACGATTGACGATTTGAATACCTACATTAAAAGAAAAAATGCAACACCATTGTTTACATAAGCAGGGGTGGGGGGGGGGGGGGGGCGACAACCTCCAATGCCCTGCTTACTTTGGCTGAGGGGGAGCGAGGCGGGTTAAATATTATAATTGTAATGCTTGAACTCAAGGTAGAGTGGCTTGGAGAGTGATGGTCAACCAATCGGGCAACCCATAGTCACGTCCCATCAGCCAGGATACGACAAAGAAAGAATCTTTTCCGCGCCCTCGCCCCACTTTCTTCCTGTGTGGCTTACGGCCTGGCCAAGGGGATCGGCGGCGCGAACGGCGATGCGAGTGGCTGGCGAGGCGACCATTCGCGCGGCACCGTTTGCAGGCCACGGGCAGTCGCGTTCGCTGCCGCGACCAGTAAGAAAGTCCGAGAGCGAAATGTCTTTGTCAAAGTTATCTCGATATTGCTTAGAAAGTACATAATAGTTTTTTGGTTCAAGACCTTTTGGAAGAGATTCACTTTCCTTCAGAATCTGGAAATTTTATTTTAATTTCTTCCCACAACCTCTTCACTACATGTTTATATTTATGCTGTGGGTGGCCAGACTTCCAAATAGGTGGCCTGTCTAGTACTTCAGCAATAAAAGTCTCGGTATCCATTAATCGCGGCGAAAACTAAACTTTTTTGATCACTCCCTAGTCGCCGCTGTGGTCGCCGCGACTGCCGCTCGACGCCGTGGCTTGTGCCGTTCTGATTCATGTGTTTGTTTCATTCGCCGGTCGCCGCTCCTCGTGGCTTCCTACCTATGTACATTTCTATGCGTTTGTTTCAGTCGCTAGTCGCGTCGCCGTTCGCACCGCGCGAATTTTCGCTATGGCGAATGTCCCGTGGCCAGGCCGTTACGCTGTAGTTCTATGAAACAGGGCCAGGCAGGTAGCTAGTCAGTCCAGCCACCTCCATATTAATTATGCTTCTAGTAAACAAGTCAACAATAAACCGGCCAAGTGCAAGTCGGACGGACTCGCGCACGAAGGGTTCCGTACCGTTCCCTCCGGGATTCAGGCGTGAGTTTAGGTTATGTACGTTGGGTACTACAAACTGGCCGAAGCAATTGTTTGCACACAGGGAACCTTCATCTGGGGCAGAGCCGGTATAAAATTGATACAAAAACAAAGAAATCAAACCGTTCAGACAAGGCCAGTACAGTACAGGAAAAAGAAAAGTTATTATGAAGTGGAATTCCATCTCAATGTTAGTGCAAGGTAAAACAATGCTAATGTTAGGGTGCCTGATTAATTATATTTTAGTGTCAATGTTTGTGTTAGATTCAAAAGTTTTTAATGCTCACCTCAATTTTTTGTTGAATCCGATGAATTCTCCAGTCCTGTAAGTATCCAACTTGATCCTTGTCTTCTACTAAGTCTTGAGCCAGTATCTAGAGGCAAATTGTCTGAGGCAAAAGCTGAAATAAAGGTTTGTCTCCACTCTTGAAGAGTACGGAGTTCATACTGACGTCCAGCAGAAACATTGAACCATTTGGCGGGCTCATACGAGCCCTGGGAATAGATGGGAAGAAAGGATGGGACGGGGAAAGGGTGGGAGCACCGCGGACGCCACACGGCGTGAGGCACACCGCGTTAACCTTCACTTAAAGTATATATTTCAATTACAAACTAATTATAAAAAACTTGTAAAAATCCAAATATACTCTTTGTTTTTTTCCCTTTTGTACATCACAGAAGCTCCTAAACATACTCTTTGGGCGTCCGCGGCTGAGATCATCGGCTACTCTCTGTACAAACATATAATATATCTTCAAATTGATAACAGTCAGTTACACGTTACCGTTATTACGACTACAACTAGAATTAAGGAGCGCTGCACTGGGCAAGTTTATTTGTTAAAGCTCAGGGTTTGCGAGGTGTGCGTAGATGTTGGGTTGACAGCCTACTGGGGCTCCGGACGCGGGCCGCTCGCACACCCAGCGCAGCGCTTACAAATAAAATACATTGGTCTCATCAGATAAATAAACTGATACGACTAGTGGAGCACAGGCTCCGCCGGCGCGCCCCGCGCCGCTACAATCGTACTAAATATAAAAACGCCTCATTTTATGAAAGAAATGCAACGTCAGAGAGCGCCCCGCGACATACCGGCCACATTTTTTTTTATAACAATAATATTAAAAGTGCAGCGTCAGGGTAGACTCACCGACGCGCGCGGCGCCCCGGGCTAGGGTGGCGCGCCTGCAGGACAAAGGTGTCTTATCGCAGGCGGGCGCCCGCTGGACATGGGACGCCAGGGGCGCCGCGCGGGCCGGGCTGCGGGCCGTCGCGAAGGCGCGGGGGCGCCGGGCCCCCCGTCGCCGCCGCCGGCGCCCCAAACTCCTCGTCCGCTCCCTTTTTTTTTTGTCTTTTTCATCATTTTTTTCAGAGCACACGAAAAGCCAGGGGCGAAGGCGGCGGCGGCGGGCGCGGGCGTCACTTAACTACTAAAATTTTCACAAAATAATACCTATTGCCGGAATTTTGCCGCAGGGAGGACGCCGCGCGGCTGACGCGGGGCGGCGCCCTGCCTGCGCGATGTGGACATCGCGTTACGAAATAAAAACTTACGAATAAAGTAGCACGAGAGTTACACTAGAGTCTCTACGAGGCGCCGACATTGAGTAGCAGTTTGAGCGGTAGCGCGCGGTCCTGCTCGGGCCGGCAGCGGCCCTCACGCCGCCAGTGAGTGGGCGGGGGCGGCAGAGCGGCCGCGGCGGGCGCGGCGCCCCACTTGGACGCCGCATAGCGCTCCTCGCGCCGTCGGTTCGCGACCGCAGCCGCTGCGGCGGGCGCCGCACGGGCTGCGCTAGTTCGCCGCCGCCGCGATTGTTGAGGTTGCTGCCAGTTCATGGCTGCGCTCGTGACGCTGGTGTTTCTACTCGACTCACAGATATTATTATCAGCTACGGACGTCAGTTCACTTATCACTTTAGCGGTAGCTCGGGCGCTCCTCGATGTGCGGAGGACAGCGTGTGTCGCAAGATGGTTGCCTGCCGTGGTCTGGCGAGCTCTCGCCTCGAGTCGCTGTCGATCAGCGAGGATGACACGTCGAAACACTGCACGGTTAACTTTCACGACTTCTCGTGACGGTCACGCTGCTAGCTCCGGTGATAATCGATTTTTAAAACGAAATGTGGACGCCACTTCTCCATTATTAACACCTCCGCCTCTCGATTTCAACTACGTGACGTTGGCGGCGCTCGTTGTATTTATACTGGCAGGCGGCTGCGCAGTCGCGCTGCGTGGTGGGGAGGTAAAGCCAGCTACACACAAGCCTATATAATACATACCTAAGCAAAATATATTTATTTTCAAAATTCTGCCCTATGTACGGTTTGTCAGTTTTAGGTAGATATAATAACAGATATAGAAATAGGAGCTTAGTGGATTTGTCTTATGTGGGTACTAGACGTAATAGAGTTGATTAACGAAAGTCTTTAATAGAAGATTTTTCCTAACACCATAATTTTTTATTTCAGAAATTTTGATCTCATTAACATATTTACTTGTATTATTATTATTTAATGTAATTTTACTAACAACCTATGGATTGTTTTATCCGAAATAAAGTGATACGAAAGTAAAGTAAAGAACTGGTAGCTAAAACCCACCAAGTTAACTAAGCTAAAGTTGAAAATTAAAAAAATCACATTAACTTGGGTTGGATAGTACTTAGTGTGGCCCAGGTTGGCAAATACCTATATGCCTTTTAGTTTTAAATATTCCTTATTCTTAGCACCCAAGACAAATATGATTTTTGAAGACAATAACAGAGACGCTTCAAAAAACGTGAAAAAATGCTATTATTTACAAAACTTAAGATTATTTAGATAACAAAGATGTCTGACATTAAAACTAGTTCATTACAACAGTTTTTAGAATAAGAATTTAATAATGCAGCCTAAAGACGTCTCAACTGTAGAGCACAGGCCTTCTCTCAGGGAAAGAGAATATGGGCTTAATCACCACGGTGTGCCACAGCGGATTGGCAATTACAAGCGCCGAGGTGGCCGAGGTATGTGAACACCTCAGACACTAAGATACTAAGATCTCTTAATAAATAAGAATTTAAACACTGTTATTTAAGGACCAAAATATAAAAGACTACGTTTGGAATTTTCTCCATTTTTTCACCAAAACGTTCTAGGTTTTAAAGTAGACACCTAGTTTAACTTGTAAAGTTAATTAAGTTGCAGTTTCTATGCTACTTAATAAAAACTTTTTCAACTTCAATATCTACACAATTCAATGCAAAATTTGCCACCTATTAGCTATTAGCTACGTCTTAGGCAGTTAGCGTCATGGTGAGCTGAATGATCGAATTATCCATGATATTTGGGTAACTTATCTAGTATCAAGTCATAGGGCAGATATAACAGCTCAGTTTCACTGTTAATGATCTTACTCAACTTTAAGACCGTAATTTTAGTGCAAAGTAATTACTTAATTGTCCTAAATATCTAATTATTAGGATAATCTAACGTCATTTAAATATGACCATATACAGTGAGTCGGCTAGGATATTAATTAATCATCGCATTAATTTACTAACGAATAAGCCTGTCGCTTAGTGAATTTTTTATACAATCTAAATGACCCATTTTAATGATGAGCTATTAAAATGGGTCATTTAGATTATCAGCGTGGGCAGGCCCCCTACCAGATAGCGTGACGACCTGGTTACGGTGGCAGGGAGTCGCTGGATGCAGGGGGCAGGAAGCTTGGAAAACCAAGAGCGAGCTGCAGTGGGTGTCAAATGGCAGATGATGAGGATGAGGATGAATAATTTGCTATAGGTATGTGTCACCAACCACGCAACTTTATTGTACAGAGGTATAAAATAACTAAACTGGTAGAGGTGCGTTCTGAAGTTGATCGAAATTTTAAAAAACTTTAAGTAAATATTAAAGATATTTATTTATAAATGGCAAAGGCAACTTGAATCTTGCTCTTCTAAAACGCTGGGTTTAATTTTATTCGTCAAAATTTTTCTGTCTAAGTATACCTATTCTTAACTCAAAATGTTTTCCTGTATTTAGTTTCATACGAGTATGGAGTTTTCTCTCGTACGCTTTTATTTTATTAACGAGGAGTGTATTTTTATAATTAGCGTTTTTTGAGATAGACAAACTGATTTAAGGTCTAGCGCTGATAAAATCAATACTTGTTCCGTGTCCTACAGCTTTACCTGAAGTCCCCGTGACTATACAACCGAGTCTACCAATCACGTAGTAGCAGCGACGTCAAAAAAACAAGGAGGTTGAGACTGTAATCCGACCGAATTCGCATGATCAAAACAACAACGAATTTACACGTATTGCTATGACATTTAAATTTTGTAGGTTACACTCGACACCATTATATCCACTAGCGATGGGCATTTATCCGAAAAAAATACCTACTGATTCGAACAAGGTATTCGATTAGTATATTCATGGACTCAAACAAAAATTAAATGATTGAGCCTGCAATTGAATTTGAATAAGCTGTATATTTTTTTCCAGTTTTCAGTTTTTTTTTTCTAATTTCATGGCGCAGAATACGATTAAATTGCACTAGCAATTAAATTGTTTACCACATAAAAAACAGGTTATTTCGGGCAGTTTTTCAGCAATGGTAACCTTTAGGTTTCTATATTTTTATAAATAGCCTCAGTTTGGGTGTATTTCCATGTTTGTGTCATGGTATGTCATTGCCTAGTTTTTTTTTACATCCGTGGTTCTGTGTCTGTAGGTAATGCCTAGGATGTGGGAGATGTCTACGTTTGCAGAACGCAACGCTACTATCGATTGTTTAATTCTTATCGAATTATCTAACGCAATATTCAAACAGTTCGATTGTAACTATTGCCCAACGCTATATTAATTACTATAGTGATAGTCGATAAACAACACGAAAAGCAAGCAGGACTGCAGGATTATTATTCTTGTATGGGCCGGCCGGGGCCTGCTTTGTTCTGATCCCGATATACGACACATACCATGCTTCATAATTATTTTACCTAGGTACTAACTATTCGTAGACGTCCTCTCATTACTCAGTCAGCACTTTATAGTGTTACCCTAGCTAGGTGGTACTTGAAATTCAAGAATTCACTTGTACCTACTGAGATTTAAGTCTTGAATACAATTCCTTTAATTAGACCATTATATAGTTAGTACTAGTGCCTATCTAGTACAGTAGGTTAAAGTAGATGGCACCTAATTCATCCAGCATTTTCTTAGATTTAAACAAACAAACAGGTAAACGAATAATGTCTACCAAGTTATTTTTTCGTCCTATGTCATTCTTGATTGATTCTCATTATTCACCGTTTACCAATTTCTTCACTTTAATAGTAAACAAGTATAAAAAAACCGGCCAAGTGCGTGTCGGACTCGCGCACCAAGGGTTCCGTACCATTATCTATACAAAATTAGACACAAAGATCGAGAAAAACAGCAAAAACATCACGTTGGTTGTATGGGAGCCCCCCTTAAATAATAGTTTTATTTTGTTTTTAGTATTTGTTGTTGTAGCGGCAACAGAAATACATAATCTGTGAAAATTTCAACTCTCTAGCTATCACGGTTCTTGAGAGACAGCCTGTTAACAGACAGACGGACGGACGGACAGACAGATAGGGAAGTCTTTAGTAATAGGGTCCCGTTTTTACCCTTTGGGTACGGAACCCTAAAAAATAATAATTTATTAATTTGATTAAACAAAAGTTCGAAGACTTCTGAGTTACGTTGCGTCCCCCGCCATTGAGACCCGAACCCGTAACACGTCCATTTGGTCAAGTTATTTCTCGGGCATTATAGTAACTTACCTACTTATAATTTGTTAGTTGCAAAGTAATTGGTGCTCAGACAGACTGCTCAGTAAAAAGAAAGAAACACGTAAATTAGAAAACAGTTTCACTTAATTTCGACCTTTCTGACCGAGTTTTTTTAGGGTTCCGTACCCAAAGGGAAGGACCTTATTACTAAGACTCCACTGTCCGTCTGTCTGTCTGTCACCAGGCTGTATCTCATAAACCGTAATAGCTAGACGTATTTCTGTTGCCGCTACAACAGCAAATACTAAAAACAGAATAAAATAAATATTTAAGTCGGGCTCCCATACAACAAAAGTGATTTGCCGTCTTGCTCGATATTAATAACGACAAGAGGTAGACGCTTGAAATATTTACAGAATGTTTAGTTGTATATTCACTTTAAAAAATAAATAATTAAAATAAAATAAATGTTCAAGGGGGCTCCAATACAACAAACGTGATTTGTTTTGCTGTTTTTTTTTTCTCGATCTTTGTCTCTAATATTGTATAGATAATGGTACGGAACCCTTCGTGCACGAGTCCGACTCGCACTTGGCCGGTTTTTTTTAAAAACTGCGTGTGGTTCCAGCCAGCAGCAGCTGCACAGCATACTCGCCCGGTGTCAATTGAAAATGGTACTTAGATCCGAGGCTACAAAGTCCATAGCGAAACGAAGAGATTTCTTTCCAAAAATAGGGTGAGGTGAACAGTTATTAAATAACGCTTTTATATTCCCCCGCTCAGCTATATCAAACGAATAGGGTTATACCATAGAGTAACCTAGTGTCAATACAATTTCTTTGGATGTAAGTAAATAATGTTTACTCATTGATTATAGAAAAATACGAACACTGCTGACCAATGTTGGCACTACTTGACAAAAAGTCATTTAAGTACATAGATAGTTATAAATACATCCAAAATAATCCAAAAATATGAACTTTTTATGTTTTATGTTCATATTTTTGGTAATCCATAAATATAAGGATAAAGACAAAGATAAATTTATTTGCATAAACATGTGGCAACGATAGTACAAATAGTACAATAACATGCATTATATCCTCCTAGCCGTGTTCGGCCATAGCGACCGCATACAGGACTCTCATTTCTTTATGGTTGAGGGTTTCGCTGGTGTGCCCTCAGGTGACTGGTGCAGCCGATCTTGGCTTGGAAAGTTCGAGCACATAGGGCGCACGTCAAGACACCATTGACGTAGTTATATTGTATGGCCGCCGGTGGTCGGTCCAACATGTTTTACCGAGAGTGGCGTGCAAATAGGAGAGGCCCGCCATGAACGACAGATATAAAAGGTATGTCAAGTTTAAAAAAAAAGAAATTAAAGTCAAATTGCAACAAATAAAATAAAAAAATAAAATGTCAAATGATGTCAAATAATGTCAACGGTGACCAGTTGACCCGTAGTGATTACATACTCTTTGGTTGACCCTAGGTGTGTGGAAATACGGAAAAGTGAAACATTTAAGAAAAATCGACAAAAACACCGACTCAGCAGCGTAGCTAGCGTCATGTCCAGCCTCGGTTTTGCTCTCTAAAAAAGACAGCCTGCGCATGATGTAGAGTGAATACTGTATTCGTAAAGGGTGTCTCATACATGATTCCGCAATCATAAAAAAAACTCTGAAATCACAAAATGGCTAGATATTCCATAAACCTTGGTGAGTAACTATTATTAGTGACTCATAAAATGAGGTATTACACCTTATAATATGAGTCATTAGCAACCACTAAGAATTTTTATCCTGTCCGTGTGGCGCCGGATTAAGAATAGCGTCACTCCATTTCCTTCCGTGGATGTCGTAGAAGGCGACTAAGGAAATACGTTACCTACCAGGAGACGGGCAGCAGCGTCTTCCTGAGATTACAACCGCATATTGCGATCGCCAACCCGCCTGCCGAGCGTGGCGATTATGGCAAAACCCTTCATGGTTACGAAAACCACGAGAGCGTCGGTTGCCTGATGATGATGATGATGATGACGAAGAATTTTTGTATAAGTACAGTCATAGCAGCTCGAGTTTACATTTTATTTGCAAAGTCTCCCGCACATAGTACAGTCGCCCGTAAGTTAGTGATAAAAAGACTCGAGTCTTTTAAGCCTTCATTATTAAGGCTAGCCTCAATTTTGGGGACTAGCCTAGAATAAGGCTCTAAGCTTGCGGTTTTTATTAAAAAGCTAGTCTTTTAAGAAAACACTCAAAGCCTTTTCTTAAACGACTCGCGACTGAGGCGTGAACCTTATAGGATTGAAGCTCAGCTTTAAAAGCCTTTGCTTTTATACTTTTTTAAATTTATACTTTTATTCTTTTATACTTACAAACTTGCGTCTTATCAACTAGCTGTTGCCCGCGACCATTTCGGCGGATGAGGTCATTTTCCTATTAGGTCACTTTCGGAGTAGGTCACTGTCGGAGTAGGTCACTTTCTGACTAGGTCACACTTCGTTCGTTTGGTAATTTTGATGTGTATTTTTCCGGGATGAAAAATAGCCTATGTGCTAATCCAGACTATAATATATCTCTGTGCAAATTTTATCCGGATCCGTTCAGCCGTTTTTGCGTGAAAGAGGAACAAACATCCATCCATACATACAAACTTTCGCGTTTATAATATTAGTAAGGATTTAAATCAATATGTCAAATCGCCGGTAGTGGCTGGATGGCTGAGGACAGAACGATATGACGAGCTCTGGGAGAGGCTATAGATGAATTTGTTTGTTTTTTTAGCTTAGCTATGTAGTGCAAATTCAAAGTATTATTTTATACATTCATTGGGTGATTCCCTGAAGTTCCTATGTAAATCGATGTAAACTCGTCAATCTGTCGCCTCGGCCGCGATAAGGCAGCCATACGCCTCTCGGCTCAGAGCCGATAAAAAACGCCTTTCAGAGGAAACTAGTAAACTTAACAATAGATAGTTAACTGAACAATCTATTGTTAAGTTTACTTTAGCTAAGTGTCTTTGTTTGTAGTGAAAGTCGTTATTAACAGTTTACTAGCACAATGAAGCCCTTCTACGTTGGTTAACCTCCTCAGTCCTGACCTTCAATGGCATCAATGGTTTTTAATTATTATTTTCAATGTTAGGACCTGACCCTTCTGTCTCGAGCAGGTATCTACGGCTGTAGGTAGCACGAATGGGAGGCAAAGACAAAGAATTCTATTCTTTCAAAGCCTTTCTTTGTGCTTTTCCTCTAATACAATAACAATAAACAATACATCTACTTTAAAATGTGTTTAAAAACTATTTAGCGTGGGATGCGGGTAAAAGTAGGTATCTTTTTTACCGTTCCGTACCCAAAGGGTAAGGGACCCTATTACTAAGACTCCGCTGTCCGTCCGTCCGTCTGTCACCAGGCTGTATTTCATGAACCGCGATAGTTAGACAGTTGAAATTTTCACAGATGGTGTATTTCTGTTGCCGCTGCAACAACAAAAACTAAAAACAGAATAAAGTAAATATTTAAGGGGGGCTCCTATACAACAAACGTATTTTTTGCCGGTTTTTGCTCGATATTAATAACGGCAACAGATAGACGCTTGAAATATTCATATGTTGTATAGATAATGGTACGGAACCATTCGTGCGCGAGTTCGACTTGCGGTTTTTTTTATCTGGCATATTATATACCTATACGTCCCACTGCAGTAGAGGCCTACTGTCAGAGAGAAAGAGTATGGGCTTAATTACCACACGTGCCCATTGTATATGAACATCAGCCACTCCGGTTTCCTCACGATGTTTTCCTTCACAGATACCGAGTGGAATTGCTACAACAACTTCGTAACTTAGTAAACAAAGTCATTGTACATGCCTGGATTCGAACCCATGGACTCCTGATTGTGAGGCCATCGTTCTAGCGCTACACTAGCACTGCTTGGTACCTAATCAATAATCATAAGGATATGTTTTATGGCTTTGGATGAGGGAAGTAAGATTGGCGAAAGAATTAAATCGAGCCAATGTGGTTGAAGGGCTGGTAAGGGACGTCCAAGACGACCAGTCGTGGAGCAAATAAGGGATGTATTAGCGAAGGGCAAGATAAAAAGTACCCGAAACTAGTGTGCTTATATGCAGCGAGAGACTAACGAGGCCTGCCTGTGTCCTGCAGTGGGCGTGGCTGATGATGATGATGAGTTACGTAGAAGAATTAAAAAATCCCTTTAGGAAACTGGTTTCCAAACTACGGTTACCTTAACGGCCGAAGGGGAATTAGATCGCTCTCTTCTGTAAGATATTCTGCATAATGTACAAATGGAATTAAGTTTTCCCGAAAGGAACACGAAAACGTCTAAGCAATCCCAGTGGGGCGGACTACGGCTGCAAGGCTCGGCGAGTGAGAGAGCAACAAAACCACGCAACATCCGCCGGGAACCTGTGCCGGGGACAGAACAGCTGATGCATTCCTGAGGGCTTTTTGTAGACTTGTTTACGAGAAGTTTTTCTTTCGTTCCCAAAATTTAGACTGGCAAAGGTTATCGCGCATTGTATTGTTTCTACAATAAGATCCCTGAGGACATAATAAGCTTGCCAGAGACGTGGTTCAAAACATGTGTAAAGCGCACTTTGTGCCAAAAAAGCTACTATAACATTAAAGATTATTTAGATGACAATGATGTCTGGAATTAAAGTCAGTTCAATGCATGAGTTCCAGGTTTTAGAATATTTGTATAAACTCTGTTAATTAAGGACTTGAAAAGACTAAGTTTGGAGATTTTTTGTCCATTTTTTCTCCAAAATGATCTAGATTTTGAAATGGACGCCTAGTTTAACTCCTGTGCTACTTTGAATAAAACATTTTTGATTTGATTTGTTTTGAAGCATATTAATAGATGAAAATGAAAAAACTTTATTTAGGAAATGGTTAAAAGAGTGGTTACTGGCTCCCAAACTAGGATTCCCTGTGCTATGGGTAGCCATGCTTCTTCCAAAATGCATAATAATATGTATTTTACAATAGTTACTAATATCATCTAATAATATCTAAACGTTCTTATGCCGTAACGTAAGTAACAACTACAAGAAACAACACAAATAGCAATACCAGCTTACAAACCTTGAAACACGAGTCCCACTAATTTTATAATGTGAAAGTTCGTGTTTTTTAATAATTATTACAACAACAATGTATGTTAATTAGCACATAGTCTACATTATACATAAATTTTTATAAAATTTACATTAATTTGCAATATATTTTTTTAAATTGTTTCTGAACTAAGAATACCACTAAGCAAAATACTCAAAACATCAGTTCATCCCTTCAGAATTCCCAAACAAGAACGAAACAAAGATCACTTAAACGCAGTGAGACTCCCATTCCAGAAACCTGCGGTTTGTGTTTAAATGTAGCGTCATTGTTAAAAAGGAACAAAAAAAAGTTTTGGAATATTATACTAAGACTTATTGGAGGTAGTTGGTACGATTCCATAAGTTAAGAATCACAACTTATACTTAACAATATACAATAACTTGCAGTTTTAAAGTAGGTGCTTATTTTGTTTTTGGTGTGTACAATAAGGAGTTCTAATATAATTCTATCTATTCTATCTATATATGGGGGGGCTGGACTGACTATAGCTACCCGCCTGGCCCTGTTTCATAGAACTACGGCGTGAAAGGCTGTGGGGGCGAGGGCGCGGAAAAGACGCGACGCGTTGCTTGGTATTCAATGAAAGGGAATTGGAAACAACGCTTTTTAACATATAATTATTGTACACTTTCCTCCCTTGTTTATAATGTTCGTATCACCACATCAAGGGTTGGCTGGAGGAGATTTCTGCTGAAATAAGCTCGCCATGTACACTTTTTAATTCTGTAAATGTTTTGTTTTATTCATGTAATTTTATGTGTGCAATAAAGTATAAGTATAAAGTACCATTACAGAGTGAAAATGTATCTTAAAACACACCAGATAGAAGCTCTCCCATGGAAGGCCTGGTGGGACGCATATAGGCTGCGTTATTGAAGATATCTTTTTCTACATACCTACCTCATCATCATCATCAGCCATTTGACGCCCACTGCAGGACATAGGCCTCCCTCATGGTTTTCATATTCGATTTTATCTACTGCAAAATCCTTCTGTGTACGTCATACGTGGATATTGTTTTCGTACGCTTACGTAGGTATACATGGTTACCACCGACGAATAAAAAACCATAGAAATATTCTTCCTACAAAATTCGCACTCAAAACCTCAGAGCACTTTTTGTGTTCAAAACCGACCCCTGTCCTCACGGTTAGTCTTTAACTCTCTGTTCTGTGGTCTTTACCAATGAAATGAGCGCAAGATGTGCTGCGGAGTAAATCACTCTGTGATTCGTTCATTGCGCGCCATGCGTGAACGTCGATTGGTGATAGAAAGTGACAACGTAATTGATGGTTGGTTTAACAAAACGTAATGTACGTAACCGATTTATTTTTTCATTGTTGGCGCTGGTGTTGTGTTACTGCATGGAGCCCGTTAACCGTTTGCCAAAGTGCATCCAAACAAAATGCAAACATACTCCATTCCACGAAAAGAGCTCCCAAAGAAAATCATCTTGTCCGCTGTGCGCCCATTGGTTAATGCGCGTGGCCTTCAATAGCCACTGCGTTAAGAAAACCTACCCTATAAAGCGGACCGTCTTCTCCGCTTATTATTTCGCTTATCTCTAGCCGCGCGCATTGACCAATGGGCTAGGCCGACTAAGCTCTCACGATGGTATAGGTGCTGGGCAAGCCTACTCCATCTAAAAAACAATGCACTGCAGCGTCTGAGTGGTCCCTTCACCCATCTAGTGAGAGTAAAGGTGCCACTGGACGCTACATAAATCATCTCATTACGTAGATGCAAAGGCCTAAGTTTTTTTTTAAATAATTCTTAGGGTTCGAGAAACCGGGGGTCACTGTGTATAAAGGCGCATCTTACCTCTAAAGGTAACCCTATATAAGTTTGTTATTAACAATAGAGCATTAATTTCTTCCTTTGTCTAAATGTCGATGTACGATAAGCAAGGCGTGTAACGATAGCAGAGGTTATCGACACTTGGATCCATAAAACGTTGATGAAAATCGTAAAAATAAGGTAAAGGTATGGTAAAATGTTATTAATAAAAAACACGATTCCTTAAAGCGCTGATTAAAATAGTGTGTGGTGAAGATTTTACAAGGAAAAGTCGTAACCACAGATTAAATAAACTGACTCTTAGAAGTGCTTTAGAGGAATCGTGTTTTTATAAATAAAGCCCTAAATGTTTGTGGTATAGGGAGAGTCCCTTATATATCTACATTATACCAAATACATTTGAACGATTCCTCTAAAACACGCCTCAAATTCAGTTCAAATAGTCTGTGGTGCAATCATTCCCTCTCATCATAAACAGCCTATATACGTCCCACTGTAGGGCACAGGCCTTCTCTCAGGGAGAGAGTATGGGCTTAATCACCACGCGTGCCCACCGCGGATTGGCGATTTCAAGCGCTGAGGTATGTGAATAGCACTGGTGCATTTGACGTGTAAAAACTTATATTCTTTTTTTTTGTTGCATTAACCCGTGCTGAGGAAAATTTTAAAAACCTATTTACCTAGAGGCTAAAAATTCCACCCATGCCGGGACTTGAAGCCAGAGGTCGCGGGTCAAGTCCCGGCATGGGTGAATTTTTAGCCTCCAAATAGGTGTGTAAACACTTACTTAAAATAAAGTTGAGTACTACTTAACAACTTAATACGTGTAAACCAGCCTTTATTAGCCAATTTTGGGATTCGACAAACTGTGTAAGCGTTCCTATACGGGTAAGTAATTTTGAAAAAAATTGCTCTTACAAATTTCAATCTAAAATAACCCTTAGTCCATTGTGGGTAGAAAAATGGACTCGTAAGCGAGACCCAGGTTCGATTCCCAGGGCCGACCGTATTGACTTGTCTTTCTTGTGGGCTAGGCCGACTAAGCTGCCAGAATGGCATAGGTGCTGGGCAAGCCTATTCCATCTAAAAACCATGTCCCAGGCTCTGCAGCGTCTGAGTGTTCTCTTCGCCCGAGTACTCGTAGTGTGAGGGAAGGTGCTACTGGACGCCGCATAAATCATCTCATTACGTACGTGGAGGCAAAGACGATACTACCAAAACACTCCTCAGAGGCAGTTTAAACTGCTTTACTAGATTAGTATTTTTATTAATTAAAAAATCATGTTTTCATCAATGAGACCATAACCAGTCTGTAACCTTTTACGTGAAAATGAAAATATGTTTTAAGTGTTTAAAGATTGTTTTATTTCGTACCATTGCGCCCGCGCGACGCCAGTTGTAATGTAGATAGCCTTAAGGGGATCCAGGGAGCTAACTAGCGCCACCAATGAAAAATAAATCATATCTTCTTTTACAGATCGTATTTGCAAAAAGTGTCTGTACAATCTCTCGATATTGTACGTAGAATCTGATCACGCGATCCGCTGTGGGTGGAAACTGATATCGCACTGTGGGTGTGTTCTGATCTCGATATCAGTTTCACCTACAGAAAAAACCCTTATTCCGTACCGACCAACTAAACGGATCAACTAGTTGTTTCGATCGGAAATCAGTACGTGGTTTTATTCCTATCGGACCAACTACTCAAATCAACCATTTTAAGCTTATTAAGAGTTCCCAACGGAACAACTATGAAGTTGGTCGGAGTGGAATAGTATACTTCTGAAGACAAAAAGTACTAGGCTTGCATAAACTGAAGATGTTAGGTTCCCTTTTATATTAACCAAACCACTAAAGGTGAATAAAGTATAGTTAGTAATTTACTAGCTCCAAGCTTATGTAAGCCTAGTACTTTTTGGCACGTTGGGACAGTTGTTCACAGTGGGATAGCTGTCACTTAAAAAAGTTATATCTCGGAAATTATTGATCCTAGACTAGATTTTAAGAGGTCGTAAAATCCTCGCAGCCCAGAATGTGCCTGCGATCAATTGTTTTCAAGATATCTCGTCTTTAAGTTTGACAGCTGTCATCCGAAATGAAGGTCTCGACAAACTCTATAATTTCCAGCTGACAACGGTAGTATAGGATCAAAAGTTTCCGAGCACGGGGCAAAGTCCAAATAAAAAAAAAACCGATATAACGGTTCTTTTGTTTGACAGCTGACCCAAGTTGTTGTTCCATCCGGAAAAAAAATTGTTGTTCCGTTTATTTCCTAACCGACCAACCAAATAGTTGAGTTGAGCCGTTAGGAATAAGAATAGTTGATCAGTTTCCAGTTGATCCGTTGGTCGGTTCGGAATAAGGGAGAAAAAAGAATAAAAAGTAGAATCTGCTCGCGTGATCCCAGTCCACCGAAAAATAATTAATAATCGTTTTGCAAATTCGATCTGTAAAAAAAGGCATCATTTTATTTTTCCTTGGTGGTGCTAGTGTTAAGCTCTGGAGCCCCTTAATGACTCACATCATTCATACTACTGTGGAACTTATATCACTATGCAGCTACAAATAAACTCATTGGCAATCGATCGGCCGAAGCGAGCAATCGGCCAAGTGCGAGTCGGACTCGCGCACAAAGGGTTCCGTACCATTATGTATACAACATTAGACACAAAGATCGAGAAAAAACAGCAAAAAATCACGTTTGTTGTATGGGAGCCTTAGTTAAATATATTCTATATTATATATTTTTTTTTATTATTAATTTTTTAAGCTAATATAGAACTAAATATACTGTGAATATATAAGCGTCTACCGATTATTAATATCGCGCAAAAAAATGACGTTTGTTGTATAGGAGCACCCCTTAAATATTTACTTTGTTCTGTTTTTAGTATTTGTTGTTATAGCGGCAACAGAAATACATCATCTGTGAAAATTTCAACTGTCTAGCTATCGCGGTTCATAAGATACAGCCTGGTGACAGACAGACAGACAGTGAAGTCTTAGTAATAGCATCCCATTTGGCGCCCTTCGGGTAAGGAACCTTAAACAACAATATTTACTGCAGGTTCCAGTCTCAGCTCTGGTGTTAAGTTTAAGTAGGTGCTTATAAGTAGAACATTGTTTGTACTGCACCATAGAAAATTGCACGCCACTGAGCACGGTCCTCGGCTACTCTCATCCAGCTCTTGCCAGCTGCCCTGCGGAGATCATAAAGAATATTCTATCTATCTATCTATCTATCATCGCTCCACCGAGTCTGAGGACGTCCTACACTACGTTTACCGATCCGCGGTTTCCACTCAAGAACTCGTCTACCCCATCGGTTATCCTATGTCCAGCAGTGGACAGGCGTAGGCCTATGATGATGATGATGATGATGATGATGATAGGAAATTAGTTATGCATTCAGCTGTCAGTATGATCATAACGCATCAAAAATATGGCCAGTTTGATTTAGTTCATTGCTCATAATTTGATGTGCAATTAGTATTTTTGATGAAATCTTAGTACAATTCACCACCAATACTTGGTCATTTCAGTATGCATAGTATCTTCTGAGATTAACACGAGCACTAGACGTAATAAAAACTGAATTTGCACGGATATTTACTAGTTAATTTTTTCATTTTACAATTTTCCGACGTTTCAGTACTTTTGCAAGTTCCGTGGTCTCGGTAGTCTGAGGCCTGAGTGAGAGGCGTCTTTTTGACTGCTAGTTTACTATCCTTGGCAAAAAATTATTAAATTACGTGCCAAAAATACTTTGGCAAATTTTTTAATTTACATTGGCCAAACAATAATTTTATATAAACTCAAAAATATTGATTATTAGTTATTGAAATTAAATATTCAATCTACAGAACAATAATTTTATATAAACTCATATAAAGAACTTTATATAAATAATTTCATACAAACTAATTAATTGTTTTGCTAATTTAAATTAAAAAATTTGCCAAAATATTTTTGAAACGTAATTTAATAATTTTTTGCCAATAATTTTACAGTTAAAATGCTTTAAAAAAGACGCCTGTCACCTCAGTCTACCGAGACCACGGCACTTGCAAAAGTACCGAAACGTCGGAAAATTGTAAAATGATAAAATAAACGAGTAAGTACGCGTGCAAATTAAGTTTTTTTTTTTTTTTGGTATGCAGTTAAATTCTACCCCTTGCATTCTGCCTTTTCCGATTTCACTCGAAAAACGAAACGGCGTAATGTCACGTGTCCTTAAAATAAATCTTCACAATTTTAGGTAGAAACATCACTGTTGGAAATTGATTTTATAACCCTTGCTCTCGGGATCTTGCTCGAGTTTAAAGTTCTCAGTGGAGAGGCCAAAGGGTTTTAGTATCATGTTGCCTAGATCCTTCAGTTTGCCGAGCATTTCCGTCTTCAACTTCTCCTGCTTTTCTTCTATGAGGGGCGGGAGACGGACTAGGGCCTTCCTGGCCTCGGCGTGGGACGGGTCCAGTTCTACTATCTTCTTAAAGTCAGCCAATGCCTCTTCTAGTTTGTCTCTGGCCTCGTAGGATTGTGCTCTCCTGGAATACGGTCAGTGTTAATGTTAAAATCGCGGAGGAGTTGTTCATAGTTGTACGGAACAGAGTTTTAAAAACCTATTTAGAGGCAAAAAATTCCACCCATGCCGGGACTTGAACCCGGAACTTGAAACCAATCGTGCCAGCGCTGTCCCAACTGAGCTAATGGGCAAGTGCAGGCATCCGCGAAATTTCGAGCCCCTTTACAAGCTTCTCTGTATTACGTACAGGCAGCGACATCTGGCTGAAGTAATTTACATCACTTGCAGCCCCGAGTAACCCACGTTGCAGTTAGGTTTTTACATCGGAATGATATCGCAGACAGAGTTGTGAACAGCTGCCTGGCAACCTCCAGTGATTGTGAGGTACTTTAAGCAGAAGAAAGAAGACAGTAGATTGATGGTATGAAAAGAAAGACAAATATCAAATCTGAAATAAAAAATAACCAACAACCCGACTGCTGAGCATTAACTACTAAGCAGACGGAACCAATCCATGTGGCGCCGGATTAAGAATAGCGTCACTCCATTTTCTTCCGTGCGTGTCGTAGACGGCGACGAAGGAAATCAATTACCAGGAGACGGGCAGCAGCGTCTTCCTGAGATTCCAACCGCATACTGCGATCGCCAATCGCATACTGCGATTATGGCAAAACCCCTCATGGTTATGAAAACCACGAGGGAGGCCTACGTCCTGCAGTGAGCGTCAAATGGCTGATGATGCTGATGAGCCGTAACCAATCTAGGCAATGAGTTACAATGTTGAATTTGGGTCACGCCTGCTTAGTAGTTATTTAATGCTCAGCAGTCGAGTTGTTTGTTATTTTTTATTTCAGATTTGATATTTGTATTTTTAGGAATTTATGCTCATTTCATACAGCCCCCGACACTCGCGCGAACGTGACAAATCGATTGAGATATTATTTGTCAAAATCTGACTTTTGGTTAAGGAGTTATGGAGTTATGAGGGAACATAGAATCCGACATGCTTACATAAATACATAGGAGCGAAACACACTACCCTCCTTTTGGGGTCTGCCGCAGTCGGGTAAAAATACAAGGGTATAATTTCAACGCGCACCAAAATATTTTTCCGGCCCTAGCAGTAGGCTGAGTGCTGAAATTAATTAACCTTGCACCAAAATGCTAAATAAAACAAAAAAAAAAATCTTCACCAAAATGAACATGAAATTCTTGATTTGTAAGTATGTTTGATTTGGTAGGAAACGGCTGTTTTACCGCAATTCGGTCAAAATTTATTTAATTTATCAGTTATTAGATTTTTGGCAGCAATCTATGCCCACGGAGGGGTAGGCAAAGATCACTGGTAAACTTGTCAATTCACAACTTGTCATTGTACTAAAATTTATTAACAAAATCTAGACCCAGGACAAGTGACAAGTATAGATATAATTATTATGAAGTGGGCAGACAACTTACCTAATGTAAGCCTTGACGTATTTATCGTCTAACTCGATTGCCTTCGTGCAGTCCTTGACAGCCTTATCGTACTTCTGAAGCTTCATCTTGGCTGCGCTCCTGTTGCAGTACAGAATAGACCGTTGCTGGGAGAAATGGAGGGGGCAGATACGGAGACCTAGAATCAGAGAAGAGACCATCCATAAACCACACGAGATCAAATGGTTTTTGGCGCCGACACTATCCTTGTCACAGGTGACATTTGTAAGCCCCACCCTCCCCCACAGTTGGTTGATCTTTGGTCTTTGCATCTACTTAATGATATGATTTATACAGCGTCCAGTGGCATCTTCACTCACACTAGATGGGTGAAAGGAGCACTCGGACACTGCAGTGCCTGGGACATTGTAGTTTAGATGGAGTAGGCTTGTCCAGCACCATCTTGACAGCTTAGTCGGCCTAGCCCACAGGAAAGACAAATCAATACGTGCGGAGCTCAGCAGGCCGCGCGTTTCCTCACGACGTTTTCCCCCACAGTTAGCGTGGGGTATTGCTATTACAAATTCGTAGATGTACGTAACTTTGAAAATAAATAAAGTTAAAGGTACATGCCCGCACTGGGAATTGAACCTGGGTCTCCCGATTCCGAGTCCATTGTTCTACCCACAGGGCTAAGATGTCACATAGATTAGAAATTATAAAATTTTAAAAATTACTATTTTTACAGTTTCTACATTATTTTTAATAAAAATACTTTGATTTATTTATTTGCAATGCGAAAACGCTATTGACCATGGTTGTGACTTCACTGATTACGACAAAGCCTTACGTGTTTGTTTGCAAACTAAGTGCCGTTATGGCAGAACATCATGGCTGACAGCGTTTTCATCCCGTCATGAAAAGTTTAATAACATTGAGCTATATATATATAAAGAGCCACGAAGATTAGTGGCATAGTCTCAGTGGCGCCCTCTATATTTTTTTCAATGTCGTGGAGCACGATGAAACCTAGCTAGATCGATAGAGGACAAAAAAGTAAACAAGAAATTATTAAAATCACCATGTCCTAAAGTGGCACGTTTAGGAGTTATTGAGCTTTGAAGTTTGTATGGAATTTCCACTAACTGAGTTTCATCACTGAATTTGTCACTTGATATGAGTTTTCTCGCGGATTCAAACCTACTTTGATGTTTTTTAAAGTCTGGGTAGCTATGTCTAGTAGGTACCTATCTACTTATATACATATATACATGAAATTATAGTATTATTCATGCATCCAATTCGTTCAATTCGATTAAAATTCAAAACATGTCAATATAAAACCTACAGTTTAATTAATATAGATAGGTTTAGGTGGTAGGTAGGTACCTATAAATAATGTAGATAGGTACATATCGCTAGAAACTTAAACCGCTGATGTGTGTAAAACCATGTTCAACCATGTTTTTAACATAAATACCATTTCCTAACGTAGCGTAGTAGGTAGGCAATATCCAATAATTAGGTAGGTATCTTCAGTTGGGCAAAGAAAGAACCTACGGACCTACCCACTGAGGTACCTACCTATTACAAACTTCTTTGAGATTAATCTTTTTGGTGAGTGGGTAAACTACTGAAGTGACGTTGTCAACATTGATTTATATTTGGAAAGTAAGTACCTCATTTGTTTCGTTTTCTTTTCATTTTCCAAAATTCAATCAAAGCATTTTGTTGACTTAGTAATTGGTTTATGGTTTGAAAAATGGCAGATTTATCTCGACAATGTTTTTTTTGTAATCGAAGTCTCGTAAGTGGACCTCGCCGAAATGGACATGTGCGAATTTGTTCAAATCTGCTTATAGTCCAGTATTTAGTGAAAAATGATTCAAAAGTTAAGTTTTATAAAAATCTCATACAAACTTCAAAGCTCAATAACTCCTAAACGTGCCACTTTAGGACATGGTGACCTTAATAATTTCTTGTTTACTTTTTTGTCCTCTATCGATCTAGCTAGGTTTCATCATGCTCCACGATATTGAAAAAAATATAGAGGGCGCCACTATGAACTATGCCAGGCCCCATACAAAAATCTTCGTAGCTCTTTATGTATATCTAAGTAGGCATGTATTTTTATTCTGATATCTAGTTTATGTACTTTTTGTTTTCCTTTTTACTTTGTGTTATTTAGGCCTTTTGTAGTTTATGTAGTTTATTTTGTGCACATATATAGACCCGTTTTTCTACTGCTTCTCCTATACCCGAAGGTTTGCTGGAAGAAATCTCTTACAGAGATAAGCTCGCCTTTGTACATGTACTTTCTTATGTAAAGTCCTGTTAAATGTCTTGTGTGTAATAAAGTATAATAATAATTGAATTTAAAATTAAAGTTTTCTAAGCCTCAAAAAAAAAAATTCAATTTCAATTAAAATTAAATTTTTTTTTTAAATTGTCCTCAGTCCGGGTTAATGCAACAAAAAGAATATAATTATACTCTTAACAACTTAAGAACTACGTATTTGAAAAAGAAGGTGTAATAGCGTATTAAGGCTATTCTTTCGTGAAGCATGCTGTCCCGCTCACACAATTTACCATTTTTGTTTGTTTGATTGTTACACTTTATTGCACAATAAAAAAAATAACAAAATTTTTAATATTGTAATCATGTGAGTAAACTTTTGACAATGTTATCTGAGGATTTCATGCATAATTAAACTACGGACATTTCAAGTACATATATTGTTCTTTCCATGTACGTTTTTAAAAATGAAAAGTTGTTTCCACATTTATAAATTTTGGAATCAAATTTTCTCAATGTAAAACTTAGTACAGGATAAGAAACATATGCCTTGAATGATCGCAATTTAATTGTCTATCAAGCCCTAATACCACATTTATCAAAAGTATACTAATTTTATTACAATCACGAAAATTATTCAATTGTGCGAGCAAGACAGCGTGCTCCATACAAGAACAGCGTCAAGTTGTCTCACCCTCGGTGTATTTTTCTCTACTCTTTTCGTATTCCCCTTGTTTGAACGCATCGTTGCCGGCATTCTTCAGAGCCTCAGCCGTGATCTTCCTTTCTGCCTTCTCATCGTCCGTCAGGTCTATTTCGGCGTCTTTCAGAGCCACTGAAAGATATAGTAAAATATAAAAATGACAAATTTGTGCCAACCGCCCACACTGGTTTTAAAGTCATTTCCAATTTTAAGAAATCCCATAAAGTATGTCACATTAATCTCGTGATTTTTTTACCCCGCCGAAGTCCTTGTCGCAGTTGGTCACATTTTTTAGAGCCGGGGGGGGGGGGGGGGGGGCTATTGTGAAGTCATATATCTTGCAATATGACATGTAGACATGAAATGTTTTTTTTTTAATATTATCAAAATCATATCAAACATTTGACGACCTGGTGGCGCAGCGGTAGTGCATCTGCATACCATGCGAGAGGTCCCGGGTTCGAATCCCGGCTGGGGACAAAAAAAAAACCCCAGGTCTTGGATGTTCACATGTTTGTGATGTCGTTGTTTCTGGTTCCCACAACACAGGGTATCCTAGTGTGGGGCCAGAAGCAATGTATGTGCCTGTATGCAAATGTTTATGTTTTATGTTTATTTAAAAAAACTAACAAAGCAATAAATTATCATCATCATCATCATCATCAGCCATTTGACGGCCACTGCAGGACATAGGCCTCCCTCATGGTTTTCCAAGCTCCCCGGTGTTGTGCCGCCCACGTCCAGCAATTAAGTATTAATTCTATTTTTGAATTGGGACATCACAAAACTCAGCTGTCAGTCTCAATGTCACACTTTGTCATACTTTGTCAATTGCCTCCTCACCCCGTAACGGGTGGCGTACTTTGTGGATGGTCCCTAAGACGATTGACTGTCTCACCTTCATCAATTTCATCGGATTCACTGTCGGGGTCTTCTTTTTCATCTTTTTCCTCTTCATCTTCTTCATCCTTATCAAAGTCTGTGTCTGAGTCTAGGTGGGTGGCGAAATTGGGATTCGTTTCTGGAATGTCTGCAAGTGAAAGTGTCGCTATGTAAATAAACATAACATAAACTCACGCCTGTGTCCTAGAGGCATAGGCAGAGATCAGGGACTGCCACTTGCCATGATAAAGACAGATCTCAAATAAAATAATAATTCCACACAAACCAATCTCCTGTACTGGTCCCAAACTAGGATACCATGTGCTATGGCAACCAGGCAAGGACATGGAAATACACTCAGATTGAGGCCATTTGTAGAAATGTACGGCGGCCCCCAGTGGGAGTCGAACCTACTACCTCTGGCATGGTACTCGGACGTGATAGTGCTAGACTGGGTACCATTCGGAAGTTCAACAAACAACGAAATGCTCATTTGGCAATTCATCATTCCATATAAAAACGTGTCACAAACTTTTATAAAGTGATTTAAACACGTATTTAGTGGAAAATATGTAATAGTATTTATTCAGCATAAGAAGAAAAAACAGAGTACCACATAAAACATCATGTCAATGAAGCAATGTCGAGATGCGATCGGCCAGGATTTAAACAAGGTTCAGCCAGTCGGTGATGAAACCTCTAACACAAACCTTACACCTCATAAAGTAATTATTTCATATAATGTCATTTGGCAACATAACATTAGATAAGTTTTCTTATATCAACATAGTTCTACCTAACCTAACCTCGTGGCGCAGCGGTAGTGCATCTGCATACCATGCGAGAGGTCCCGGGTTCGAATCCCGGCTGGGGACAAAAAAAAAAAAACCGGCCAAGTGCGAGTCGGACTCGCGCACCGAGGGTTCCGTACAAACCTGCAATGTCAACAACATTTTTTCACGGGTTAAAGGCAATTAGATCTAAGTATTTGATATGAATTTCAACTTGATAGCTCTACGCGTTCATGAGGAAAAAAGTAATAAGTTTATATTTATTAAAAAATATTTATTTTGTAATGTAACTAAAAATTTAAGGTTTTCGGAATTTTTCCTTTATGTGTGCTATAAAACGTTGCTTCATGCCAAATTTCAAGATTCTAGGTCGACTGGAAGTACCCTTTAGGTTTTGATTCCCTTGCGAGTACTTGCGAGTTTCAAAATATGCAGCTTAAATTGCTGTTTCTTTTGATTGCGTTGACATAGAAGTTAGATTTTGTTACAGCTTAAAGGTATTATAGACCTGAGTATTTGGTATGAATTTCAATTTAATACCTCTACGCGTTTATGAGGAAATGGGTAGTAAGTTTAAAATTATAAAAAAAAAATATATTATGTGATGTAACTAAAAATTTATGGTTTTCGTAATTTTTCCTTTATCTATGCTATAAGACGTTGCTTCGTACCAAATTTCAAGATTCTGAGTTCACGGGAAGCACCCTGTAGGTTTTGATTCCCTTGCAAGTGTCGAAAATTTGCGGCATAAACGGCTGTATCTTTTGATTGCGTTGGCTTAGAAGTTTGATTTTTTCACAGCTTCAAGGGACAGTAGACTTGAGTAATTGATATAAATTTCAGCTTCATACCTCCACGCGTTCCTGAGAAAAAGGGTCTTGACAGACGGACGGACGGACGGACAGACGGACAACAAAGTGATCCTATAAGGGTTCCGTTTTTTCCTTTTGAGGTACGGAACCCTAAAAACCCCAGGTCTTGGATGTTTACATGTTTGTGATGTCGTTGTTTCTGGTTCCCACGACACAGGGTATCCTAGTGTGAGGCCAGTAGCAATGTATGTGCCTGTATGTAAATGTTTATGTTCTATGGACATATTTTTCTTTCACATTATGTTTACTTGGTCTAAAGATATAAGGAAATTTATCATTGTGTAAGTAACATACAATGTATTAAATTAGCCTCACGGAAGACAATAAAACTCTCATAGACAAGAAACAAAATGCCAAGAAGTACAGCGCACGTAAGCCAGAGGTGGGTTGCAGGGGGGCTCGGGAGGCAAACTCCCCCCTCACCGGAACAATCAATCAATTGTTCAGACAATCGTAAGGCTCCTGAGTAAACATACCTCTTAATTGATTTGTCCCAAACGGACTTTGCAGAAAAACATTTTCGAAGTTATATTGCAAACTTGAGATTGTGAAGAATGTAAGTTTATCTTTTAAAATAATAATAAATAAAGTACATATTAGCGAAATGCATAATTTGTTGATGTGATGTGATATTATTGTAAAAATAACCCTTTTAGTTTTCTTTCTATTGTTGTGCATATTATGTTATTTATCTGCTTATTTTGTTTCTGTGATGTATCTTGTTGGTATAATAAATGTCTTTCTTCTTCTTTTTTTATTATGGACATTGTATGTCAAGTCCTAATCCTGGGCAACTGCCCACGTACCTAACTTCAGAGTACTTTGGACAGAGGTCTTCTCCTATATGATTCCAGTCATGGTATACAAAATATCCTTCTTAAATACAAACAATCAATCAAAGTATTTTATTCAAAATCACACAGAAACTGTGACTTGAACGTTAAAAGTTAAAACTAGGTGTCCATTTCAAAATGTAGATAATTTTGGAGGAAAAGTGGACAAAAACACTCCAAACTGAGTCTTTAGATACTTAACAGTCTTTTGACGCTTAAAAAAAGAAAAGAAAGAAAATATATTTATTCTAAAATCCTATTTAGAGACTAAAAATTCTACCCATGCCGGGACTTGAACCCGTGACCTCTGGCTAACCTTGCCAGCGCTCTCCCAACTGAGCTAATGGGCAAGTGCAGGCATCAGTGGAATTTCGAGCCTCTTTACAAACTTCTATTACTCTATTACGTAAAGGTTTTTAAAATTGTCCTCAGCACGGGTTAGTGCAACACAAAGAATATAATATATTTATTTGACGACACAATACTCAACAACATAAAATCACACAACAAAATACAACAGTCAACAGAAAACACAATATCAGCCAAAATGTGGGTAGGTATTGTTAAAAATTAATGAAGAAAAAATTTAGCGCCTCGTTGGTCTAGCTGTTAAGGTGCTTAACTACCAAAACAGACATTATGGGTTCAATTCCCACTGGGGGCCGCCGTACATTTGTACAAATGGCCTCAGTCTGGGTGTATTTCCATGTTTGTGATGTCCTTGCCTGGTTAAGCACAAGGTATCCTAGTTTGGGGCCAGGTCAAGTAATTGTGTTGTGTGTAAGTTATTTATTATTTATAATTAACAGGGTTTACATGTTATTCTAAAATAAGATTACATATTATAATTACTCATGCATTGACCTCGCTTTAATTCCAGACATCTTTGTCATCTAATGTTATAGTAGTCCTTTTGGCACAGTGTGCTTAACACATTTTTTGGTCAATTTAAAACTCATGTTTACCTTGGACTCATAGACAAGACCTAAAAACAATATCGAGGCTACAAGATGATTCAATAGAATTAGATTAATAAATTTGCTTGAGTTTGACGAGGTTACAAGTGAAATACCTGATTTCATTCCGTTCCCGGCGGTCCAGGGAAGGTCTGTGCGGCTGGGGCCAGGGTTAATTACGAATTTACCAGGGTCATCATCAGTAACCAGCGAGGACTTCAAGTCTTTTGTCAATTCCTCGATAACCTCTTCGTTCGATACTGGACTTGCTGGTTTCTTGTTTTCCTGCGACATTATTGTGCAGGAATTACGATGTTAGATGATGGAAATTGCTGCAAATATAGAAAACAGTTGAAAGCTCTGGAAAAAGAACTGGAGTCTCTCTCTCTGCTACTGACTGACATTGACAATATTCACATTTGTGTTCTGTGATTCACATTCACAGATCTGGATCTGACATTTCATTTCAGCGCTGTCAGATTTTTTTTTTTAAACGTTTATTGGCTGTTGGATACAGAGTCCTTAAGCCTAAGCGCTGTCAGAAAGAAAATAGCATAGATAAGGAGAAAAAATATGCTCAGAAAATATGTATTTTCTACTCTGTGGCTCCTTTATTTTTGACACTAGGCAGTGGGCACTTTTCGCGCAACCTCTCCGGGCGAAACGGCAACGTGCCGTATCTCACACCCCGCCCGTGCAGTCACTGCCCGCTGCGCACTCCTTGCGCATAAATGTAACGCAGCGCCGTGTTTCAGAAACAACATTTTAATTATAATGAAGAAGAAGAAGAAAGACATTTATTATACCAACAAGATACATCACAGAAACAAAATAAGCACATAAGTATCATAATATGCACAACACAGAAATAAAACTAAATACACAACAGACAAAACGAATAAATAAAACAGGACTATAGATGTAGCCTGTGGTGTATCTACATTGCCACAAAAGGCAGCTGACTCAGCGTTGTGCTGAGGAAGTGATCCCTCAGCGCTGATTTTCAGTCAGTGCCTACGATATCCCATAATTGTACTACGGAGTGCGTGCCGTGGTGCAGTTAAAGAATTAAGTCAAATTCAATAACATACATACAATAAAGTAAAAAAATAAATAAAATATCGTCATAAAATACTTACTTAATCGATGTTTGATAGCGAAACATGCAGTAAGATTCGGCAAACGCAAGTCGATTACAAAGCGGACGTGACGTGCGGCACGTAAAGTAAATATCTGCGTCTGAATTTGCATTATAATAAACGGGTATCACTCACTGTAAACATTTAACAAGACACCCGGCAACACTGAAATAAAAAAAATTATGCCTAACGTCATGCGAACGATCAGTATTTCGCGTTTGTGATTTTAGTGAATAAATGGTGATATCAGTGGACAATCTGTTGATGTTTTCATTAAAATAGCAAATATGGAGTTTGAAAAAATGATAGAGGACACCTATCCAAATCAGGTAACCGCGAAAAACTTAAATGGAACAACCACAATTTCATGGCCTGGCCGCCATCTTTACGCTCTCGTAGCCTTTTATTCGATTATTACAGCAATTTGTGGGACAATCCACGGATAGACATGTCCTAATTTACATGATAAACAATCTCGTTCCCATATAAACACCATGTATTGCATTCCAGAGTTAATGTGACACACGGAGAATTTACTTTTCTCTAGTGACGAGGCAAGATGTATTTTGTTGCCTGCAATGCGGCTGTATAGCTTTATTTTTTTAATGAGTCACTTGAAACCATCTCCGGGCACGTCCATTACCGCTTCCAATCCGATATCTCTACACATTATCCCAGAAAAAGGCGTAAACAATAGCTTTGAAATATGGCCTAAAAGGCAACTTTGAAAAACAAGTGATTTTATAACAAACCCCATCTAAATATCACCTCCAATATCGCACAGTCATCCGCATATGCCACTAGTGGTAATTGTCACTCTATCACCCTGGATTTAGTTGACAATCTTGGTGTCCTACTTATGTGTGTATCATCAAGCTAAACTAGTGATGGTTACTCATTTAAAAGTGATATAACACTGCTACTGTTCTGTTATGACACAAATTAACTTTTGCATCACCTTCATTCTCCAATAGTTTGTTGTTAAGCGCCTCAGATATTTGAAAGTATAATGTCCAATGGACTAGAAATCTGTTAATAAAATTTGAGAGAACTCTAGCACAAACTGTTGTTTAGAAGAGGCGTGTGTTTTGTTCTGAAATCTGTGTCTAAATGTCGGTTCAGATATTTGGAAAATAAATCATGAAGATCTTGAGATGGGTAGGTTTTTGAAAAGTACATTAATGGTGAATTCACTTTTGTTTTTTTATATTGTATGTGAAATACAAAATAACTATTTAGCTATTACTATGTTAGTTCTTATATAATTCAAATTCAAAGTTTTTATTCAAAATTACACAGAAACTGTGACAACTTTAAACTAGCTGTCTGTTGCAAAATCTAGATCATTTTGGACTAAAAATGGACTTTCTGTCAAAATCTAGATAATTTTGGACCAAAAATGGACAGAAAAACTCCAAACTCAGTCTTTTCTCTTCTCCAAACTTTATAGAGATTATATGTGTATTATAAAACCTAGTACCTACTGATACATTGACCTGGCTTTAATTCCAGACATTTTTGTCATCTAAATAATCTTTAATGGTATAGTAACCCTTTTGGCACAATTCCCTTATAAAGGATGTATTAACCTTTGCCAGCCTGAATCTTGGGAACGAAAGTTTATATTTATTTCTAGTATTTACATTGTGTTGGCTACCTCAGTTTTAAAGTTACTGATATTTTTCCTCACATACATAATATTCTCATAGATATACTGACTGGCAACTGTCAGGATGTTAGTCTCTTTAAAAAAATCTCTAAACGAATCAATGCTGCCTAGCTTATAAATGAATCTGATTGCTCTCTTCTGCAAGACGAAGATGGTCTCAATGTCTCCTGCCTGACACAGTAGTATGCCATAGGA
Organism: Yponomeuta cagnagella; assembly: GCA_947310995.1. NCBI lineage: Eukaryota > Metazoa > Arthropoda > Insecta > Lepidoptera > Yponomeutidae > Yponomeuta > Yponomeuta cagnagella. The sequence continues at coordinate 1,410,544 of OX371295.1, read as the reverse complement.
CATAATTCTAAGGATGTAACTAAAATAAACAAGTCTAGCAGTATGCTGCAGAACTAAGCCTATTTGCCAATTTGTCTATATGAGGACCCCATTGAAGCTTTGCATCAATTGTGATACCTAGAAATACAGTTTCTTCTGCAAGGTCTAGTTTTTCATTCCCAACATAACATTACTGTGAAATATTTGGTACATTCGGTAGAGTAAAGTTTATACATTTTCCCCTTTTTTGAATTTAACAATATTAGAAGTGAACCTGAGAGAGAGCATTATTTGTATCAAGGTCATTTTCTTTATTTTAAAAATATGTGTTGTTTACTTATTTTACTACTAATAGTTATTATATTTGATAACTTAGGCCTTTGCATCTACGTATTGAGATGATTTTTAAATTTCATATATATTTGATAAGATACCACTAAATGAAGTAAAAAAAGGAAGTATTTTTAGTTTGGTTTCCTGTATGGGTTTGTCATAAAAATTCCAGAAATGGGTTAATTAACATAAAACGTAGTACATTACCTAACAATCAATAAGTTGTAGGTTCGAACTCCAGCATCTACCAATGACTTAAGATAAGATAAGAATATTCTTTATTGCTTAGTATCATACTTACATACGAGTATCATACATTTGTGATATGTAGCAATATTTCTTAGCAGGAAGCTTTATTTGAAGTCATGGTCAACAGCTAGTATAGGTTTTGACGGTGACTTCGTTTGAGTGGAAATTAAGGTAGCCGGTTTTAGGTAGTTTTTAGATCCCGAATCCCTACCTAAAACTGGTCTAAAAATTCACTGTCAGTGAGTAAACTGTATGGCACCTTTTATTTATTATAAAAACAAAATGTTCACTTAATGAATGTCAAAGTTTTTAGTTTCACAATTAATAGATTGTGTGGAGCAGAAAGGAACCAAAAAAACTCCACATTTATTCTTCTCAAAAAACCTTCAACTTAATAAACAGAGTTTTCTTGATCGCAGACCCACGAGGTGGAGGCTCCCCAGCAGCAGCAGACGTCGCTGAAGACGCTGGAGTCCGGCATGAAGCTGGTGCCGAGCAGCGTCGGCTACACCGCCGAGCGAGACGCCTGCCTCAACTACTTCACGCGGTGGAACGAGACGGATCAGGTCAGTGAGTCAGTACATCAGGGATACCACCTCTCCGGGGTTGACCCGGAGTCTATGGGTTTGAATAGTGCATGCAACATAATTCTACAGGTCCAGAGAATATGTTTATTTTCCTACATAATTACGATAGGCAAATGAAAATATATTAAGTAAAATACATATTTAATTTGACATAATCATGTCTTACTTGCATACTGTTCTTATATGGTTTTGTGTTTTTTTTTTTATTTTATTTGACATAATTATGTCTTACTTGCATACTGTTCTTATATGGTTTTTGTGTGTGTGTGTGTGTGTTTTTTTTTAATTTTATTCAATTACCTAAATGGAAAAGTAGTTTATTTTCAATTTTCATTAACATATCTTTATTTCGGTAAAAATAAAACGAACGTGCTGTCAGGAGTTAATATAAAAAACGACTGTTTCGGACTGTTTTTGAAGGTGGCAGCCCTAGTTAGGATACAAGTTTCCTTAAAGAAATCTCTATACGAATCAAACAAACGAAGTAAACTTATACAAAACAGTGATTTGCCATACACAGTTCAGTTATGTAACTTTTGGTGAAATAAAGTGACAAGGCAGGGCCTAACGTCTTCTAAATATTATTCATTAGTGGTATTAGAATTGCGGTTTCTGTTCTTTGACACTATTTTGTACTTAAAAAATCGCATTGAAATGTATTCATCTGAAAAAAGAAATGTATGGGTTTATTCTTAATTTTTTGGTAGTTTTTCTAACATAACAACATAAGCAGCCTAATACGTCCCACTGTAGGGCACAGGCCCTCTCTCCGGGAGAGAGTGTGGGCTTAATCACCACGCGTGCCCACCGCGGATTAACAATTTGAAGCGCTGAGGTATATGAATAGCTTAGACACTCAGGTTTCCTCGCGATGTTTCCCTCGACCGTTAGCGAGTGGTATTGCTACTATAACTTCACAAATGTACCTAACTGAGCAAACAAAGTCATAGGTACATAACCGCCCTGGGAATCGAACCTGGGTTTTCTAAGTATAAATACAATGTGTTAGGATGGGCAAGACAAAAAGTAGCCGAAACCGGCGTTTGACGACGACTAATGAATGTTGAGGAAGCGAACATTTTTTGTCAGGGTAGGGTCGTGGAAAACCCTGGTCTCTGCCTACCCCTCTGTGATACAGGTATGCCGAATTTTGAGGTATGCTCTCCGTTAATATTAACAATCAATAAAATAAACAAATAAATAAACAAAACTATTAGTAACTATTGTAAAACACATATTGTTATGCATTTTGGAAGAAGCCTGGCTACCCATAGCACAGGGAATCCTAGTTTGGGAGCCAGTAACCACTCTTTTAACCCATTTCTAAATAAAGTTTTTTTGCATTTTTCATTTCATTTAAATTTGTTTTTCATTTCATTTAAACAAATTTGCAATTTGTTTTGTACAGAAACTTTAGCCATCTTTAGCCAAAACACCTTTAGAAATTGGACGAAGTCCATTGCGCAATTTAGCGCTAAGTTTTTAATGAAGTCTGAAGCTTTTCGTAACTCGAGAAAAGTGTTGAAGTCCAGATGTAGAAATGTCTGAAAGTTAATATTTCCTTGCGAAATCATCTTATTTGTTTATTTCATAGAATAGGGACTTGCCTCACATTCAGGAGGTCGTGGGTTCGAATCCTGGGCAAGTACCAAAGACTTTGTTTTCCAATTTACGTACATTTTTGTTTTTGTTGTAGCAATACCAATCGCTAACGGTGAAGGAATCATCGTGAGGAAACCCTAGTGTCTGAGGTAGCGCCTGAAATTGCCATTAATTGAAATTAACGTAAATTGTCTGAATAAATGGCTTGATTGATACCACTCGTAGCCGTGAAAGAAAACATTGTAAGGAAACCATACATATTTATATACAAGCGGTGGTAGCCTAGTGGGTAGAACATTGGTCTCGGAAGCGAGAGACCCAGGTTCGATTCCCAGTGCGGGCATGTACCTATGACTTAGTTTTCTAAGTTTTACATTACATTTGTGAAGTGTTTGGTGGATACTAACAATAACACTGGCTAACCGTGAAGGAAAACATCGTAAGGAAACCTGAGTGTCTGAGCTATTCTCATACCTCGGCGCATAAAATCGCCAATCCGCGGTGTGCACGCGTGGTGATTTAACCCATACTTTCTCTCTCTGAGAGTAGGCCTATGCCCTACAGTCGGACGTGTGATAAGATAAGATAAAGATGAAGATATTTATTTGTCAAACATGAGTTTTCAAGACGACGATGGTATACAGTCGGATATTTGTTCTGCATGCTTTGCCATTGTAGACGTACAAATTTCGTTGTGAGAGAGCGCCTTAAAATTGTCTTAGTTTTATTAGAAGCGAAATTAATTTTGTCAATACATAATTTTTACATTAGAACGAAATATTTAAATGTCATAAGTACTTATTATACACAATTACATGAAAATTTAAAATGTCAAGAAGAATACAATAAAGAAATTAATTAATAAAAGTCAGTAATTATGCCAGACTTATGTCTATGCCATTATCTTTTGCATTTGTCCAATAACATAGTTTTCAATTTATATTTAAACAAGTTTATGTCAAGTTCGAGCGGTTCCGTGCTTCGCAAGGCACGTTAAGCTGTTGGTGCCGGCTGCCGTCGATAGATGGCAGTCGTTAAGCCAAGTCAGAGGCCTTAGGGCGGCTTGACAACTTCTGACAGTAGATGAGCCACTAGTCTACAAGCCTCCACCAATCCGGACTTGGCCCCCGTGGTGGAGTATGGCCTATACCTTCCTCAGGGAAGAGACCCGTGCCCCTCGGTGGGGACATAGTGGGTTGATGATGATGATGTCAAGTTCTCTTAAGTCGCTAGGTAGTTTATTATAAATTGTAGGTCATACAGAATATATTTTTTGCAATAGAGCAGTATTTGCCCTACGGATACATACTCTACTTGTGTCATCATCGTGTGTAGGCTGCATAATCATAAGCGTGTAAAACGTAACTCCTAAAGAATAAAAAAAAGAATATTATTATCTTAACCCCTCGTCATCTTCGCATTCAGCTAAAAAAGCAGCATTTTCGCAAGCAAATATCGCCCTTATTGTCCAGCCGCCGCCACAGCGATCTCGAGTCTAACCCCGTACCCTCACAGGTGGAGTTCGTGGAGCAGCTTCTGGCGCGGATGTGCCACTACCAGCATGGTCACATCAACTCCTACCTGAAGCCGATGCTGCAGCGAGACTTCATCAGCCTTTTGCCTAGTAAGTACAGTCATAATTGACTTCTACACCATACAATCCCTTGGCTTGGCCCCAAACTAGGATACCCTGTGCTATGTACCTAGTCAAGGACATCAGAAACATGGAAATATTATCAAACATTCAAATTTCATCATCATCATCATCAGCCATTCGACGCCCACTGCAGGACATAGGCCTCCTTCGTGAATTTGGGACAATTTATATTTAATTTCGATTACGTATTTTAATTTACTTTTAATTTGACACTGTTTTGATTTCAATCTGATTTGACATGTGTGACACGGCCAGCCACAAGATGGACAGATAACCTCATCCAAGCGGCAGGAAGACGCTGGATGCAGGCCGCTTCCAACCGGTCTTTTTGGAAATCCATGGAGGAGGCCTATGTCCAGCAGTGGACTTCTTGTGGCTGAATGATGAATGATGATGACGACATGTGTAATGATTTTGCGTTTTGAAATTAAGGCTGACTGTATATTTATTTAGTTTTTGGTTAGGTAGCGTATTATGTAAAACAATCCTTACTAATATTATAAACGCGAAAGTGTGTATGGATGGATGTTTGTTACTCTTTCACGCAAAAACGTCCGAACGGATCCGGATGAAATAGATTATAGTCTGGACATCACATCAAAATTACCACGCGAACGAAGTCGCGGGCAACAGCTAGTATTGTATAAAGTGTAATTGTACAAAAGATTTAGAAGAATATTTAAGTATTTTAGTAGTGGTCGGTACGGAATAAGGGAAAAAAGGCACCGTCTAGACTTGTTGGAAATTGTCATAAGCAGCATCTATATACGTCCCACTGTAGGGCACAGGCCTTCTCTCAGAGAGAGAGTGGAAATTGTGCGTAACAAAAAAACCCGGCCAAGTGCGAGTCGGACTCGCGCGCACCGATGGTTCCGTGCAAGTTTGCAGGTAGATACTTACATATTATAAATAGTTCAGGAATCGGGTCTCGCAGTTTTTTCCGAGCTTTTCGCGAACTTCAAAGACATAGTTTCTTTTTTATAATTCAATTACAAATTATATTCTTTTTTGACTAACCCGTGCTGAGGACAATTTTAAAAACCTATTTAGAGGCAAAATAATCCACCCACGCCGGGACTTGAACCCGCGACACACGTTAGCCAGAGGTCGCGGGTTCAAGTCCCAGCATGGGTGGAATTTTTTGCCTCCAAATAGGTTTTCTCTTACAAATGCATAGTTTTCAGATATTAGATATTACTTGCCAAATTTCATAGTTGTAGGTCAACGGAAAGTACTCAATAAATTTTGATTCCCTTGAGTGTTGAAATATACGTTTCTTTTTGCGGCATAAACGACCGTATCTTTTTTTTATGTTAACTTAGAAATTTGATTTCTTCACAGCTCCAAGGGTCTGTAGTCACAAACATATGGTTTTAATTTCAACTCGATACCTCCACGCGTTCCCGAGATAAAGGCTCTTGTCAGACTGACGGACGGACGGACAGCAAAGTGATCCTATAAGGGTAATGAAAACGACCTAATGAGAACCTAATGGACAGTATGAATGATCGAAACTAACATTGTGGAAATCCCCGTAATATTATGATTTTAATTGACTAAAAATACATGGGCGGCAAGAGAAAAACTACGTGACAGGCTCGAATCTGTCGTACAAAAAACAACCTCGTAAAAAACCTAGAAAACCGCAGGGGTTCGCGACAGGTTCCGTTTTTCCTTTCGAGGTACGGAACCCTAAAAAGGGGTCCAGGTTCACTTAGATTATGCTGGGTGGGAGTTAATTTATTACACCCGTTCGACTTTCAGCAGAATTCCCTCTAAAGGAACATTGATAGTCGTGCCTGAAAAGTCTCCTTGACACGAGATGACTATTTGCAATTCAATCGTGTTCGAGATACATTTGAAATTCTATTCGCGTCATATCGGAGCTCTGCGGCCACTTTTACAGCAGATAAAAATACAGATTTAACGTTGGCTTGTATTTACTGGGTGTATTTCCATTTTTGTGATGTCCTTGCCTGGTTACCATAGCACGGGTTATTTTAGTTTGGGAACAGGACAAGTGAGGAGCTTTTTACAAGAACAGCCAATGTCTAATTTTAACGAATTTCTGTTTTCGGTTTTTGACAACACTGTTCAACAAGCTGCGTTAGGCTCACTAATCAGTTTTTACAAAACCTTCCTATGTCCACACTCATTCCATCGAAAAGTTTAGGAAATTTTACAAAAACCACCAAGGTTTGCTTGTAGGACAATGGTTTTGGCCAAAAAGCTCCAAATTTACTCTGGGGACAAAGGTTGTTCTTGTAAAAATCACTTAGTGATTTGATTATGTTGTGTGGAAGTTATTATTATTATTTATTTATTATGGAGCGGTGGTAGCGGAGCGGTAGAACGCTGTCTTCTCATTCGGGGGGTCGTGGGTTCGAATCCCGGCATGTGCCAGTGATTTTGTTTTCTAAGTTACGTACATTTGTGAAGTTAAAGTAGCAATACCACTCGCTAACCGTGAAGGAGAGCAACGTCAGGAAACCTGTGGTGTTCGCATTGCTCGGCGCTTGAAATTGCCAATCCGCGGTGGGCACGCGTGGTGATTAAGCCCATACTCTCTCTCTCTCTCTCTCTCTCTCTCTCTCTCTCTCTAAGAGAAGGTCTGTGCCCTACAGTGGGACGTATGTATTCTGAATACAATTTATTATGACACTCACCCCCGGTTTCTCGTACACTGACAAGATGTTAATCTACTGTTAACAGCTGTCAGTGGTTTTTTTGTATGCACTTTGATCAATTGACAGCTGTTAACAGTAGATTAACAGCGTGTTAGTGTACGAGAAACTGGGGGTTACAATCTTATTTATTTACTTGGAGTCCAGTTTTTTCGTTATTTATTTTAATAATTAAAATTCAAAAGTGTTTTATTCAAAGTAGCATAGAAACTGCGACTTAATGAACGTTACAAGTTAAACTAGGCGTCCATTTCTAATCCAATTGTCCAATCTAGATAATTTTGGAGAAAAAATGGACAAAAAAACTCCAAACTTAGGGCCGGTTTCTGAGTTGAGAGTTTCGCTAAGTAAATACTTAAGTAACGTTCTGTCAGGCTTTTTTCTGAGAAATTCGAAGAGACAGCACTACAGTTAACCATTTGCTTAGCAAAATTCTCAATTCAGAAACTGGCCATTAGTCTTTTCAAAGTCCTTAATTAACAGAGTTTACATAATTATTCTAAAACCTAGAACTGAACTGGCTTTAATTCCGGACATCATTGTAGATGAATAATCTTACAGAAACATCAGTTACAAAAGAAAAAGTACAATGGGGAACTTGCGTCAAAATTAAATTCGAGTGGCATTGCTTTTATAGCATAGAAGACAGAAAATCTCTAAAAAAAATTAAAAAGAAACTAAAATGAGTTTAAAGTATTAGTCGTAGAGAAGAAAATAATAACCAGGTTTATTTATCTTTTAACATGACCTCTCCGATTATATTAACACTTTTTTTTTGTGCAAGCTCTCCATTGGCGGCCTTGTTGCTAATAGCAATTTCTCCCAGGCGCAGGTTACTGCCGGGAGCCCCAGGAAACAGTTTTTTTTTTTGCGCAAACTCTCCATTAACCAGGGCCTCGATTCTGTTAGTGCATTGTAGTATAATGACAGATAGACTGTCGGGTCACGTGACGTGTTTTCTCGTACCATTGACGCCTAGAAGGTTTGATGGGTGTGCCCGCGTAGACTTAAAGCAGCCATGAAATGAAAACCGCCATGTTCATGCAGTGTCATGTTACTACAATGCATTAACAGAATCTAGGCCATGTTCGTTCTTTGCATTTCCGCGCCAGCGCCAGGCTAACACCCCGCTCTCCAACAGAGAAGGGGCTCGATCACGTGGCCGAGAACGTCCTCTCGTACCTGGACGCCGGCTCGCTCTGCGCCGCCGAACTGGTCTGCCGGGAATGGCAACGGGTCATCAGCGAGGGCATGCTCTGGAAGAAGCTGGTCGAGCGGAAGGTCCGCACGGATAATCTGTGGCGAGGACTCGCTGAGAGGCGGGGATGGTGAGTGGCTTGATATTGAGTCTTGAGTCTGCGGTCGAATTTGTTTCCCGACTGCGGCGGAGCTCAAAGGAGAGTGATGTTTTTGGCTCGTACGTATATCCGATTCTGGGTTCCCTCATAATTCCTTCACCATCATCATCATCGTCGTCAGCCATTTGACGCCCACTGCAGGACACAGGCCTCTTTCGTGGTTTTCATAACCATGAGGGGTTTTGCCATAATCGCCACGCTTGGCAGGCGGTCCTTGACCAATGGTCAGAATTTGACAAATACGATCTCAATAGATTCATCATATGTAATTGCGCCGGTGTCGGACAAAAGAGAGGTAGGCAGAGACCAGGGACTGCCACTTGCCACGATCCTGATAGATAACTTTCGCTTCCTCAACATTCATTAGTCGTATTGCGTGCAGCACGCCGGTTTCGTGTACTTTTTATCTTGCCCTTTGCTAATACATCCCCTATGTGGTCGAAATATCATCCTCTATTATCAATTTCTTGACTGTGATAGTGTCGTCGCGTATTAACACCTGATATGTTATTATTATTATTAAATCCTTTATTGCATATAAAACAGAAAGTTTTGCACATAGGCGAGCTTAATGCTACTTAGCATTATCTACCAGCTAACCTAAGTTTTGATGAGAGCATTATCAGGTATTGCAACTTACTTAATATTAAATATACTTACTAATTATTATTCAGACCTAGATATATAAAATATAATAGGGGGGAGATATTACACAAATACAACATAATAATAAATAAATACTAGATACAATAAATAAATACATAAACCTACAGATTTAGGAAAGATATTGTGATATACTTATAATATAATAAATTAAGACAAATGCTGGAGATTTAGGTAGTGGCGATAGACTTTGGTTTTGAATATTTCAAGCGATGGGGCCTGTTCAACAACTGATGGCCGTTGGGGCGAAAAAGTTCTGACCTGGCGATGGCGGACCGGACGATGCGGCGTGGGAAGGCCCCCCACCAGATGGTCTGACGACCTGGTTCAGTGTTGCAAACACCAAACTGAAAGAAAAAAAAGGAGATGGTAAACGAAAAAACCAGGAGAGAGTAATAAAAATCAGGAGGAAAATGAAGTACCGTTTTTTTCCCGAAATGAGCAAAAGAAAGTTTTTTCAGCACCGGCCGTTTTGTTTATTTATATGTTATAGGCAAACTCCGAAGCTCCGGCGCTCCTAGGTTGGACTGGTCAATCCTCAGGTCAGACTGAATGACTTAGTCAAAGCCCAAACAAATGTAAATTTTCGGCCTTTGACTAAACAATTTTCGTCAAACCTGGGAGAGACTAATTTGGTCAGGCAAACGTCAAAACACAATTTTATTAAATCGGGGTTTGACGAGTAAGTTTAAGTTTGACACAAAACTAAGTTTTTTAGTGAAATATTTTTTTTTCGCTTTTATATAAAAAAAAGAACTAACACCCGAAGTTTCAGAATGGAGCGTCGCTGCGCTCCGCTCCATCCTGGAACTTCGAACCTATTTTTGCTTATGTGTACTGACCTAACAAACAAAATGCGAAATATAAATTTAATCAAACAATTATTTGCTATATAACACTTGCCAAAATAAAACGTTAGCATAATAAACGTTTGCTTAATAAAACTTGACGCAGTAAAATTATGCGAAACATGTTCAGATCAACGTTTGACCGAGTTTTGCAGTCGCTTCTAGGATTGACTAGGCCAAAACCGAAACAGAATAATTTACTTTCGACGTTTGACTGAAAAGTTAGGAGCTCCTGGGTTTGACTAAAAATACTTCAGGCAAAGGGCGAAATTGAAATGTATTTCGGGGATTGCCTGATGGCTTTGGCCAAACCTAGGATAAACCAGTCCTTCCGCGAAGAGACTGTGTATCGGACTTTGACTATAACATATATACCAAAAACCGCCCAAAAGCAAAAGCACCACACCATACAAAAAAAAAACTTGATTGTTCCAACACACAAACAACACCTAGCACTTACTTTATGTTATTACAAAAAATGTTTCAAATTACCGCTACTATTTATGAATTTCAATTCGTACTTGTTTACTCGCAACTCAACTCCAATCCAACTCGACAGATTAGACACAGCAGACACTATAATGTCCCACAGCACAGATACGAAATTTAACGTATTATGAATAATCCTACTCACCTCACTTGACAAGAAAACGTTCCGTTCGATGCGATGCGATTAAAATAATAGTTGCCAACATAACACAACCACAAATTCCTAAAAAACAATAGATTTTCTCTTTTTACGAAAAAAAAAATAAAAAAATACCAGTAGACCAGGAGACTAGGCCCAAAATCGTGTAATCTCCTGATAAATCGGGAGACTCTGCAACACTGACCTGGTTACGGTCGCTGGCTGCAGTGGGCGTCAAATGGCTGATGATAATGATGATGTTCAAGCCACAAACTGGCAAACGCAACTGCGGACGCCCACCAGGTCGCTGGACCGACGATCTGAGGCAGATTGTTGGCAGCGGCTGGGTGAGGGTGGGCGAGGACAACAAAGTGGCGTGCCTTAGCGGAGGCCTATGTCCAGCAGTGGACCAGTACGGGCTGATTGATTAATTATTCATTCATTGACTCACTGATTGATTCATTGATTGATTAATAATATTTAATATACTTTATTGCGCACGAAACACTGAACAAGACATTACATAAGAAATGGCATGTTAAAAGGCGAGCTTATCTCTGTAAGAGATTCCTTCCAGCAAACCTTGGAGAGTGGGAACAGCGGTAAAAAACGGGTGTACAAAATAGACCGCATAAACTGCAAAAAATCCTTAACCATAAACAATATTAAGCAGAAAATGAATTCACCGCATAGATTAATTAGGTAAGTACGAACCTGTAAAAATAAATAAAATACATAGTGAATAAAAGTAGTCGACATAGCCCAGCGGATTAGTAAGTTGAAGTGGCAGTGGACGGGGCACATAGCACGCAGAACTGATGGCCGATGGGGCCGAAAAGTTCTCGAATGGAGACCACATATCGGCAAGCGCAGCGTAGGACGACCAGCCACAAGATGGACAGATGACCTCATCCAAGTGGCAGGAAGGCGCTGGATGCTAGCCGCTTCCAGCCGGTCTTTTTGGAAATCCATTGAGGAGGCCTATGTCCAGCAGTGGACTTCTTGTGGCTGAATGATGATGATGGTAGTGAATATTGCATAAATATATAGCTCAAAGTTATGATAGAGATAGATAGTGCTCTTTCAACTGTTTCTAAAATGCACCTAAAATGGGACTAGCGCATATTTTCTGTGGCAGTGCGTTCCAAAGCCTAACCGAATGGGCCGTGAAGGAGTCACCGTAAGCTCCGGTGTTGTCAGCATAAATTCATTGAGTGATTCATTGAGTGATTTATTGATTGATTGAAACTAACCCAGCCTCCGCCCCACAGGATCCAGTACCTGTTCAAGCCGAAGCCGGGATGGCAACATCCCACGCACTCGTTCTATCGGCAGCTCTACCCCAAGATCATCGAGGACATCCGGGCCATCGAGGACAACTGGCGCTCGGGACGGCACAACCTGCAGGTCAGTTGACGCTTGCCCTTTGCGTCTGCGTTGTGAGATTATTTATGCAGCGTCCGATTATGGCAAAACCCATCATGGTTAGGAAAACCGCGAGGGAGGCCTATGTCCTGCAGTGGGCTTCAAATGGCTGATGACGATGATGATGATGATGATGATAATGATGATACGGCGTCCAGTGGCACCTTCAATCACACCAGCCGTGGTGGTGGTACGATGGCACGAGTCACGCGTTTTGTGACGCTAAGATGTCAGAATTTGACAGTTAACGTACTGGAAAGTTGCGATGTTTTACATTGAATGTGGAACGTTTCCTATACAAATGATTATTTCCAAATATGTTAAAAAAATACATAATTATACACTGGAATTATGTCTGTCTGCATTAATTAAGATTTTTATCTGCGCCAATATACAGTTTCTTAAAAAAAAAAACACTGGTTTAATAGCTTAAATGAGTTCGACAATTTAGTTCATACAAACATTATCGATCTTATTTAACCTATTAAACTACAGTTTTATTCAAGGAAATATGTATTGGCGCAAATGAAAATCTTAATTAATGCAGACAGATATAATTCCAGTGCATAATTATGTAATTCTTTTAATAAATTTGGAAATAATCATTTGTATAGGAAACGTTCCACCTTAAAACGCACGACTAGCTTTATTGTACTACCCCTGCTGATGAGTGAATAATAATAATAATAATAATAATAAAATCGTTTATTTCAGGCTTTACCCATATAAAAGTTAGTACATACATTTACACTAAAAATATGAATAAAAATATATCACAAAAGTTAGATACATAAAACTTAACTAATCACTTAAAATTAATGTGAAGGGTGCGAGAGACAGCGACGGTTACCTATCTTACGGCGGGGCTGGGAGCCACAACGTGCAGCCCCACCCAGTGCCACTTTATACAAATAAAGAAACCGTAGTGGTATTTCTTCCTACAAAATTCACACTCCAAAACGTGCTCCAGTTCTGTCGATTAGTCTTCACCAATGAAAGTAAATTGAATCGTGTGATTTTAAAACGACACATGTCCATTCATTACAACTTTGCAGGAAATAGAAAAAACTGTTTTATTCAAATACTAATATCTACAACAGCAATATTTTAGCATATTATATTGATTTCTGTATGAATAAACTACATTTTTTTTTCTAATGTAAATCAATAGGTAGGTGTAAATAATTTAATAAAAAAAAAATGGGCAAGTGTTATTTTAAAAACGCATGTGACTTGTGTTGTTTTAAAATCACACGACTCAATTACTCTGCGATTGGTTCATTCTGTGCGCCATGCGTGACGTGAACACTGGTTGGGTCATAGTGAGTGACAGCGTAGCTGATGGTTGGTTTTATACAAAAGCGTCAAACCAATGACTTCATTGATGTGTAGCCCGTCGAAATATCTACGTACCTCGTGTGTAGTAAAAACACGAAACTGAATTTAATAGGTTTATTTTAAATAAGAGTACGTATGAACACATGTGAAATTGAAAAAGAAGAGAGCTCAGTGTTGCCCTGCATGAATGAAATTCCTAATTACTTTCTTTTATACACAGACATCAAGCCCATAAATCCTTATTATTATTTATTGTACTTAACTTTTTTTATACACGCAAGATGGCGGCCTGACGGTGGCAGGTGCATAGATATTTGGCCGGGTAATACTGAACTCGCTCCGATTGGTGACACAATTGAGAAGCCCCGCCCGCCATCCCACAATGGGGAACTTGCTTTTATATAAAAACCCAGGGATTATTTAAAAATAAAATAATAATAAAAAAAAATCGGGGTTTTCGGGGTCACAAATTATGCGAAAAATAATGTTACTCCAATGACATAAAACTTATTAGATTTCGTTCTGTCATTGAATTCTGAATATTGTCTTATAAGGGTGTATAATACACGCATAAGAACATTATTATACGAGATAACTGAAATATTCATAAACACTTCATACATATCAGGCGTTACGTTAGGGAGTGACGTCATAGTCTAAGGTCGATTTGTCTGGCGCGTTTTAGTACCACGTGACTATATTGACTGTTCGACTGGTTATATTAGGTATAAAAAGTATTAGTCGCAGAGAAAAAAAAAAATACCACGTTTATTTATCTTTTGACGTGTCCTCTCCTATTCTATTAAAACATTTTTTGTTTTGTGCAAGCTCTCCATTGAACGTGGGGTATTTTTTAGCGCTAGTTAGACATCTATGTTTTTAAATATCACTGCCATCTCTCCCATCCGCAGAGGATAAACTGTCGGTCGGAGAACTCGAAGGGCGTCTACTGCCTCCAGTACGACGACAACAAGATCGTCTCCGGACTCCGGGATAACACTATCAAGATCTGGGACCGCAAGACCTTACAATGCGTCAAGGTACTGTGATACTTTTGCATAAGTCAGAGTATAACTGCAGTGGCGATTCCCATGCAAAAGTTGTTTGGATTTAACTTACAAACGACCGTGCCAGATGTCAAACACTCATAAGCAGCCTATATACGTCCCACTGTAGGGCACAGGCCTTCTCTCAGGGAGAGAGTATGGGCTTAATCACCACGCGTGCCCACCGCGGATTGGCGATTTCAAGCGCTGAGGTATGTGAATAGCTCAGACACCCAGGTTTCCTCAAGTTTTTCCTTCACCGTCAGCGAGTGATATTGCTACTATAATTTCACAAATGTACATAACTTAAGAAACAAAGTCATAGGTATGTGTCCGCACTGGGAATCGAACCTGGGTCTCTCGCTTCCGAGTACAATGTTCTACCCACTAGGCTACCATCGCTCATGTGTGTCATAAAATATGTTATAAAATGGAAAAGTAAACAAGTAAATATCTGTTCAAATTCAGTTTTTTTATGTCTCGTGCTCTTGTTAACCTCAGAAAATATTATATGTGTGTCGCCAACCTTATCGCATAGAGTCGGTTTTTAAATTTAATTTGAAAACCTGCGCTGTTTCAAATAGAAACAGCAAACGCTGAAATAGTATCATTGTCACACGCACTCTCCTTTATTTTTTAATTATGGTATGTAAGCATGTTTGTTTATGGCAATAAATCATTAATTAATTTATTAATTCATTATATATCTAAGAAGAAGAAGAAGAAAGACATTTATTATACCAACAAGATACATCACAGAAACAAAATAAGCAGATAAGTAACAACAACAGAAAGAAAACTAAATACACAACAGACAAAACGAATAAATAAAACAGGACCATAGATGTAGCCTGCGGTGTGTCTGAGTTGCCACAAAAGGCAGCTGACTCAGTGTTGTGCTGTGGAAGTGATCTCTCAGCGCTGATTTTCAGTCAGTGCCTACGGTAACTCATAATTGTACTACGGAGTGCGTGCCGTGGTGCAGTTAAAAGAATTAAATTAAATGCAATGACATACATACAATAAAGTAAATAAAATATCATCATAAAATACTTACGTATATTATTAGTTTTAAATCTACATACATGAAGGCCTGTTGCGTGCGACCTGAAGCCTATTAAATCTACAGTCCCACTTCGAGAGCTACAGCTTTTATGCATGAGACCCCCTTGCTAGAGCAAGCATTAAATGCATTAAAGCTCCGGTTACCATGTTCCAACAACAATCTCTATTGAAATTTGATTGCCGGCGGATCACTATTATCTTTATGTTGTTTTTTTAGTGCTGTAATATTTATTCTCTTCCCGCAGGAATTACAAGGGCACACGGGCTCAGTCCTCTGTCTCCAGTACGACGAACGAGCGATCATCAGCGGCTCCTCAGACAGTACTGTCCGGGTGTGGGACGTGACGACCGGTGCCATGCTGAATACGCTGATACATCACTGTGAGGCCGTGCTGCATTTGCGGTTCAGTAACGGCATGATGGTCACTTGCAGCAAGGTACGTGAATCTATAGAAAGTTCTAGACGTTTCTGTGAAAGAGCTATGAAGAAGAAGCACTTATTGGTAACAGAATAAAAGATAATTTGGTTCATCCGACGTTGACTTATGCTCGGTGCAAATTAGGTAGTTTTCACTGGCTCACAGCTCAGCTCCCTTTGGATGCAGCTTAATGATACCTACGTCATTGGATAGCCAAGAAGTCGCTCTATCCATCAGACCAAACCCCATCCAAATAGGTTCAGCCGTTCCCGAGCGATTGGCTTCTCTTACACGGTCCGGGTGTGGGACGTGACGACCGTTGCCGTGCTGTACACGCTGATACACGACTGTGATGCTATGCTGCATCTGTGGTTCAGTAATGGCATGATGTTCATTTGGGGTAAGGTACTTATATTATTGATAGTAAGGTGTGAAAATTCCGGATTTTTCCATGAAAAAAACTTGAAAATTGGTTTAACTGCTATGAAGTTATGTACGTTTGAAATAATTTAATCTGGCTGTCAGCCCCATAAACTCGTAGCGTGATGATACCTATACAACGGAATAGTCAAGAGGCTGGGCTATCCATCAGTCTAATTACCATCAGAATCGGTTCAGCCGATCCAAGGCTGTAGGCGTTTCTAATACAGTGCGTGCGTGCATGCAACGACTGTTGAATGATGATGAAGCCAAAGAGGTCTGTCAGGTTCGTGGCAAGTGGCAAACTCCGGTCTCTGCCTACCCCTCCCGGATACAGGCGTGAGTTTGTGTAATGAAAATAATATGTATTTTGATGAACGGTTCGGTATTTTGAAAAGTAAAAATGTGAGTGAAAAGTGATAGAACAAACGTTGTTGCTAAAAACAAACTCTAAGGTCTGTAACCAGTCATAGTTACTAGATCATCAACGCCACTTAACAGTAAACTTGGACCATTTTAGTTACTAGATCATCAACGCCACTTAACAGTAAACTTGGACCATTTTAGTTACTAGATCATCAAGGTCATCATTAACATCATCATTCAGCCACAAGAAGTTCACTGCAAGGTTGTCTGGAAGAGATATCTCAGAGATAATTTCGTCTTTGGAACATAACGGCACATAACATAAACGCGAGCCCGACCAGGAACTGAACTGGTACTGGGAGGCCCGGTGACTGCTGCGGGGAAAGTGAGAAAAATGTGGAAAAAAAAATCGATATTTTTGATAATAGACAATTTTTTATGAAAATATAATATAACATAAACTCATGCCTGTATCCTGGAGGAGTAGGCAGAGATCTGGGTCTGCCACTTGCCACGAACAATTGGAACAATTTTATCTATGTAATCACTAGCTGACTTGGCAAACGTTGTTTTGCCATGTTAATTAGCCTACGACCTATTCTCAGACCTACCGAATTTACATAAAAAAACAGTCCTACCAAAAATCGGTGAAGCCGTTTCGGGAGAGTTCGTTAAATAACAATGTGACACGAGATTTTTATATCAGAAATCAATAATTTATTTCAACGTAAAGAATTTACATTCGGTTTGCTGAATGTCAATGTACTATGTTACTATGTTAGCCGCCGCCTTCGGGCCGTGTTTGTAGTGGAGAAAAAGGCAGCGGGAAAAAAAAAAAAACTCCACTCTGACCATCTTTTCTCAAATCATCTTGATTGTAATACATCAGAGCCTTATGTTAGGATTCCGTGATTGCCATCAATAACTTAAGTTTTATTTAAGTTTTCGAATTTATGGTTTGCAATAAAGTAATGTGTTACCAGTGATGACTTATGGCACTGATACGTGGTCTGTCACTATGGGCCGCATAAGAAGGCTCAAGGTCACGCAACGAGCTATGGAAAGGGCTATGCTCGGAGTTTCTCTACGAGATCGAATCAGAAATGATGCGATCCGTAGACGAACGAAAGTCGTCGACATAGCCCAGCGGATTAGTAAGTTGAAGTGGCAGTGGGCGGGGCACATAGCACGCAGAACTGATGGCCGATGGGGTCGAAGAGTTCTCGAATGGAGACCACATATCGGCAAGCGCAGCGTAGGACGACCAGCCACAAGATGGACAGATGACCTCATCCAAGTGGCAGGAAGACGCTGGATGCAGGCCGCTTCCAACCTGTCTTTTTGGAAATCCATGGAGGAGGCCTATGTCCAGCGGTGGACTTCTTGTGGCTGAATGATGATGATGATGATGATGAATAAAGTAATGTATATAAATAATATAATACAATTGGAAGCCTTGATAAATAAAATAAAAAGGCAATGTATCTCCCCACAGGACCGGTCAATAGCCGTCTGGGACATGACGTCGACGACCGAGATCATGTTGCGGCGCGTGTTAGTGGGACACCGCGCCGCCGTCAATGTGGTCGACTTTGACGAGAAGTACATCGTCAGCGCCAGCGGGGACCGCACCATCAAGGTTGGTACGCCATATTGTAACGCTTTGGTGTACCTAATTACTGTAATGTTGCAATATTTATGTAAATAAAAATAAATAAATGAGGGTAGCTAGACTATCGAGGTGAATGTACCATTAGAGGTTACTAGATCATCAAGGGGACTAAACAGTAAACTTAGACCACCTTAGTTACTAGATCATCAAGGCCACTTGACATTAAACTTGGACCATTTTAGTTACTAGATCATCAAGGCCACTTAACATTAAACTTGGACCATTTTAGTTACTAGATCGTCAAGGTCACTTAACATTAAACTTGGACCATTTTAGTTACTAGATCATCAAGGCCACTTAACATTAAACTTGGACCATTTTAGTTACTAGATCATCAAGGCCACTTAACATTAAACTTTGACCATCTTAGTTACTAGATCATCCGGGTCACTTAACAGTAAACTTGACCTTCTTAGTTACTAGTTGATCAAGGTCCATTGTTCACGAAAAGCAATGAGTGCTAGCGGTATGCGTGTTCAGTTGGGAGAGCGCTGGCACGGTTAGCCAGAGGTCGCGGGTTCAAATCCCGGCATGGGTGGAATTTTTAGCCTCTAAATTGGTTTTTTAAAATTGTCTTCAGCACGAGTTAGTGCAACAAAAAGAATAGTGTCCTCTCCTATTTTATTAAAACATGTTTTAGTGTAAGCTCTCCATTGACTCTGATGAACGTTTACTCGTGTCAACATTGAGATAGTTTTTTTTTTGTTTATCTATCAAGTTAACATTAATTGACCGTTCCCATCCCTCCGCAGGTGTGGAACACATCTTCCTGCGAGTTTGTTCGGACACTGATCGGTCACAAGCGTGGCATCGCTTGCCTGCAGTACCGAGACCGGCTCGTGGTCTCCGGATCGTCTGATAACACCATCCGGCTGTGGGACGTTGAGTGTGGACAGTGCATCAGGGTTCTCGAGGGTCACGAGGAGCTGGTGCGGTGCATTAGGTGAGTCTGGGGTTCTCGAGCCATGTTTACGGGTAGAGTGGTGTGTTTAGAAGGAGCCAAGATATGTTTCAAGCTAGATAATTGTGTTTAATAGGATCCAAGACATGATTCAAAATTTAAAAGTGCATTTAGAAGGAGGCAGGGCAGTTTTCAAGCTAGGAAAATGTGTCTTAAGTCGCCAAGATCGGTGTTCGGTGCCAGGATAGGCTCGTGGGGTCCGGATCGTCTGAAAACACCATCCGTCATGTATCTGCTTTCGCTTTCGTCTCCTGCGTCTTCGAAGTAACAAAGGCAGTGGTAGTGTTTCCTCGTCAGAATCCATTTTGATACAGAGTGTGCGAAACCGCCGCGAGCTCGCCGCGTAATCGCTTCGCTTCCAAATCGCCTCGCTTCCAAATTGCCTCGCTTCCAAATCGCCTCGCTTCCAAATCGTACACTAACACGCTGTTAATCTACTGTTACAGTACGATTAAAATCAGTTAACGATTCGGCTAACGTCGGTAATTGTGGTAATTATATTACTCGTTGTCTTATTGAATACAATACAAGAACGATATGAGCAACAAAACCTCCTTTGTAGCTCAAAACTAACACAACGTTTATATTGAAATAAGAAAAATAATTGACTATTTTGACAGTATTGACTTTTTAGTGTTAATAAAAACAGTTTGACGTATATGATACATTTATGTTATGAACGCTAATTTCATTCGTGAAAATATTCGATTCTATCAAATTTTATCAAAATTAACTTACAATAGTTATGTGTCATGGCTTCAACAAATTTAAAGCGTGGTAAAAAAATTGTTGCTCAATCTCGTGAAATTGTAAATAATGTATAAATCGTTAACTGATTTTAATCGTATTGTAACAGCTCTCAATTGACCAAAATGCATACAAAAAAAAACACTGACAGCTGTTAACAGTAGATTAACCTTCTCACTAGCAGCAGAGACAGATCTGTCTCAGCGCATCGGCTAACGTCAAACTCGCAACTGAGACAGAGTTGTCCCAAAGGGCAACAGACCAAAAAAACGCGAAAATGTGTTTGACGGTCTATGGTATCGGTTTATGGTTATTGTTCGGTTATGTTCGGCATGAAATTGCCTTTAATCTGTGGTAAAATACTCTAAGACTTCCTAAAAAAAAAACTTGTCAGTCTTAGTCGAAAATTTCGTGTTAGAAAGTGGCGAGAGCGGAGAACAAATCTACAAGAAAAACTGGTTTTTTGTTAGAAAGGTAAGTGAAAAGTGTATTTACGTGTTACTTTATGCATTTATTTCAATCATTACACATAGTTTTACCTAAAGAATGCTATAAATACTTTAAATTTGGCCCAAGAAAATGTTCGATATAGCAACTTTGAAAAAAGTTGTACTTTCTTTCGAAATTTTTGATCATTGTTTGTGTATTTTGGATAAAACCCACTATATTTGGCCAGTAAGACTATCGTACTTTGTTATTTTATTCATTTTTATGTAGAATTACTAAGTAATAGTGAAAAATATTACAAAAACAAAACATTCGCCGTTGTTTTCCGATAAGTTCGTATACCGGAAATCGACCACTAGGGTCACGACCTCCGGCCTTCTCATCCGGTTCTATAGTGATGGGCTTAGTGATTAGTTCAATTGATTATCGACATAAAATTTTTATCAACTTCAATACACCGTTACTATAAGTTTCTAGTGAGAATACGCAAATTTCCAATTAGATTGTAATATATCTCGTAGTTTATAGGAAAATTATTATTTATTTATTTTACAGATGTGGAGACCCGGGCACCCCAAGAGTTTCTTGAATTACTGCAAGACGACGAGGAAGAGGATGAGAGCTAGGGGGAGTTGGAGGTCGGGCTGGAGGAGGAGGAGGAGAAGGAGACTGGGGTGGGAAACCTGATGGTATGTTATAATAATTATATAAATATTACATAACATACATAAGCGGCCTATATGCGTCCCACTGTAGGGCACAGGCCTTCTCTCAGGGAGAGAGCATGGGCTTAATCACCACGCGTGCCCACCGGGGATTGGGTATTTCAAGCGCGTGTACGTGAATAGCTCAGATACTCAGGTTTCCTCACGATGTTTTCCTTCGTTAGCGAGTGGTATTGCTACTACTATAACTTCACAAATGTACATAACTTAGAAAACCAAGTCATAGCTACATGCCCGCACCGGGGATCGAACCTGGGTCTCCCGCTTCCTAGTCCGAGGTTCTACCCACTAGGCTACCACTGCTGTATAAATATAAATGATGTAAGACGCCATCAATAGTAAATCCATAGTTTCCCTCCAACTCATAGTGCCGCTCCAAGGCTTGAAGGTCGTGGCTCGCCCGACGCGTTCCGAATGCACCCGAAAATTCCCGAGGCGCGCACCTCCGGAGCCTCTTGCGCCCGCCGCGCGCCCCGAGCAGTCGGCCGATGTAATTAGAGAGATGCGTGCACGTCTACGCTCGATTTCCGGGCTAGAGAATTACGTGTTTACTGCTAAGTTTAGTTTATCTACTCAGTGTTCAACCCACCTACCTAATCTATTATAATTTATAATACACCATCAACAAGACTCAGTGGTTTTACTAATAATATTAATTTTGTATTATTTCTTGTTCGTTCCGTTATTTTAGGTTTATATTTCTTCCAGGCAATGGACATCATGGTGGAGGAGGAGAACTGGGAGCTAGTGCCACTGGAGGCACTAAGCGTCCCGCTTTCTACCTCTAGGTACAATACTTAATAATTTTTTTCCATCTAGATTATGCGGAAGTAAGACTTTTTTAACTGTTTATTTTTTCCAGCAGGCTCTCCAGTAGCAGCGGCGAGGATGACGAAGTGCGCAGGGAAATTTTGCGCAATATCAGCCCGCAGTAAGTTGAATAAATATTTATCCCATGCCATGTTTTTGTGTATCTATGAAACAGATTTCAGGTTAATTTTATTTTACAGGTCTGTTCACGACGACGAGCTGCCGCGCTTTCGGGTGGAGCAGCTGCCGGACGCGCCGGGACCCGCCGCTGCTGCTGCTCGAGGATGCGGCGCCACTCAGATTTCCCTTGCCTTTGTTTGGTTACGGTTTTTGGCTGTCGTCCATTCATCTATTATGTTGTATATTTGAGAGAGGATGACGCATGACTGATGGGTATCAGTCATTTATATGTAAGATTTGTGCATGTAGATAATAAAAGTAGACATACTTCGTCCGCTCCTTCACATTCTGTTTTCTTGTTTGTTTGACCAATCTAAATTTGTTTTCTAGATTGGTGAAAATCTTATTTGCCTATCGAACTAATGGAACACGTGGAGTTTAACATTTTTCATTTATACGATGGGTAGGTAAGATCACACGACACACCATTTTGTAAGTAACCTAATAATGTACTCTTGCAGTTCTTGTCTTTTGTCTTTTTCTATGTCATGTTTTGCTTTTTGTGTACTAATAGCGAGATCATTTCGACGCGAACTCCATAAAAGTATTGTTAAAATATTTAATTTTCAAAGCTCCATACTCCTAAAATGTAAAAGTTATAAAAATTATAATCAGTATAACTCGCGATAGCATTAATAATAATAGAATATTGTTGGGATATTTCCATACATGATAACTAAGCAAAGCTTGTGCTATGGGTACTATCCACCTGATAGACAAACTTCGAAAACCAATAAATAGGCTCGTCACACAATTGTTGGTCCCGGGTAGGGATTGAACCGATGACCTATTGCGCAATAAACTGTATTTGACATATTTTTTTACATGTTTGATCTTTATTTTAACACAAAAAATAGAGTCATAAGTAGTATTTCTACGTAGGAATGCAGAGACTGAAAGAAAACATTGAATTCACGAAAAATAAAATTAACGGTAGCAAAAATCTTTCGCCGCTCTACGTTTGTTTTAACCTTTTTCCTTACTGTGTTAGGTTAGTTGTAGATGTTGGCACGTAGAAAGAGCTGTGAGCGCCATACATTTACAGGGCACGCGCAGCTCTTCTTACGTGCCGGCATCTATACAGGGTGTTAACAATGTGGTGTTGGATTATTGAATTTTTTGTTTGCATGATGTTTTGCTATCTGTGAAACTGGTTTTGTTTTGTACTGTTTTCTTGATTTCGTGTTCTTTTGCATTGTAGTTCTAAGTTGCAATAAACATACCAAGTGCATTCTAAACCTACAAATAAATTTATTAGGACATAATTCTTCAACTCAACTCTTTTAAAATGATTGTATATTTTATCACTACTTATATATGACAAAATGACAAGTTTACAACTTTGCAATATTTTAGACATGAAGGAAAACATCGTGAGAAAATTCGCTGTTGGTGTAGTAAAAGTTAACACCAGAAGCAATACGATTGATCAACAACTAATTTTATTTGTAATAAAATATGACATAGGTAATTGTTAAGTCAATCACCACTAACAACGTATAATAAGGCTATTACAAACAATGTTATGGTTAGATACTTACTTACTGGCGGTTAGTATAAACAAACTACTTGACGCCGAACTTGATACTCAATGCGCGGCACACGCCGCCACTTGAGCTCCGACGCTTTATGGACTTGTTTTTTGCTGCCGGGTGACGCATTAGGCTACCTTTTTATTTCACTAATAGCAAGTTGGAAATAAAATATTCTGCATGCGTTTTATCGCAAATTGTTTTCCCCGCATTTTATCGATTTTTGCCCAATGAAAACTCTTCTTTACCCCATCCCTCCTAAACAAGACAAAACAACTAAAATACTATTTTATTGTTTTATTCTTTATTTTTGTCTGAATATTTATTGTAAATAGTGTAAAAAAGGAAAATAAATATTTCATTATGAGTCTACTGTTTTATTTCTCCATTTACCCTTTTATTTGTGACCTTGGTACAAAATATAATGCAGTCGATATTTTTAATTTTTACTAGATTTTGTTGAATATTTCTATAAAAAAGCATAGATTCCAATAAGATAAGAGTATTTTCATTCAATAAAAGTGGTTTTCACTTCGTAAAGACCCACGATTACAGTACATTTTCAAATTCAAATTGTCCCCCTTACACTGTTCAGTAGGAAACGTGAGCATTCTCGCAAAAAGTTTGATCCTGTTTTGGTAATAAATCTTATATGGGAAGACAAAAACAAGCTTGATAGAATGAATAGGTGTATATTCAGCACCTTGTTACATAAATTATCTTTTCCTAAAGTTACGTAATAGTTCGCACACACACAAAAATTTGGGACACTAGGCCCTTATTTCTAGTAATTGCATTTTCGTACTCTGAATGTAAAAATTTGTGTGTGTGAATTTTGATAAAGTTGTTATTTTTTAGTAATGTAATTATTCTAGAGTATAATTCTTTTTATTTCAAACAAATCCGTAAATTGGTTAGATAATAATTTGATATTTATTCAACCTGGTCATTTATTTTTTTTTGCGCCGCCATGACACCCCTTTCAATTAATGTCAGTGGGGTGAATTGGGAGTGCGAGTGAAGAGGTTAACAGCTTGTTAGTGTACGAGAAGCCGGGGGTTAGTGTCTTTAGGGAGGTCACGCAGTTCTCAGTCAATCCCCCCCCCCCTCCTTCTAACAGAGGTATCAAAGGCGTGTCGTCCTTACAGATTCGACAACCAGCGGATAGTGAGCGGCGCATACGACGGCAAGATCAAAGTGTGGGACCTCATCGCCGCACTCGACGTGCGTTCACCCCACCAGGACCTCTGTCTGCGTACGCTCGTGGTGAGTTCATCTTCTTCATCATCATCAGCCTTTTGACGCCCACTGCAGGACATAGGCCTCCTTCGTGGTTTTCATAACCATGACGGGTTTTGCCATAATCGCCACGCTTGGCAGGCGGGTTGGCGATCGCAGTATACGGTTGGAATCTCAGGAAGACGCTGCTGCTCGTCTCCTGAAAATTTCATCATCTTAGCAGCCTACAAATTGCCCGGAACTGGTCAGACGCCGTGGTAATATGCTAGTTTTGCAGGCCGTCTCCCTCTCTTTATTTAGCACTGCAGGCTCTGATATTCTAGCGCCGAAGATTTGAAATTGTAGCGCGCCTGAGATTCTGACATTAAGGAAGAAGAAGAAAGACATTTCTCATACCAACAAGATACATCACAGAAACAAAATAAGCAGATAAATAACATAATATGCACAACAACAGAAAGAAAACTAAATACACAACAGACGAAACGAATAAATAAAACAGCACCATATTATAGCGCCGCAAGCTGGCGCCGGAGAATTATAGCCCCGCAAAATCTGACATTATAGCCCCGTTAAATCTGACATTATAGCCCCGTAAAATCTGACATTATAGCCCCGCAAAATCTGACATTATAGCCCCGTAAAATCTGACATTATAGCCCCGCAAAATCTGACACTATAGCCCCGTTAAATCTGACATTATAGCCCCGTAAAATCTGACATTATAGCCCCGCAAAATCTGACATTATAGCCCCGTAAAATCTGACATTATAGCCCCGCAAAATCTGACATTATAGCCCCGTCAAATCTGACATTATAGCCCCGTAAAATCTGACATTATAGCCCCGCAAAATCTGACATTATAGCCCCGTAAAATATGACATTATAGCCCCGTAAAATATGACATTATAGCCCCGTAAAATATGACATTATAGCCCCGTAAAATATGACATTATAGCCCCGTAAAATCTGACATTATAGCCCCGTAAAATATGACATTATGGCCCCGTAAAATATGACATTATAGCGCCGCGGACTCTGACATATAGCTCCGGAGGCTCTGCCATTATAGCTCCGCGGACTCTGTCGTAGCTTAATAAGTAGATAGTACGACGGCAAGATCAAAGTGTGGGACCTCTGCGCGGCGTTGGACGTGCGTTGCGTACTCCCCACCAAGGTCTGTGTACGCTCGTGATGACTACACATTTGTACGAGCGAAAGCAGCCTACAAATTGACATGCTATTCTAGCGCTGAAGAATTAGAAGTTCTAGTGTTGTCGGTTCTAATATTATAGCATCGCAGTTTTTGACGTTATGACGTCGGAGATTCTGACATTATAGCGCCACAGGCTTTGACAAACAGCGCCGGAGATTCTGACATTATAGTGGCGTAGGCTCTGACGTTTTAGCGCCAGAGGTTGAGACATTGCAGCCCTGCAAGCTCTTATATTATAGCCCCGCAAAATCTGACATTATAGCCCCGTAAAATCTGACATTATAGCCCCGTCAAATCTGACATTATAACGCCGCTGGGTCTGTTCAATAGCGCCGGAGGTTCTGACATTACAAAAGTATGTAGACTTTCTTCAGTGATATTCTAGCGCCTCAACCCGACTCAATGTACTTACATACATTCTATCGTCACAGACGACTCTTTCTAGTGACATTCTATCGTAGCAGGCTGACTCGCCCCCGGTTTCTCGTACACTAACAAGCTGTTAATCTACTGTTAACATCTGTCAGTGGTTTTTTTTTTTGTATGCACTGGTCAATTGACAGCCGTTAACAGTAGATTAACATCATTAACAGCGTGTTAGTGTGCGAGAAACTCTCTTTCGAGACGTTCCAGCGACTCTGGAAATCCCGAAAGCTAAATCTTTCGCCACCTTACCCCAGGAGCACACGGGCCGCGTGTTCCGGCTGCAGTTCGACGAGTTTCAGATCGTCTCCTCCTCACACGACGACACGATCCTCGTGTGGGACTTCCTGAACTGCGCGGGCGGCGCGCCCCCCCCCGCGCCCGCGCCCGCGCCCGCCCCCCGCCTCGAGCCCGACCAGGAACGGGACTGGTACGGGTAGGCCCGGTGAGTGCTGCGGGGATGGGAAAGTGAGAAAAATGTGGAAGAAATATCGATATTTGTGATAATAGACAATTTTTAAATAAAAAAACAAAAACATAACGTAAACAGGGTAAGCAGGGGCCAGGGCCTGCCACTTGCCACGAGAATAATTGTTAAATGATCATTTTAAAATATCCTAGATATTTTTTCCACATTTTTTGATTGGCTGTTTGTTTCATATATTTTATTTTTCTTTTTTACGTAGCCACGTTTGTGTCCCACTGCTGGGCAAAGGCCTCCCCCAACTCAGACCAGATGTTTCTGTCTTGTGCCACCTCAGGCCACTCCGGCATGTGTCGGTCGAGGTCGTCTCGCCAACGTCTTCTTGGCCTACCTCTCCTGCGACGACCGCCTCGTGGCACCCACTCGGTGGCAAGGCTCGCCCTAGGTTATTTAGAAAAAAATTGTAGTCGATATATTTTCTCAGGTAGCAATTCTTTTAAAGTATTTTCAGTACATTTAAGTCAAATTCAGAAAATATGTGCCTAGTTACAGGGTATTCCAATTTCAGACCAGAACAACTAATTGTGTTGTGTGAAGGTTATTATTATGCTTTCTTCAATGTTGGTTGCGTTTTTGTGATTGCAATAATATTAAAAATCTATTTAGAGGCTAAAAATTCCACCTTGAACTTGAACCCGCGACCTCTGGCTAACCGTGCCAGCGCTCTCCCAACTGAGCCAATGGGCAAGTGCAGGCGTCGGCGAAACTTCGAACTTCTTTACGTCGCGGGTTCAAGTCCTGTAAAAAGTAGCCTCTAAATAGGCTTTTAAAATTGTCCTCGGCACGGGTTAGTGCAACAAAAAGAATATGACGTTGTAATAATATTGTTTTTCGTCCGCAGGTAAGCCGTTCGCATCGAGGCCTAGAGACTAAAATTAATTCACGTGTAGTCGGTCGTACCTATCCGACCGGCGCAGACGATTCTCGACCCTCTGTGAAAGGGGCAGTGACGTGTACGGACCATACAGTATGTAACAAGTGCGTAAAGATCATTTCACCTCGTGGACTCGGACAGAAATGTGACAGAAAAAAATCTATATAAAATGAATAGTTATTATTAATTAATAAAAGAAGAATTAATCGTTAATGCTGCTGATGTTTCTATGTAAATAGGTTTTTCTTTTTTAAATTTCTAAGATTGGTCGAGGACTGAACCTTGCGAGCGTTAAAAAACCCGTCGGGGAACCGCTCGTGTGTGCTCTCTCCAACATTCCTCAAGCGATCCTAGCGCGGGTCCTGAGCGGTTTTTAAACGCCCGTTTGTAGTGTGGGCAGACTGCGACTAGCCTTTTTTTAATGCAAGTAAGTTCGATCCGTCTGCAGATGCCCTTAAAAGATCTCTTATATTTATTTCTTGATGTAATGCCCCAAGTTGTTTTAGTTAGATAGGATTTAGAATCAATTTTAGGTGAGTGAAATCGGATAGTGTCACAAAATATATGCCATTCTGGAGGCAGGGTCTAAGTTTGAATAAGCTGTTGAAATTCCTATCGCCTTTGTAACACAGTTACTTAGAGAAAGTGACTGTACAACTACAGGGTGGCTGAAGTCGTTCGGCGTTTTAAGCGGACATTCTAACAATGATTTGAAAGTATAGTGCTACTTTAAAAAAAATATACGCATCAAAAAACATTTTTTCACACCTGCTATTCAGAAAAGATCCCTTGATTCCCTCAAATGAGGGATCAAAGTTGTACTTTTCTTCCCTGATATTCTAGTTTTTTTTTTTATTGCCCTCAGCATGATCCGTGTGCAGATTTTCACAAAATGTAATTCCAATTCGATTTTTATTTTGTTGCAATCGATCATAATTGTCTTCCACACTTCTTTCGATATCTTAATTGTGTTTGATTTAAATTTTCCTTATAGCAGGTGTGAAAAGCAGTATGTGTCACTCGGTAGCAAAATTATTTCCGTCTTGGGTGTAAACACTTGAATCCCTCGCTACGCTCAGGATTCTACTTTAGAATCGCTTCACTCAGGATTCAATATACCGCCCTCGCCGTAAATATATCATTTTGCTCCCTTGAGACACAATCTACTATTTCCTCCCCCATATTATTTCCTTAAGCATGAACAGACAATATCAGGACGAGGTAAATAAAAAACCGGGCAAGTGCGTGTCGTGCCTCGCGCGATGTGGGGTTCCGTACATCCGTCAAATGGCTGATGATGATGACATTTTATAAAAATATCATCATCATCAGCCGTTTGACGCCCACTGCAGGACATAGGCCTCCTTCATGGTTTTCCAAGCTTCCCGGTGTTGTGCCGCTCGCATCCAGCGACTCCCCGCCACTGTATAAAAGATAAATGAATAAATTAATGATTGTAAAAACATTGGGTCCAAAACAGCTGTATTCGGATGGAACTTATGTGTAAGCTTACACTGTACAGGGTGTCTCACGTCTACGCCACACGGGGGAAAATACTTGAAAATATGTATTGAAGTTATGGCATGTTACGGAAAAATAACAGTTTAAGAAAGACCTAAAATGTATTAGACTAATATTAAAAATAAAATTCAATTGGATTTTATTTTTAATATTAGTCTAATACACGCCTGGACCCTGCGAGTGTGAAAAAATAAACTCCCTGTATTTTCATTATTGAGTCATATTTTTGCGACACCTTGTATAAGTGTAAGCATTGTTTAGTAGCTAAATCGATATCTTCGATTATAGACTGAAATTCTGTCATCAAACTAGGATACCCTGTGCTATGGTAACCAGGCAAGGACATCACAAACATGAAAATACACCCAGACTGAGGCTATTTGTACCATTTTTCCCCCGTGGACAAATGTACGGTGGCCCCCAGTGGGAATCGAACCCGCGGCCTCTGTCTTGGTAGTTAAGCGCCTTAACGGCTAGTCCAACAAGGCAGTCAATGACTTTGAAAGGGCGAATACATATATTGTTTAAGTTCTAAATTGGAAAATAAAAAACAAGAAGTTTTTATTGGCATTGATTTGCGTTATACCAATGTAATATATCATATAATAGTCTCTTGTCACGTTTGTTATGGAACTTCTCCGAAACGGCTTCACGGAATTTTATGGTTTTTTTTTTGTGTTCAGTCTGTAGGTCAGACAATAGGTCGTTAATGTGGCAATAGGCTAATTAATGTGGCAAAACAACGTATTGTACAGAAATATGTAAACTTGAAACGATTATTGCAAAAAAGTTCTCGACTTAGCTACTAAACACATACCTCTGTCTTAATTACTTTACAGTCAACGGTAAATTGTTCTAAAAACGTATCGGAACAATTTTTGTTCCGAAACTTAAAACAACAATTGGTTTGAAAAGTAAATAAAATTTATTTTGTTTCGTTCAACGGAACAACAGCTTAGCTTATTTTATTCTGGTGTCCGAACAATTGAGGCGCCTTTTACAAGAACAGCCAATGTCTAATTTTAACGAATGTCTGTTTTCGGTTTCTGGCGACACTGTTCAACAAGCTGCGTTAGGCTCCCTAATCGATTTTTACAAAACCTTCCTATGTCCACACTCATTCCATCGAAAAGTTTAGGAAATTTTACAAAAACCACCAAGGTTTGCTTGTAGGACAATCGTTTCGGCCAAAAAGCTCCAAATCTACTCTGGGGACAAAGGTTGTTCTTGTAAAAAGCGCCTCAATTGTTCTGAATCTCCAGTGAAAACAAAACCCGTGACTGTAAGTATGCTCCACCATTTGTAATACTGTGCTAATAAAAATGTAAGTGTTCGAATACGTTTAGAGAATTGTGCTATAGTATAGAATTAATTAATTAATGAAGTAAATATATATAAGGCGTGATGCACACAGGAAGGACGAGGAAGTTCTAGTTCTAGTTCGACTGGAGATTTCCGCATTTAGCCTCATAGTTGGGCCATTGTACGTAGCAAGTGCTGAGGTATGTAAATACCTCAGACACTAGGGTTTCCTCACGATGTTTTCCTTCACAGTTAGCGAGTGGTATTGCTGCTATAACTTCACAAATGTACGTAACTTAGAAAACAAAGTCATTGGTACATGCCGGGATTCGAACCCACGACCTCCCGAATGAGAAGCCGGCGTTCTACCGCTCCGCTACCACAGCTCTAGGGCGAGGAAACGACGCGACGTGTTGTATAAAGTTCGCGTCCTCGCCCCGTCTTATCTGTGTGGGGTATCTCCCGTCGCTTCCGTACATTTTGTACGAAAGTGAACTGAAAGGACGCCGCGTCTTTTCCACGCTCTCGTCCCACGTCCTTCCTATGTGCCCCGTGCCTAACACGGTCACAATATCTGTGCACCTCGCTGAAAGGCGATGCCCCGCCCACTTCCCCCTTCACTCCGCCGCGCTCGCCGGTCGCTTCAGTATGGTTGGCACCTTCGTTGCCGATACTTAATAATTTGATCCATTTATTTTGCACACCGTACCAGGGGAGCGAGTCTCTTAAATCCATAGTTGTTCAATAGGCTTATATTAGTACTGGTAGTCTAAGTACGACTACAAAGGGGTTAACCCTTTACTTTGCAGTGACATAAAAGTTGCCACCTTAAATTGAACCTTATCATTTTGAAAAAAGATCCAAAACCAATGAATAATTTTTACTACTTTAATAACCAGTCGCATTCCGATGGTATATTATCAGGTGTTATATTTAAAAGGAGGTCTCATAAATTATGTTTGTAAGATTTTGTATTAGAAATGAAAAATTTTTCGTTTTCACTTTTTTCATAACCCGAGCTACTTAACTCGGCGCCTCGCGCGATTCGATTTTCTTCGCGAGAGATGCCTATTTAATTTGCACGGGTTATACGATTGGCAACAGCGGTGGTAGCCTAGTGGGTAGAACATCGGACTCGGAAGCGAGAGACCCAGGTTCGATCCCCAGTGCGGGCAACGGGCATGTAGCTATGACTTGGTTTTCTAAGTTACGTACATTTGTGAAGTTATAGTAGCAATACCACTCGCTAACGGTAAATGAAAACATCGTGAGGAAACCTGAGTGAGCTTGAAATCGCCAACCCGCGGTGGGCACGCGTGGTGATTAAGCCCATACTCTCTCCCTGAGAGAAGGCCTGTGCCCTACAGTGGGACGTATATAGGCTGCTTATGTATACGATTGTAATGACATTGTTAGACTACCAAACAGAGGCGGATGACACCTATTGTGGTGCTTATTATCATTCTATTGAAATGTGTTAGACTCTATGGCCAGAGCGTCGATTGTACTCCATCGGGCCAAGTGCATAGATATTGTGACCGTGTTATAGATTCTACAGATATGTCGAGCCTAAATATGACAATGTGTTTCCAAACAAGCCAATGCGATTGCGTTACCCGAGAGCGGCGAATCTTAAGACAGCTCCCTCAAGGAGCAATTCCCATACAAAGTTAGGGTTTAATCAAGGATATTTTGGAGGTGGTCGGTGGTAGCCCAGTGGGTAGAACATTGGACTCTGAAGTGGGAGACCCAGGTTCGATTCCCAGTACTTTTCTTTTTAAGTTATGTACATTTGTGAAGTTATAGTAGCAATACCACTCGCTAACGGCGAAGGAAAACATCGTGAGGAAACCTGGGTGTCTGAGCTATTCACATAACTCGGCGCTTGAAATCATAAATCCGCGGTGGGCACGCGTGGTGATTAAGCCCGTACTCTCTCTCTCTGAGAGAAGGCCTGTGCCCTACAGTGGGACGTATATAGGCTGCTTATGATTTTGGGGCGTTTCCGATCATCTGTCAAATTAGCATGGAATAAGTGTGGAATTTGCCAGTTACACGGGCGGAATCGCTCAGGATTTGGTGCGCGTAATAGAAATTGGGCTAAGGAATAGAGCGACTGCCTAAGGATGCTTTTTCTTCAAGCCTGTGTAAAAAAGATAAAGATAGATAAATAAATCATAGCTAGTTTTAAAAATAATGAATGTTCACTAAATAATTTTAAGTAAATTGTTACATTACGTTACGATTTTCATGTAAAAAGTTAGTTTCGGCTTAGGTTTTTTTTTTATTTACTAATTATAAAGGTCTAATGAAAGAATTATAAATATTATCTCTATATTTTTTGTGTATAAAATATATTGAATTAATTAATAGAAGATACTGCCTGATGCTCATTGTAAATTGAATACATTGCGCCCGTATACCTGTAAGATGAATACATTGAATATTGAAGTGTGCGATGGCTCGGTCGCTTGACAAAATGTAATATAGAGCTAAAAATTATAATACCTACATGTTATAAAACGGTAACCTTGCTGCGAGCGACGCTAAAGGACATTGTACAGTCAATATTTTTTTCGTACTGTCAGAGCCATTGCTCAGGCGATTTTTTTTGGCGGTACAGTCGCGGAAAAAACTCACTATAAACAAAAAATGTCCGACTGCTAAATTTAAATCAGTCTATTGGATTCTTCATGAAATCGAATGCAAGGTTTTTTTTTTGTTGGAAGCTGTTTAGTTGACATTGTTGACGATAACACAGCTGGGCCCTATTTCATAGAACTACAGCTCATGGTGTACTATGACCATTCGATGATAATCGACTGTGCCATAGCCAATAGCAGATTGATCCACATATTAACAAGTAGGAAGACTAACGGTGTTATTTATTATACAACACGATTCCTTAAAACACTCCATAAACGCCATGTACCTAGATAGTCTATGGTAGAGACTTTACAAGGGAAGGGCCTTACCGCAGACCATTTTTACAGTGTTTTAAGGGAATCGTGTTTTAAAAAATAACACCGTGATCAATACGATTAATCGGACTCGCAGCGTACAACGAATTGTCGTAATAAATTATGAATTGCAGTTGTAGGCGTCCACCGGTTTTGTTTTCGTGCTGTCTACACGAGTCTGCAAGTAACAAACGCGACACAAAAATTCGTCGCGGGCGATGTCTCTAGAGGCCTTTGCACACGACGTTTTTGAACGCGCCGACGACACGCGTAGAACGCAATCGACGCTCAGCAAACGCAAGGCCGCCGGCCGCCGCGCGCCGGCAAGTTGTGACCTTTCCACAGGATCCTCGCGTTTGTAATCTGCCAATACGCGCAGAGGACGCGCTAGTCAAAAACGCGCATCGTCGGCGCATAAAAAAAGGCGGTGTGCATAGGCCTTAAAATAACACAGTTCGATGTCAAACCGATCTCATCTGTTTTGTCCTTTTTTGGCTCGGTTGAATATGCTACAAAGTTCTTACTGTGTGATAGAAATTAAGTGTGACGATTTTGTACTTTATGATTGATGTTCTACAGTTTGACTGAAAATTTTGGCTGTATGTAGACCGGGGGGGGGGGGGGGGGGGGGGGCATACAAATCGGCTGTCGCAAAAATGAACACATTTTTAGAAAAAAAAAAAAATTAAACACGACGGACATTTTTTTTTCAAAACTGCGATGTTACCTCTATTGGTTGCTGGAACCAATAAGCAACCGATAAAATATCTCGGTTTTGAAAAAATAGCCGAAAGTGTACCCGTGCTACTTAAAAATAAAACAATTTAGAGGCTAAAAATTCCACCCAAGCCGGGACTTGAACCCGCGACCTCTGGCTAACCGTGCCAGAGGTCGCGGGTTCAAGTCCCGGCATGGGTGGAATTTTTAGCCTCTAAATTGGCTTTTAAAATTGTCCCCGGCACGGGTTAGTACAACAAAAAGAATATAAACGTGCAACTTAACTGGGCGGCTCCCGCGATTTGATATTCTTTGCTAGAGATGCCTATTTAATTTGCGCGGATTGTTCCATTGGAATGACATTTTACTGCTATTGCGTAGTACACTACCAAATAGAGGCAAATAGCAGCTATTGTCGTGCTTATATCATTCTATTGAAAAAATATGTGTGTTAGACTCTGCCCAATAAAACACAATTATCTTAGTTCACAATCGGATACTTTATATTTTGCTCTTTCACTCCCGGTAAGAGCTGTATTTTTGGTCGAACTGCAGAATAAATACGAATTCAATCATTTTCATGTAGCGTTGAAGGAATAATAACACATATTTCGTGTAAAATTACGTTATTTTGTCCTGATTTATAATGTGGATCTGTATTTTTTATTTCGTTTTAAGGATTTACGTTTTAAATTGTTTCTGTTAAAGCTACAAATTAGTTACTGCGGGTTCGGTAGAGCTTTCAGACGTATAAATAGGTTTTACTGTGTCATATAAAATTACCACGTGCAGGGCCTGCAGTAAGTACTAGCTTCTTTTTTAAATACAAGGTGTAGAAATCGCCCAATCTTTCCGGGGTAAAATATTCTTAGAAGGAAGTAATAATTTTCATCCACTCACTTATGTGAGTTTGTTTGCAGTTACATTTCACTTTGGATAATGTTAAACTTTCACTGAAACTAATAAAACATTAAACCCATCTGTAATGTACCTATGTTTAGTTGTGTAACCGAATTACGGCATTCTCTGTACATACTGGCTTTTTTAAATTAAATTAATAAATATAGTTTAAAAAACCACGATTAAGCTGTTGTCTTATTGTTTTCTCGGGTTAACTCCCGGTCTCACGTACGCTAACAATGCTAAAATATCAGTGGGTTTTTGGCATGCACTGGGCAACTGCAACAACAGATTAATGTTAGTGTACGAAAAACAGGGGCTAAGCTATGGAACGAATCAACGGCTTACATACAGTGTTCAAAACTCACGCTTGACCCAAAAACGGCGTATACTAAACTCCAAATAAACTAGTTTATTTTCCTGGGATGCATGCTTTTTCAATTTTTTTAGATAATTAAAATAAAAAAAACCTTCCGAGCCGGACTCGCGCACGAAGGGTTCCGTACCATTACCTACACAACATTAGTCAAAGATCGAATTTGAGAACAGCGCCATCTATAGAAACCAATAAGAAGCGTTTACCATCGACATGACATCGGCGCTGTGAAGGTTACATAGATGGCCGCCAGATGGCGAGCGCTGTCTTTAGACAACGTTTGTTGTATGGGAGCCCTCCTTAAATATTTATTTTATTCTGTTTTTATTATTTGTTGTTATAGCAACAACAGAAATACATCATCTGTGAAAATTTCAACTGCTTAGCTATCACGGTTCATGAGATACAGCCTGGTGACAGACAGATGGACAGTGAAGTCTTCGTAATAGGGTCCCGTTTGGCACCCTTCGAGTACGGAACCCTTAAAAAGTAGGGTATTAGTGAAGGGCGAGATAAATACTACCCGAAACCGGCGTGCGTGCATGCTGCATGCATTAATGAATGCTGATTAAGAGAAAGGAGTCTTATCCTTTGCCTCTGCCTACCCTTCCGGGATATAGGCGTGAGTTAATAAGTTTATGTAAAATTAAAATTTGTTGATAAGAATACATTTGATATCAATTCACCCTAATTCCAACATCGCAATTAAGTTAATTGTGAAGATGTGATACCAAATCTATTCCGGAGTAGCAGACCATGTAATTAATTAAATTCATTTTTAGGGTTCCGTACCCAAAGGGTAAAAACGGGGCCGTATTACTAAGACTTCGCTGTCTGTCTGTCTGTCACCAGGCTGTATCTCAAGTATTTCTGTTACCACTATAACAACAAATACTAAAAACAAAATAAAATAATTATTTAAGGGGGCTGTTTTTTATCTTTGTGTCTAATGTTGTATAGATAATGGTACGGAACCCTTCGTGCGCGAGTCCGACTCGCACTTGGCCGGTTTTTTTTAATTATACGCCATTCAAAGTAATAGTCTAAATCTCAGAACACAAATAGTTGGCACTTTTTATTACTTTACATGTTTTACACTCGTGTAGAAATGCTATACAGAATATTCATCATACTGGGTTTTTCTACTATAAAGTTTCGGAAAACATTTGATAGGAGGTGAGGATACCAAGCTGCATGCTAGTAAAAGTTTTTATTATAAAATATGTTTACAGCCAGAACAAATCAATCTGTAAATCCTCCATTCTGTCCTCTTAAAAGAATAAACCAACCTTTTGAAGAAATCGTAAAAAGAACATCTAAAAATGTGGTGTCATTTTTGGCAGTAATTTAATAGATATCAATTATATTTTCAGTTTATTTTTTTCAAAATTTCTACAGTGTTCTTTCTTTATGTTTTTTGTGCTAGTTAGCTAAATGTAATTTGTAACAATTCGGAAACTTTCAAAAGTAAAAAAGTTCCACCTTTCAACAACCAAATATCAGGTAAGAATGTCACAACTCCTAGTTCGTAGTGCCCCGTCTGGTGTTTTATTTACCTAGAAGTGCCAACCAGACCCAGATAAAACCAGGGTAAAGTTCTGCTCTCACGGCACGCCACTTTGGCCATCCTTATCCATAAAGCCTCAGATCAAAGCGCTTCAAAAAATGTGTAAAGCACACTTTGTGCTAAAAAAGCTACTACAACATTAAAGATTATTTAGATGTCAATGGTGTTTGGAATTAAAGCCAGTGCATGAGTTCCAGGTCTTAGAATATTTATATAAACTCTGTTAATTAAGAACTTGAAGAGACTATTTAAGTTTGGAGTTCTTTTGTCCATTTTTTCTCCAAAATGATCTAGATTTTGAAATGGACACCTAGTTTAACTTGTAACGTTTATTAAGTCGCAGTTTCTGTGCTACTTTGAATATTTTTTTTTATTTGAATTGATTTGATCGTCGGTACAGCGAGCTGGTGGGCGGCCTACGCTGCGTTTGCCATTTCGTGATCGCCACTCGAAAACCTTTGCACCCCATTGATTATCGGTGTTACGGCATTATCTGACCAGCCCATTGTCACTGCCACTTGCTAATGTTATAGGCTTCACCTTAGTTCTTTAGCGAATGGTCTCATTCCTGATGTAGTCTATCAATCACTGCATATGCAAGCGTAGAATTGGCTTGCCTAGGGGAGGCTTATGTCCAGCAGTCAAGGATGGGTAAAACGTTCTTGCCAGCAGTGGATTAATATGAGCTACCATTGGAACCAAGAAACTAGAATATTTGGGCCACGTTTCATAAAACTACAACTCATACCTAAGTTATAGTGTTATAATTAGTAACAATTGAAACATTGTAGCCTTATTTATAAAAACAGGATTCCTTAAAACACTCGATAAACGCCAATTAAAGTAGACTGTGGTGGAGATTTTACAAGGAAAAGATGTAAGTGACCACAGATTAAATAAACTGCCTCTGAGGAGTGTTTTAAGGAATAATTTTTTTTTGTAAATAAGACCGTAAGTCTTCATATTTATTGTTAATCTGTGGATTAATCTTCTATGCAATGTACCTAGGTAGGTACATCGAATTGTTCATAGTAATCCGTGAGTTCTAGTTCTATGATACAGGGCCCTGGTAACATGTTTCGTTAATCTGCATTATACTTTGTTTATATTATATTAATTTGTTTCAGAACCATGACTAGCTGCAAGAGAAAGTGAGTTCTGAATCTTTGTCATGTACCTAACAGGATTGAAATTTCATGTGTGTAAAACAGTTTATGTGGATATGGGGCTATCCAGCGCCACCAACGAAAAAAAATTATATCTTCTTTTTCAACACAGTTGCTCGTAAATTTTATTTGCTCTTATTATAGTCCGCGTAAATCTTTTTGGCGGCTGAGTGAAGTTCGTCAATTCCTGCGCAATGACTAATTTTAGGTGTCAAAGGGGAGCTGCGCGGGGGGTCACTAGGGACGTCAAATAGGTAATATTTTTTTGTAAGACTTGCCTCGTATACTTTTTTCTTGTTTGGCCAGTGTCAAGTTTTTGAAGGACTGCTAGGAAAAAGGTAGGGAAACGGAACTTATTTTACAATTTTAACCTTATTAGCTTAATTGCGGATTCATTTACCAGATTTATAAGCTAATAATGTTTAGTGCTTACGAAAGTTTTAGTTTAAAAATCATAGCAACCTTTTAGTGGTGGTAGCGGGCCGGTAAAGCGCCGGCTTCTTACTTGGGAGGTCGTGGGTTCGGACCACGGCATGTACTAATGACTGTTTCCCAAGGTGAACATTTGTGAAGTTATGGTAGAAATACCACTCGCTAACGGTGAAGGAAAAACATCGTGAGGAAACCTGTGTGTGAGTTTTTCACATACCTCAGCGCTTAAAATTGCCAATCCGCGGTTGGCACGCGTGGTGATTTAGGCCTGTGCCCTACAGGAGGACGTATATAGACTGTATTATTATGGCAACCTATAAAAAAAAATTCAAGGTTAATTACATTAGCGTTATAATGAATATGCCGATGTGTGTCGAAGTATGTAGCAAATTTTAGCTCTTTCTTGCATCTAGTCGGCACTTATTAATCGATTGATAATCTTTTCTACTTTGCACATCAATACGCATCACACTACATCAATTACTCACACATACACTGTAAAGATAGTATAAGCAATTTGCAAACAATCTGTGACTATGTTCACGTTACCGCCAAAAAGGTCTGTGCGGACTATACACTGTTTTTAACCGACTTCAAATAAGGAGGAGGTTTCAATTCGACACGTTCTATATTTTTTATTTGTTTTGGCTATGTTCTTGCATAACTCCGTCAAACCTTAACCGATTTCGACAATTGTTTTTTTGTTCGAATATAACGTCCCATTGGTCCCATTTTATTTTCGTGAAGATCTGATCAAGACTTTCGGAGAACGGAACTCTTCAATGGACAGCCGTAAATAAGTCCTAATAAATTGAGAACTTAAAATTTTAAAGCAACGAATTAAGTAGGATAAATTATGGTTATAAGGGACTTGTTTATTTTTCTCCCGCTCCCCGAATAAAAATTTTAAGTAAAAAATAAAAACCGACTTCAGTACACCACTAAGAATTTTGAAATAATTTTAAAGAACATCTTTAAATTAGAAGTATTGTATACATGTAGGTATTGTAGAAGTATAATTTGTAGTTGATGCCCAGTTTCATGAGCGGACATATATTTTGGGCCCCAACTACAAATCGTTATTAAATTTTTTTTATTTATATTTTTTGTTTAAAATTTTTTAGTTTCATAATTCACCATTTTACCATACTTGTGCTGTAAAAACATTACCGTACAAGTGGTGTAATATATATAAATATTTTTTTTGTAATACGATTATAAATAAGAGGAAAAAATAAAAATTTGATCACACTATTGCACACCATTTACTTAGTTAGCATTTCGATAGTGATCATAAGATGGGGGTTAGAGAAGCGCTGGTAGCCCGGCGGTAGAACGCCGGATTCACATTCGGGAGGTAGTGGGTTCGAACCCCGTGGCAATGACTATATTTGCTAAGCTACGAACCTACATTTGTGATTTTGTTGGAGCAATGCCATTCGCTAACGGAGAAGGAAAACATACCGCATCGGTCTGAGGCGTTCACATATCTACCGCGGTGGGCACGCGTGGTGGTTAAGCCCATACTCTCTTTGAGAGAAGGCCTGTGCCCTACAGTCGGATGTATATAGGCTGCATTATTAAGATAAAGTTAAGAATATTATTAACCTCTTCTAATGCGTTTTTTTTTTTACATTTTCAGAATGAAAAAGACGTAAGTATAAACCACTACAATGTTATGATATTTTTAGGAGTTGCTGCTAAAATGACGTTTGAACGTCATTGCGTGCTCTCTTCAATGGTAGGTACCCAAAAGTGGAGAAATAAAAATAATATTTGCATTTTGCACACACACGCACGCACGCACGCACGCACGCACGCACGCACGCACGCACGCACTTACATACATATACCTATAAAAAATATAGTTACACATCCCTACGTACACCTATAAAAAAAGCAAAATCGTACAGCAAAGCAAGGACATACACAAGAACATGAGCAAATGAAACACAGAGTGGAGAATACGACTGAAGAATAACTGACTGGTGTGGCAAACGCAAAGCGTGTCTGACTCAGCATGTGCTGCAGAGGAGAGCAAGACACTATGACAATGGCTGACGTTTGCGCTAGCCGGTTCAATGCATGAGTTCTAGGTTTTAGAATTATTATGTAATCTCTTGCCAATTAAGGGGTTTCAAAAGACTAACGGTCTTATTTACAGAAACTCGATTCCTTAAAGCACTTCAAAAACTCCGATTAAAAAATAGTCTGCGGTGGAGATTTTATAAAGAAAAGATGCACATGACGCGGCCTTATTTATATAAAAACTCCAAACCTACGGAGGTTTGGAGTACTTTTTGTCTATTTTTTCTCCAAAATGATCTGGATTTTGAAGTGGACACCTAGTTTAACTTTTAACGTTCATTAAGTCGCAGTTTCTGTGCTACTTTGAATAAAACATTTCTTAAAAACCTATTTAGAGGCTAAAACAATTGTCCTCAGCACGGGTTAGTGCAACAAAGAAAATATATTTAACATTTTTTAATCGATTAGAATTTGAATTGAATTTGGCCAGCGCTGAAAGTATTATAACTATGACCTTTTACCGTCACCCCTTCTCTCTTCCAGCCGTTGCCGGAGCCGGTCGGGCCGCTTTAAGGTGTGCCGCCGGTGCGACCGGCGCTGGCGGTTGAAGAAACGCCGCCGGAGTTGCCGGCGGCGCCGCAGACGTAGCTGCAGCCGCCGGCGCCGGCGCCGCAGCTGCCGCCGGTGACCGTCTCGAAGGTAACTGGCCATAAACTGTTATGATCGACGCGAGGACTTGCGCGCCATAATTAAAACAATTTTCGAAATATAGGGTACCTAGGTAACCTGAGAACTATTATGCGCGCCAAATCCTTTTGGTATCCTGACGTTTGCAATAATTATTCATACGAAATTTGGCAGTTAGTGTGTTGATTTTCACGCCAATGAGGGCTTTATAGCGTCATTAAAAAAAATAGTACCGCAAGTTACCGATAGATGGTGCTGACGTCACATGATATGTAAAAATTGACATGACATCACTGTACCTTCTCTGTAGTTTTTGTCACGTTGCTTGCTTGTTTCGTTGAAGAGAGGAGATGTTTAGATTATCTCAGATTAATAACGATGTAAAACATTTAAAACGTATGATGACATTTGTTTTCCTTGCAGCGCCATCTAGTTTTTTTAATGAAACTCATTTGACAGCTGTCATTGAAAAGCTCTCATTGGAAATGTTCAGGATTTGGTGCGCGTTAAATACCTTTAGGAGCAGGCCACTTGCCACGTATCCCGGCCTATACCTCTTAACCAAGGATGTAAAACATAAACATAAACATTTACATACAGGCACATACATTGCTTCTGGCCCCACACTAGGATACCCCGTGTCGTGGGAACCAGAAACAGCGACATCACAAACATGTAAACATCCAAGACCTGGGGGGTTTATGTTTTGTACCCAGCCGGGATTCGAACCCGGGACTCGATTTGTGCCAAGTCGCACAGCACTATCCAGGGTTAGCCTCTATCTAGTGAATAAATTAAAAAAACGTCTTGCACTTGCATTAATACCAGCCGTGGGTGAATTGTAGGTATGACTGCCAACCCTGAGAATTACCTATTATCCATGGATATTTAACAGACGGACTGACAACAAAGTGATCTTTTAAGGGTTCCGTTTTTTTCCTTTGGAGGTACGGAACCCTAACAAAAAGACACCAACTCCTTTTTTTTCAAAAATGCAAAATTTAACAATAAAATTCTAAAGTAAAAGACCAAAAGTTGTTGACAAACTCTAACCGATCTGTTTCAGGAATTGCGATCATTAGAACTAACTAGGGTTGCCACCTGTAAAAAATGTCAGGGCTGGAGATTTCATGTCTATCCTGTGCGGTAAGGGATAGACGTATATATCGTTGGACGAAAAAAATTAAAATATATTTTTTTAATAAATGCAAAAACGTTTTTTAGATTAACGTAAATAAAAAAAAACTTTATGTAACTCCATATAAAAACCATCTGCAAATAAGACTCGTATCCTGTAAAATATGTATTTTACGTTTTAAATAAAAATACTATCGGGACCCGGAGAATTATAATGTTATTCCGGAGCCCGGACATGAGCTACTCAAACCCGTGGGACTCCGGGTCAAACCCGGAGAGGTGGTAGCCCTAGAACCCTGTAACTATCGGTCTTAATTATAAAAAACAAGATTCCTCTAAAACACTCCTCAGAGGCAGTTCAAATAATCTGTGCGTAGGTCTTCCCCTTTACCACAGACTATTTAAACTGTCTCTGAGGACTGTTTTAAGGAATCGTATCTTTATAAATAGGACCTAATAACTTAAAACCAAAGAGAACTGAAAAAAGATTTTGTTTTGTCCACAGTTTGTCTGGTGTGAAAAGATTGTAAAGAAACTGTAACGACGTGTCCGTTTTTGTGAAGTTTGTCTCATAATGGTGTTTTAGAATATACAGTGTTGTTATTGATTTTACTTTGTTTTTCTCAATATTCGCATTCGCATTCGTTCGCATTCTACCGATCCGAGTATAATGGCCGATCCGCGCCCTCCGTCTCCTCAGTATCATTAGCTAGTACCATTAATGGTACTACTGATACCAACATCGCTGGGCACGCGTGGTGATTAAACCCATACTCTTTCTGAAAGAAGGCTTGTGCCCTCCAGTAAATCGTACTTAGCTGCCTGCTATGTATGTAACTTAAGCAGCGAATTATTGAATCTAATGTTGATTTTAGTAGTTCATGTGATAATAATAGTACATTATGATACAAGTGTGGTATGTTGGTCATTACACTCGAGTCGGTTTTTAAGCCTGAATGGTCTT
Source organism: Yponomeuta cagnagella (assembly GCA_947310995.1). Classification (NCBI taxonomy): domain Eukaryota; kingdom Metazoa; phylum Arthropoda; class Insecta; order Lepidoptera; family Yponomeutidae; genus Yponomeuta; species Yponomeuta cagnagella. Next base: position 1,366,810 of record OX371295.1, on the reverse strand, counting down.
TTATCTATTCGTTATAATATTGCAGCTTTGCCGGTGCCCTTATCTCAGGGCACCGGCAAAGTAGCTAATCAGCCACATATTTATAAATTTTGAAATTGGGTATTTATAGGTAAAAATACACCGTCAAAATATAAATACCAACAAGCTAACAAGCAGTTTCATGAAATTCTTTAATTATTTATCACATTTTGAATTGAATTTTATATTTACGCAAATAACTACTTAGCTGTTTTCGAAACATCTTGCTAATATTTAAAAAGATATGTAATGAAAAGGCACTAGTGCGATAATGTAATGTAAAAGGCACGGCATGGGTAATATTCTGCATTATCAGTGTAAATACGCTGTAATAAGACCTACTTTACGAGCAGGTGTGTTGAAAAATTGTTTAAAACTTATATATGTATGGGCGCAGTGTGTTTGCGTAAAATAAACTTTTCGTCCTTTTTCTTCTTACAAAAAATTTAAGCGGATTTAACTACGAAAAGCATTAGATTCAATTTATATTCGAGAGGGACACCTTTAATTTGAGATGCTATAGTGACGAGTAAGGGCGCTTACACCGTAGTGATTATATTCTCTGTGGCTTACACGGTACACGGGTGGCACGTGTACCTACCAACTGCAGCCGTCGACGCGCTGACGCGGATATTCGACGCTGACATTTCGGCGACTGCCGTCGGCGCGTCGACGGTTGCAGTTGTCACACGTGCCGCTCATGTATAAGCGCCCTAAGACAAGTTTGTCCCATTCAAGAAAGACAAGTTTTAGTTATTGGATGAAAATGCATGTCTCAATCTGTAAATACCTAGTATAATTTTAAAAAATATACTATACTATTATATTTACTAATACAGGAATTAAAAAGTTTCACTAACAACTATACATTTTGTCCAAAAACAAGAAAACAAAATTGCGCTTCTTACCCACGGTGACCTCCTGAGACCACCTGATGGTTCACCCGTGGGATTTTGTTTTTTTTTTACAACGGACCACCTTTGTCCATCTGGGTGTTCCTTGGAAAATATTTCCACTGTACACCTTGATATCGAAACTCTTCAAAGCCAAGCGCAAATAGGTCCTGTTTATTTAGTTTAATTTTTTTTGCTTTCTTATCATTTCACGTGAGCTTATTTTTTATTATTATACTTTATTGCACACAAGACATTTAACAGGACATTACATAAGAATTTACATGTACAAAGGCGAGCTTATCTCTGTAAGAGATTTCTTCCAGCAAACCTTCGGGTATAGGAGAAGCAGTAGAGAAACAGGTCTATATTTGTGCACAAAATAAACTACATAAGCTACAAAAGGCCTAAAGTCGGTCCAACCGTTTATTTAACTTTTGACACCTCAATTTAGTGATGTTCTAAGAAGTTACCGATTCGATTTTGTACGATAATCGATTTGAATCAGGTTGAAGTTTTAATCGATTGATTGCATTGCTATTTCATTTTGATATTTTTATAGTTTGTTTATCTGTGCGTAATAAACTATAAACTACCCAACGAGTTTTCATATTATTATTTTTTTATAATATTTAAACCTACTTTCTTATTATAGATCTTTGTAATAAGATAGGTTTATATTTTTATAGAAAATCAACTTGAATGGTCTTTTATCTATTCGTTATAATATTGCAGCAAAACACGTCGCATCACTATTGTGAAGAAATAAAAGTGTCCATGAAGTGTTACATTTCTTGCCTATGGTTTCTTGTCAAATAAATAAGGAACTTCATGTATGTGCATCTGTCAAAAGTTAAACAAACGATTGGAACTATAATAAATAACACAAAGTAAAAAGGTAAACAAAAACTACATAAACTAGATAGAATAAAAATACATATCTACTTAGATATACATAAATTATATATAGCTCAATGTTATTACAGGGATAGATACTATCTATTAGTACTATCTCATGCTCTAATTTAGGATGTTTCAGGTGTGATCAACGAAGTATTAACAAAATTGCGATTTCCCTTGATTCTTCTGTGATTCTACAAAAAGTCAAATGCTTTACTGTCAATTTGCTGTTTCAAATTTAGTGCAGCACATCAAAGTTCAAAGGCCGGCATCAAACTTCTGAGGTGGACTGTCACCAATAAAAAATTACAGCTTTATGTTTTATCAAAACTCTGCATATTGGACTCACTTCTTTCACCCTTCACACGCACGCGCACGCACACACACACACACACAAATACACCATACACACATACACACACACACACACACCATACACACATACACACACACACACACACACACACACACACACACACACACACATGAATTTGTATACTCTGCAATCAGACTAGACACCTAATTAATTCCTTTTGCTTTATTACTATATTAAGAACTTCAGTGGTTGGTTTATTTGTTTGTTTTTACTAGGTTTATATGTAACTTGTGCTGTTGGGTTTTGTCAATAAATTGTAAAAAAATCCCAAGGTTCACCCAGGTAGCCCCAGGAATTGGACCGGGGTAAGAACGGCAAAATTGCATCGAACGAAAATCGTCATCGGCAAAAAAAAGCGGGTGGCGCTGTGTCGGGTTACACGGCCGTTGGTTTTTAGCTCAAACTGCGCGATGTGTTACGCGGCACGAATCGAGAGGATCTGAGTAATGGCTACTTTGCTCTACACAACGATATGTAACTGAATACGGTATTTGACACGATCAACAATAAATTATTTCATCATCATCAGCCTATGCTTGTCCACTGCTGGACATAGGCCTCTCCTATAGCACGCCACTGAGCACGGTCCTCGGCTACTTTCATCCAGCTCGTGCCAGCCGCCCTGCGAAGATCATCGCTCCACCGAGTCTGAGGACGTCCTACACTACGTTTACCGATCCGCGGTCTCCACTCGAGAACTCGTCTACCCCATCGGTTATCAGTTCTTCGGATAATATGGCGCCTACTGCCACTTCACCATGCTAATTCGGTGGGCTATGTCGGTGACTTTGGTTCTCTGTCGGATCACCTCGTTTCGAATTCGATCTTTCAGAGAAACCCCGAGCCCTTTCCATAGCAAGCTGAGCGACTTTAAATTTGTGGACCTGCCCCACCGTGAGTGTCCACGTTTCGGCACCATATGTCATGACGGGTAGGACGCACTGATTGAAGACTTTCGTCTTGAGACTCTGTGGGATTGGCGATGTGAAGACTCGACGTAGTTTCCAATACGCTGCCCAGCCCAGCTGTATTCTTCTATTGGCCTCTTAAGGAGGCCTCTGTTAAGGAGTATGTTTACCTCAGGCAAACCATGCAGTTAGGTAAAAACAACTTCGAGAATGCTGCCTTGACTTACGTGTTCATTGAACATAACCTTGGTTTTATCCAAGTTCATCCGGAGACCAATGCGTTGGGAAGAATTAGCTAGGCCACTCAGCATATGTTGCAGATCGACGACGAACGCTGCAAGCGTTTCCGCAATGATGACGATTTCGTCTGCAAATCGCCGTACCCCTTCCAGTCCAGTGTCTTGAACATATCCTCCAATGCATTTGAGAACAATTTCGGGGAAATAACATACCCTAATTATTTCATATGCTCGATTTTAATGATGTTTTAACAAAAATTACAAAATTTTTATGTTTAATCTATTTAAAAGTTATTACAAGTTTTAAATAGATTAAACATAAAAAGAGTGCTCTGAAATGTAACGTCATAAGCCAGTATTTTCATACAAAATTCCGTTTTAAAAGTAACTCATTTGATACTGACACGACACTTAGTTATGGTCACAGCCCTGGCTTGTTACCCCCCCCCCCCCTACTTTAGCGAACCGAAAGACGCTTCACGTCAGTAATCTCGATCAGCGTTCATTCATCTTGGGCGCACGTGTCTGTTAAACACGTCGCGAGCTAGGCGGCAGCGCGGCCGCTGCTAGCAGCACGACCGGCCGCGGGCTGCAGGGGGAGCCCAGGAGACCCATGCTGTCGTAGACTGGCGACGGACGTATTATCTGCGGGGCGAATGCATGTCAGGTGGGTTGGGAAGGGGTGTGTATGCAGATGTCTCCGGTATCAACACTGAGCGCAAAGATATCTATAGATCAAGAAGATGGTTGTAGAATAAGGAATGCGTCGAACTAAGATTGGAGTGACTTTGCTATACCATAGAAATCATAGAAATTATACCTTAGGAAAAATAAAACAATAAAAATATGTTTTTCGGGGTCACAAAATATGCGAAAAATGAGCTTACTCTAATGATATAAAACTTATTAGATTTCGTTTTGTCATTGAATTCTGAACGTTTTCTTATAACGGCGTAACATGTGTAAAAACATTATTTTACGAGATAACTCAAATATTGATAAACGCTTCATACATTATAAGCGTTACGTTAGGGAGTGACGTCATAGTCTAAGGTCGATTTGTATGGAGCGTTTTAGTACCACGTGACTATATTGACTTCTCGACTGGTTATAAGTCGTAGAGAAGAAAAATACCAAGTTTATTTATCTTTCAACGTGTCCTCTATGCATAGAATAGGTTCTATTAAAACATTTTTGGTGCAAGTTCTCCATTATACCTAGTTGACAAAAGCCTCCTAGCTACGATTCCCGACGTGAATCCTTAGGTATACATACAACTTTCAATACAGTTTTCTTACAAGACAAGTATCCCGACTCCTGAACTAAAGTAACCTGTGTGTGAGGAGACTCCTGAACTAAAGTAACCTGTGTGTGAGGAGTCAGATGTTATAGTGCAATGACCACTGCTAGTAACTTTACTGTTACAATTAGAAAGACAATGTTGTTCAAGATACTATCTGGAAGAGAGGGAGAGCATATTAGGCAAGTTAGGAAGTAAGCCCAACACTGAGCACTAAAATCTCAAAATAGATCAAGAAAATAAGGTAAATCCATCAAAATACGGTCGCGCCGAATGCTCCCTGAGAGCAATTTGATAGATTAATTGATTTAAGAAACCGGCCAAGTACGTGGCCGCGCGCAGTGTAGGGTTCCGAAGAAGAAGGGGTTTTAACAGCTTTAAAGAACTCACAACTTCATCAAGTAATTTTTAATGGAATTCTTAAGAAGTTTTTCTTTTTTCAATAACTATTTTTTATAACCTATATTTTAAGTTGGTCGCCTACAACTCGTTAACTTGCGAAGCCTACTTGGCGGTAATAATTTTCCTTTTAAGTTCATTATATGTGCCACTGCCCTAATTTTTTTTCGTTTCAACAATCAACCGTAACAAAAACTTGCACTTTAAAGCTAAATATTTCGCAAACGGATCGAAAAATTGTTTTTCTACACTCATAATATTTTTAACAACCAATCCAACGATTCCCCACACTATGGTGTGCTCGAGAATAAAAATGCATCTCTAATTTGGGTGCCCTAAAAATATATTATTTTAGTATTTATTCTGCCGTTTTGTCGGCGGATTAATATAATAAATGTTACATTACTAATATTATAAATGCGAAAGTTCGTGAAGATGTTTGGATGTTTGTTACTCAATCAGGCAATAACGGCTGAACGGATTCACATGAAACTTGGCGTACAGATAGACAAAGACCTGAATTGAGACATAGCGTACTTGATATCTCGGCAATGCGGAACGGATAATATTTATTTTAAGTTTAAAATAGATGGCGTTGTGCGAGCGAACGGTGTGTTTTAAAAATTGTAAACGGATTCTGTGGCGGTACGAAGTTCGCCGGGACAGCTTATATACCTATGCCAAATTTTAGCTTTCTAGTAGTTGTCGTTTTGTGCTGAGCCGCAGACAGACAGACGGACAGACGAACGGATATGGCGAAACTATAGGGGTTCCTTGTGAAGTTCGGAATCCTAAAAAAAAGTGTGATCTAAAACGAAAATCTCACCCGTCCAAACACGACGTTCCTCAGGTCAAACTGAGGCAATGCCTTGAATGTAATGTTGAAGATGCCGCACATTTCGTCGTCCGCTGTCACCCGCATCGATAGCAGACCTGCATATTATGATATTATGAAAGAAAGACAGAATAAGAAATTTATTGCCATGCAAAGTTAGACAACTTAACCAAATTTATTGGCATGCAAAGTTTAGACAAGTTAAAAGGCGACCAACTTTTTAAAATTAAGTACAAATTCCATTCAAAGCTACTTTGATGAAGTCGTTAGTTCTGTAAAGCAGGTACTAACAGAATAGTACTGAAAACTAAAAAACCCATCGATTCTACGGAACCCCGCACTGCGTGTGGACATGCCCGACACTCTCTTGGCCGGTCTTTTTATTTGTAGATTGGACTACACCGTTCCTGAGTCGCACAAAATTTACCCAACCACAGGCTGTATTGCAGAAAAAGTGGGCATGGTGCCATTCAATGTATGATTATTTGTAAAAGGTGTCATTGTTCTACCGATTGTATGGAAATGAATTAAAAGTGACAAAATCCAATAATTTAGTGGGCATGTATCATGTTTGCCTACAAATAAATTTTATTATATTTATTTATTTATTTCTCGTGTTATCAAACCGTGAAGGGTAACCAAATTCTTAGTAAGCTGTTAGTACTTGTAAAATAAATTAGTCCTGCATTCAATGCTTCACTTCACTTGCCCATTAGCTTAGTTGGGAGAGCGCGGGCACGGTTAGCCAGAGGTCGCGGGTTCAAGTCCTGGCATGGGTGGAATTTTTAGCCTCTAAATAGGTTTTTAAATTTGTCCTCAGCACGGATTAGTAGAATTAAAAGAATATTAGAACCCTGTTTTAGGTTGAACAGTCTCTTCTATAACAATCAAATCACGTACCGGGCATCAAATGCGGGAAATGGTAGTTCTCAGCCCCGATGGGCGCTCCGCGGCCGCTCTGCATGTAGCACCCGATCCCGTTGTCGTGGACCACGTCGCCACCAGTCCAGTATAAGTGCGGCACTTTTCTGGAGAGAAAAGAGGAGAAATCAAAATCAAAATGTTTTTATTTAAAACTAGCTGTTGCGCGCGACTTCGTTCATCATCATCATCAGCCCCTTGACGCCCGCTGCAGGACATAGGCCTCCCTCATGGTTTTCATAACCATGAGGGGTTTTTCCATAATCGCCACGCTTGGCAGGCGGGTTGGCGATCGCAGTATGCGGTTGGAATGTCAGGTAGACGCTGCTGCCCGTCTCCTGGTGATTTATTTCCTTAGTCGCCTTCTACGACATCCACGGGAGGAAATGGAGTGACGTATTCTTAATCCGGCGCCACACTTCGTTCGCGTGGTACTAATTTCGATGTGTATTTTTCCGGGATAAAAATAGCCTATGTACTATACTTAATCTACGGATCCGTTCAGCCGTTTTTGCGTGAAAGAATAACAAACATCCATTCATACATACAAACTTTCGCGTTTTTAATATTAGTAAGGATAACCCAGAAACTGCGAGGTTAATGAACGTTACGGTGCCTATTTCAAAATCTAGATGGTGTTTGTGTTGAAAATAAGTTAGTTTATAGTTTTTAGGGTTTCGTAGCTGAAGAGTGCCAAACGGTGCTCTATTACTAAGACTTCACTGTCCGTCCGTCTGTCTGTCTGTCTGTCCGCCTGTCCGCCTGTCTGTCTGTCTGTCACCAGGATGTATCTCATGAACCGTGATAGCTAGGCAGTTGAAATTTTTACAGATGATGTATTTCTGTTGCCGCTATAAGAGCAAATACTAAAAACAGAATAAAATAAATATTTAAGGGGGGTTCCGGTACAACAAACGTATTTTTTTGCCGTTTTTTGGTCGATATTAATAACGGCAACAGGTACTCTCGAAATATTCACAGAATATTTAGTCCTATATTCGCTTCAAAAATAAATAATTACATTAAAATAAAATAAATATTTAAAGGGGGCTCCCATACAACAAACGTGCCTTTTTGCCTTTTTTTCTCGATCTTTGGGTCTAATATCGTATAGATAATGGTACGGAACCCTTCGTGCGCGAGTTCGACTCGCACTTGGCCGGTTCTTTTACTTGTATTACCCTTCGCTTTTCAGTCCCGTTTGCTGGAAAACAGATAACATAAGATTCTTCTTGCGTTAACCAAGCCCTTGTGCAGCACGAGTAGATTTGTAATCAGCGCAATAAAGTACTAAAATAATGATAATAACGTATCATAATATAATCTTGTATAATCGTAACCTATAAAACATACACACACACACACACACACACACACACACACACACACACACACACACACACACACACACACACACACACACACACACACACACACACACACACACACGCAAACACACACGCACACACCCTTTCGGGACATGGCTGCGCACATGACAGAATGTCCAAATTGTTCGATTACCTATGTGTTAAATAATACAAGAGTCAAAATGCACAACAGACATATAATACGATTGTTTGAAAGAACGATTGTTATATGCATTACTAGTCATATAGATAATTTGTCACAATGACCTATTATCAAAATGAACTAATTGTTATAAAGTGAAAGTATTAGAACGATCGAGTGTCAGAATGTATAAAATCGTAAAATCTTAACGACATGAATGAATAAGTGTCAAAATGTCCAATTTGTATCAATGTTATAATGACTAATACTTACAATGTACTTATTGTTTGTGTCGAGTTGGTGAATAACCCGTTTGTTATCACGGAGTTAGTTATCCATAAAACTCTTTCGAGTACGGCTTAAAACCTATATCATTCCTTAAAATTAAAATTTAATTTAAAATTTATTTCCTAACTCGCTTCTGCCTGCGACTTCGTGTGCATAGAATTAGTACTTCGGGGCAGACAATTACTCTCGGCCTAAAGGTTTCGTTCGGATCTAAACATTAGACCCCTAGCTACCCATTCATAGGTAAGTGTTGCGACTACCACATATGTACAATTGTACACTCGGTTTAGGTCTTACCTTCAAATGTAATTGTGTCTCGACGTGTATACAAGGGACGCAACAGCACTCTTCACTACCACCGTGGCACGAGCCAACGGTCCCAGATCTGCCTACGGCAACGAAGCCCATCACGTTCTGTACTAAGTGTTTCATTGCATCCCACCTCACCCTCCGCTTACCGAAGATCACCAGTCCTCGGCAAATAGGTCTAAGATTTTTGCCATTGTAAGAATCAGCTATTCAATCAATTACATGATTAGTCACTAAAATATTGTAACATTTATATATTTTATCTCTGACATAACTTGACATAAACACATTGTTAGATGTTTACATTCTGACACAAGCATGATGTAACATAAATAAAATATGAACTTTTGTCATTTTGTCACCGCACCATTTTAACCATTAAACTTTAGACATTTTGACACTTACACATTCGAACCCTTTAGACATTCTGTCATGTGTGCAGCCATGACCCGGAAGGGCACACACACACATGCACACGCACATAAACGCACACGCCACCGCTGCACACATACGAGGTGTACTCTAAATAACTTTAAAAACAACTGTAAAAGTTGCCCTCTAATCAAAATGTTCATTAGTTTAACCCGGTCCTCACAATAGAGATAATGTAGTGTGAACACCATTGGTTCATTTTTGTAATGCCTTTGCAAATAATATCTGTTATGTTGTCTTTTATAAGGTTTAGCAAACAAAATTGTTAGAAATATTGTACTAGAAGTGATTTTTAAAATAAAAACATATATTATCTTATCTTAAAAGTAGTTTATTTTCTTATCCACAATCGGCTATCGGATCAGAAGCTAGTCGTACAAAATCCTGTGTGGTAACTTTAAATTTTTCTTTATTGTGTTTTTACGACACATTCTTCTTCCATCGTGTGGAGCAAAAGCATTCAAAATCACGAGTTTCTCTGACGAGACGTCGAGGGAGCGGCGGGGGTCTCCTCGGCTAAGGACGCCGAGAACTGGTTCACCGCCATACAGTATTTCTCCGAGTGATAGGTCCTGGAGATCTGGAAATTAAACGAGTCCTTATGAAGTGAAGACGCTGGTAACAAACAATTGAGCTCATTGAGCCCCGAATACCTACAATACACGCTGAAATCTGGGTGATTAGTAATAAAAAGTGCCATCTATTTGGACTATTACTTTGAAGTAATGACGTATAATTAGAAAAAACCAGCCAAGTGGGAGTTAGACTTGCGCACGACGGGTTCCGTATCATTATCGATACAACATTAGACAAAGATCGAATTTGAGAACCGCGCCATCTACAGAAACCAACAAGAAGCGTTTAACATTGACATTTAACGACACGACAGCGGCGCTGTGAAGTTCACATAGATGGCCGCCAGATGGCGAGCGCTGTCTTTAGACAACGTTTGTTGTATGGGAGCCCCCATTAAATATTTATTTTATTCTGTTTTAAGTATTTGTTCTTATAGCGGCAACAGAAATACATCATCTGTAAAAATTTCAACTATCTAGCTATCACGGATCATGAAATAAAGCCTGGTGACAGACAGACAGACAGACAGACAGACGGATAGACGGACAGACGGACAGTGGAGTCTTAGTAATAGGGTCCCTAACCCCTTTGGGTACGGAACCCTGAAAATTGAGTAGTCAAAACTTGTGTCGAAAAATTCGCGAACAATTAGTTCCGCCCCTCCGTCTATCAGAACAATTATGACCCGCGCGGGCATCGTTCTGGCTGGCTACTAAAGGTTTTCACAGATTCGAGTTTGCATCGAGATATTTTAAAAAAATGCATACAAAGTGCCTTTTAAAAAAACTAAATAGCGTATTCGATAGCTATTGTTAAGGCTGCTCCTACATGGAGCGTGCTGACTCGCTCGCACAATTTAACATTTTTAATTATTGTTGCCGTCGATAGATGGCAGTCGTTAAGCCAAGTCAGAGGCCTTAGGGCGGCTTGACAACTTCTGACAGTAGACGAGCCACTAGTCTACAAGCCTCCACCAATCCGGACTTGGCCCCCGTGGTGGAGTATGGCCTATACCTTCCTCAGGGAAGAGACCCGTGCCCCTCGGTGGGGACATAATGGGTTGATGATGATGATGATGAATTATTGTAATAAAATGAGTTAATACTCTCTCTCTGAGAGAAGGCCTGTGCCCTACAGTGGGACGTATATAGGCTGCTTACGAATAAAACGAGTAAACTTTTGATAAATGTGGTCTGAGGGTTTGATGCATAATTGAATTACGGACATTTTAATTACATTTTACTTTACCTGTACGTAGTGTTTAACAAAGAAAAGTCGTGCCCAACATTATTAACTTTGGAAGTTTCTACAATAAGATCCCTGAGGATATAATAAGCTTGCCAGAAACGCGGTTCAAAAAATGTGTGAAGCGCACTTTGTGCCAAAAAAGCTACTATAACATTAAAGATTATTTAATTTTAGATGACAATGATGTCTGGAATTAAAGCCAGTTCAATGCATGGGTTTTAGAACATTTATATAAATCCTGTAAATTAAGGACTTGAAAAGACTAAGTTTGGAGTTTTTTTGTCCATTTTTTCTCCAAAATGATCTTGATTTTGAAATGGACACCTAGTTTAACTTGTAACGTTCATTAAGTCGCAGTTTCTGTGCTACTTTGAATAAAAAAAAATTGATTTTGAATCAAATTGTCTCAATGAAAAATTTAGTACAGTATAAGAATAATATGCCCTAAATATCCGCAGTTAAATTATCCATCAAACCCTCAGACCACATTTATCAAAAGTACACTAATTTTATTGCAACATTTGGCTATGAATCGCGTAGCTATTCGTCGTCGTTCAGCGTTGTAAATTTATAGCTCGTTGCTACGCAGTAGACTCGCTACGAACGAGCTCCGCCTCGTAGTAGTTTTGCTACGTCGTAGCGTCAGTGCTACGCTGTAGGCTTACTTTGCATGTCCCCTTGATCTTGTATACAGGGTTATTATTGTTATTATACTATACTTTATTGCACACAAAACTTATAACAGGGTTTTGCTGCCTGAAACATGTCGGTTACAGTTTTTGAGGAAATAATAATAATAATAATAAAACCTTTAATTTTATATTTTAAAGCATTTGAGGCCTAAAATGTTAGTAACGATGGTTCTAAGGGCAAGATAAAAAGTACCCGAAACCGGGGTGCGTGCAAGCAACGACTAATGAATGTTGAGGAAGCGAAAGTGATCTGTCAGGATCGTGGCAAGTGGCAGTCCCTGGTACTCTGCCTACCCCTCTGGGATACAGGCGTGAGTTTATGTATGTAAAACTTTCGTAAACACTACAGGTTATTAATCTGTTAGATTTAACTCCGGAATCACTTACTCGATTTTTTGTCAGAAGAGTCTGCGGTTTCGCTTTTCTACGCAGAGCTCAATCATGGAGATTAGAGACGGAGCTCGCGTCGTCGGTTGCTCGTCTCTGACTATCTGAAACCTGGTCAAACTTTTCCGAAAAAAAATTCAAGTAAGTGATTTCGGAATTAAGTTATTAATAAAATTAATTACTTCTCTTAGGACTCACCTGCGAAAGCAAGGGGCTCCCGTGCGGCGAGCTAAGCCACAGGGAAGCGCTGCCCGTCTGCCCGACCATCGCTATGAAGGCCATCAGCATCCTGGTGTTGAGGAGGCCACGCTGAATCTGGGGCTGCTTCAGCAGCGTCTGCAGAATCGCTCCGTCCGGCAATCCGTCCACCAACTCGTAGATACTCGACCCCCGCTCGCCGATCAGCCAGGCCGCCGCCGCCGGAACGTTGCAGCCGGTAAAACGCAAGGCCTTATCAGCTTCTTGCGGGGAGAACCCCAGCTCTTTCAAAGCAGCCAGAGATTCTTCGTTGGGAGGTTCAGCCATCTGGATGCGCCACTTTCGGAACTTTTCGAGAAAACGCTCGAGACACTCGGCTCGTCGGAATGTGTTCGGGGAGTCCTCGCGCGTTTGTGTTTCTGACTCGGCGGCGGTTTCTTGTTCGAACTGTTCGAGTCTGGACGCTATAACTTCGGGTGTCAGGACCTCTATGACGCCTTGGTGCTGCCGCCGGGGCTCGTCTAATGCTGCCGAGAGTTGAGCCAGGGAGACTTCGTAATTCCTTCCGGCGGCGGCCAGCCGGGCGCCCGCTTCTATCAAGGAGATCAGTATCTTCTTCAGCTCGTAGGACAGTTCGTTGGTAGACAGCAAAGACTGCAGGTTGGGTTGTCTGACAGTGTTTTGCGGTGAGGGCAGAGTAGCTGTGGCCGTGGCGATGGACCCACTCTGTGGAGCTCTCACTGCGCCTAGGTCCCACAAGGTCCCAGCTTCTGGCACTCGTCTTTCGATGAGCAGCAGTTCCTCCTGCATTGCCACCTGCTCCTGAGCTAAGGTTAGGAAGTCGTGCAGAGTTGCTGTGTCGTAGACCCGTACAATCTTGTATCTGCTGGCACCACCTTGGCCGGTTGGATAGAAGTAATCCATGGCTCTGTTTTTTACTTCCTCGATGAGGGTGTCTTCCGGGAACGTGCTGGTGAAGGTCTGGCCTTCGGGACTGACTATCTTGATCAGTAGAGTGTTGGACGGTGCCAATCCGTTGTCTGGCACCAGCATCGTGGTTTGGTCTTTCGAATGTGTTTGGTGAAACTTTTGTAAAACGTAAAAAGTGAATAAGTAACAAATTAATTCAATTAAATTTTTGGTGTATTTATGAGAAAAAAAATCGTATTCAAAAGTGTTTTGACGTATTAGATTGACACTTTCATTAAGACAGTTGTCTACACTTTTTTCTGTCCTGGACATTTTTTTTAAAAAGGTTGAATTTGTCACGCAGGAATTTTTTGTATTTTTTTCAACGTATTTTTTATATATTTATTATAATGTATTAGTGTTGTATATTATAAACATCCCTGAATCGAGCGTCACTTTGACAAACCACAGCCTGTATAATCGCTCCTCAGAGGCGGTTTGTACAATCTGTGGTTACATTTTTCCCTTCACCACAGAGACTGCCTCTGAGGAGTGTTTTAGAGGAATCGTGTTTTTATAAATAAGACCGTATGAGTTTAGCTTTGATTAGCCTGTGTAAACGTACTGAGATATTCGCGGCGATAGGATATATCGTATATGACCAATAATAGAGAAATAACTTATTTTTGACAGGTCGAAGTATCGGGTATCACACGGAAGGACCGAGTAACAAACGAGACTGTCCTTGCAACTGCACAGCTGCCCAGTATCACCGCCATGCTCAAAGAGCGGCGCTTACGGTGGCTGGGGCATGTGCACCGCACCGCGGCGAGATAGCGCAAGCAAAAAGGCGAGTTGGAACCCACTCGCGTTTTAAGGATTGCCCTAAACGTGACATGCTCCCTTTTGGCATCCCAAGCGATCGGTGGGTGGAGCTAGCGGACGATCGGGACGAGTGGAGGCGTCTCATCGCTGAGGGACGCACGTACTACACGCGACCAAGCCTAGTTTCTACATCAGGACGAACGCGCGAAGAGGCATCATCATCAGCCATTCGACGCCCACTGCCGGACGTAGGCCTCCTTCGTGGTTTTCATAACCATGAGGGGTTTTGCCATAATCGCCACGCTTGGCAGGCGGGTTGGCGATCGCAGTATGCGGTTGGAATCCCAGGAAGACGCTGCTGCCCGTCTCCTGGTCATTGATTTTCTTAGTCGTCTTCTACGACATCCACGCAAGGAAATGGAGTGACGCTATTCTCAATCCGGCGCCACACGGACAGAAGAGGCATGCACAGGTCTTGAACTCCGACCAGCAGGGGCCTTCCGCCTACACATGCCGAGTATGCGGACGGGCAGTCCTCACTCGAATAGGACTTTAAGTCACGAGCGTAAATGCTCAAAAAATGCGGCACAAATTATCTGCAAGATATATAATGCCATTGATGATACACCAAGTAGCACCATCGGACTTACCTGAAGAATCTAGTCCCCACGTATCCGAAACCGTTGTGCCCCCGTAACAGTTGCAGGAACAGCCGGCAGGTGGCGGGGCACACGTCAGTAAACAGCTCTACACGGAGCGAACCCAGCTTGCAACCGCCTTCCAGCGCTAGGGTCAGCTGGACCCTGCTTGCAGAAGGGTTAATGGAGGACATTATATGTACTCATGCTGGTATCCCGGAGGGGTAGGTGGAGACCAGGACATAGAAGTCTAATACCAACATAGTTTTTCAATAGAATGACATTATTTGCCTCTATACATTGGTAGTCTATTATGCAATGGCATTACAACGTCACTCCAATGGTATAGCCGGCGCAGTTTTAATAGGCCTCTCTCGCGAAGAAAATCGAATCGCGCGAGCCGCGGAGTTAATTTTCACGGGTTGCATAAACCATTTGAATGCGAATTTGAAAAACAATCTCGAGTAGGATTGTAACTTCCACACAACACAGTCACTTCCCCTGGTCCCAAAGTAGGATACCCTGTACTACGGTACCCAGGCAAGAACATCACAAACATGGAAATACACGCACACTGAGGCGACCTTGAGTGATGAATAAAGTCCGATTTATTTTTTAATCTTAAATGTATTTTTTTATTCCGCCCATGGGAATCGAATCCACGACCTCCGGCTCGTGACACCGCTCGCCTAACGAGGCAGAGGCGAATGGATAGATACCTACCTTGGTCTAACGACTCCCGCTGGTGCCCTGAAGGCGTCATCCTCCATGGTTTCCTTAGGGACAGGCGGAAACAGCACGAAGGGACGCTGCGCCAGCTGTATTATGCGGCGTCGGTTGCGCGCCCACTCCTGCTGCAGCAGGGTTGTGCAGGCCACGCTTGAAACCTTCAATTTTCATCCAAGGGGATGAGCAGGGCATGGGCCCTAAATACCTACTATGTATTCAATGTCAGAAGTGGGATCGTGGAAGAATCGATTTTTCGATTTTTGTGTTTGGCGAGAAGGCCAAAGGAACACTCCTTTAAAACAATGCTATTTATTGATTTTACATTCGCTAGAATCACTACAACCCAAAATGATTCAGATCAGTACTAGAAAACCTGTTCTAGTACTGATCTGAATCTTTTTGGGTTGTAGTGATTCTAGCGAATGTGAAATCAATAGCATTGTTTCTAGATTTGATTCTTTAATCACTGCCATCCAGAGCAGAATCACGCGAATTCAGTACAGCGTAGAATCTTTCTTTTCTAAATCTAGGTCATCCATCTTGCGTAAATCCAAAACAGCCTAGAATATTTTAAATCTAGAGCATGCAAAGTATTTCAATCCTCTCTAGAGCGTGTACAGTATAAGAGGGTTCTGTAATGCAGCATAAAATCTTTAAAATAAACATATAAATAACTTCCACACATCACTATTAAGTAGAACCACACTGATGCTGCGTACACGATGGACGCGATGTCGAGTAGTATTTGTCCAAATCGACCTCGAACACGCCAAATACGCGTCACGTCACGCGTACTTGGTATCAGACGCTATTGCACATCTCGAGGTGCTCTAATATTCTGTATGTACCTAAATTATGATGTATGATTCTGAGAGCGAGATTGAGAACGATTTTGGACTCATTGCAAGGCCTGAGACACACAGAAAGGGCGTGGGGCGAGAGCGCGGAAAGGACGCATCGTCTTTCCAATTCACTTTCATACAAAATGTATACTAAAGGGACGGGACGGAGCCTATTCAGAAGAGGGGCGAGGGCACAAACTCTATGCAACGCGTCGCGTATTTTCCGCGCCCTCGCCCCACGTCTCTTCTGTGTGGCCAGGGCTAAAAGACGATTCTCGTGTTTACTTCAATCCAGTAATCTCCTACCGCAGTAGTAAAGAGCCGGTGTAAGTCACGGTTCTCGGCGAGGATGCGCGCGCGCCACGCAACGCGGTTCTCGTGGTACTGCCGGCGAGGAGGGGGCATCTGGGCCCAGTGGCTGTCCACCTTACCCTGTAGAGTTCGAGTTTATGACTGAGGGCGTTAATATATACATACTTAAACTCACGCCTGTACCCCAGAGGGTAGGCAGAGACCAGGGTCTGCCACTTGCCACGAT
The DNA here is from genome assembly GCA_947310995.1 of Yponomeuta cagnagella. Taxonomy (NCBI): domain Eukaryota; kingdom Metazoa; phylum Arthropoda; class Insecta; order Lepidoptera; family Yponomeutidae; genus Yponomeuta; species Yponomeuta cagnagella. The sequence goes on along the minus strand of OX371295.1, from coordinate 1,349,901 downwards.
CCTGACAGCAGATCACTTTCGCTTCCTCAACACTGGAATGAAAGAGGATGTAGTGACTAGAATTGAGAAAGGAATGTTGCGTTGGTTTGGACATGTGGAGAGGATGAAGGAAGAAAGATTGACGAAATAAATATATCGAGCGAACGCGGGTGGAAGGGCCGGTAAGGGACGACCCAGGCGGACATGCTTAGACCACATAGGGGATGTATTACCAAAGGGCAGGATAAAAAGTACTCGAGACCGGCGTGCGTGCATGCTACGACTAATGAATGTTGAGGAAGCGAAAGTGATCTGTCGGGCGTTAATAATCAAGCGGTAATCAGGTAAATTTGGTTAGATGGGGTAACGAGGTGTCTGATCAGTACCAGCTGAAGTGTAGCGTGAGATACGCTGGGCATCATCATCATCAGCCCACAGCTGCCCACTGTTGCCTACTGCTGGGTATAGGCCTTTTCCTCCAAATGCCATCTCTCACGGTCCCTTGCCATCCGCATCTACCTACAGACGTCACCCAAATTATTTACCCGGTACATACATGAAAGCGCTGATCGAGAGGCTTACCCCCGGTTTCTCGTACAATAACAAACTGTTAATCTACTGTTAACAGCTGTCAGTGTTTTTTTTTGCATGCACTTTGGTCAATTGACAGCTGTTAACAGAAGATTAACAGCGTGTTAGTGTACGAGAAACTTGGAGTCAGTGGGATGCATTCGGGTGCTTTGTTGATGGAGTATGTTTCAACAACATTAGTTACGCCGACGAAATGGCGCCCTCGGTCTCATTGACGCATTGAAAAAGCTGTTATCGGCTTGTGAAACATTTGCATTGCATCATCGCATGGCAGTGACATTCCGTGTGGCGCCGGATTAAGAATTGGAATAGAGTCACTCCATTTCCTTCCGCGGATGTCGTAGAAAGCGACTAAGGAAATTAATTACCAGGAAACGGGCAGCAGCGTCTTCCTGACCAGAAGAACCCTCCATTTACGGATGAATCTATATGGCTATTTTGTGACACCCTGTACAATTATTGGAAATAAAACGAGAGAACCCGTTGCCACATACCCTGGTATAGTGCTGACGGCTAATCCGCGCCAGCAACCGGAAGTTTTCCCGCAAGAGCTCCGCGCGCGCATTCCCGCCGCGCGCCAGCTTCCGGTGCGCCGGCGCGGCCGTGTACCGCGGCGGGGACGTCGATACACGCGGGCGCACGTGCATGAACTGATGGGAGGTAGGGAGGGGATCCTCAGAGAGGCATTAAGTCTCCCGTACCTACATGATTTGTAAAAAAGGCCTCAGTCTGGGTGTATTTCCATGTTTCTGATGTCCTTGCCTGGTTACCGTAGCACAGGGTATCCTAGTTTGGGACCAGGGGCGCGACTAAGTAAGTTCTCCACTGTATAGAGTTGTCCGATGCAACCTACTCCGAACTGTCAAATACATACATATTTTGACACTTTGGAATCGTTCAAAATGGTAAACCGAATAGAGTGGGCAGTTACGTGTTAGGGGGCCAGGAGTCGTGCGACCACATAAGTCCTCCGCGGTATAGAGTTGTCTCATTTTAGCCTACTCCGAACTGTCAAATCCAAACATACTTTGACACTTTGGAGTCGTCTTGCCTAACCCAATAGAGTGGAAAGTTACGTGATACAAGGGCAGGACAAGTGATCGTGTAGTTATCAAGTTACCTTTTCGGTGTAGGGATATTAAAATTTCTTGTTGGCGTGAACGCTTAAAATGCTTTGTTTCTGTTTACCGAACTGTTATTGAAGGTTACTAGAGGTAAACATCAGAATAGTTCAAACACATAATCATCTTTTGGTAATTAAGTTATGTAAGTAAACGTTGGTTATTTAAAAAAAAAATATTTTGTACTTTAGATTTATATTTGATAAACATTCTTTGAAATTTTCTTTAAAAACATTGCTTACCGAGTTGCGTGATTTGGTACCATCCAAACACATAATCATCTTTTGGTAATTAAGTAATGTTAGTAAACGTTGGTTATTTAAAAAAAAAAATTTGTACTTTAGATTTATATTTGATAAACATTCTTTGAAATTTTCTTTAAAAACATTGCTTACCGAGTTGCGTGATTTGGTATTTTATTAGTCATAAGTAAAATCTCTAATGTTAAATAAAATGGCGCCCACGATACGGGGTCTCCTAGTGCGGTCGACGCCAGAAAATGTAAACTTGGAATAAGTTACTGCAAATAAATATTTTTTTATCTTTATCTGTTCTGTAAGTGAGAAAACAAGGCATTCATCATCATCATCGTCATAATCAGCCGGTGTCAGTCCACTGCTGGACATAGGCCTCTCCCAAGACACGCCACCGAACCCGATCTTCGGCTCTTCTTTTCCAGTTTCACTGCCCACCGCTTTGCGAATGTCGTCGCTCCACCTGGTGACAGGGCGTCCTACGCTACGTTTGCCGATTCGCGGTCTCCACTCTAGAACCAGTCTACACCAACGGGTATCGGTCCTGCGATACTGTCGATACGACCAGCCCAAAGGGAAAACAAGGCATTGGGGCAAGAAAACAATTTTAGAACGCACTTACCTTATTGACAATCTTTTTTTTCATCTTCTTGGTAACCACAGTCACATCTTCTAATTCCGGTGGCGGTGAAGCGAGCCTCCTCGTTCGGAAGGATTCTGTCGACTGAACCTTCTTCAGAATTGCTCCTATCAACGTCATCGCGCTGGTGACGTTACCATCTAAGTGTGACGAGGTGGTTGGATGACCAACCAAATAGTCCTAGATGGTGATCAGCGAAGTTAGCGGCGCTGATGGTGGAGTGTCCGATATGAAGGATCTTGGGTGGCCACACGGCCACGTAAATTATGCGAAAAGGTGTTGGGACGACCATCTAAGTAGTCCCAGGTTTAGGTGTGACCGCTGTGGCGGATTGTGGTAGTTTGACAATCGAAATGGTTCCAAATTGGCTTTTGGATTGAAGATCATCAAAGGGCTCAAGACCTCCTGAGGTCCCCAACCTGTTGCACTAACAAATTTCGCAAATCTGAAAGTAGTTTCGAGTTTGTAATATGACAAGTATCTTCACAATTGAGGACTTATCGAGAACACAAACTATACCAGCAGCTCCCATAAATATTTAACGACGAAATAAAATATAAATCTAGAAATAATGAACAAAATAAAAAAATACATTGAATCTCGAAAAATGTCCAAATTCTGTCAAAAAAAATCTTGTTGGTTACGGAATTTGGAATGAAAGTCAGTGTTTTTTTCAAGCGTGCTTTAATTGAAATACTGCACTGTGGGTAAATATTAACTAAAAATTATTAACTCAACTCCGGATTCACTCACCTACTTGAATTTCTGTCGGAACCGTCCAATCAGCCCCTCTACTCTCGACGCTAATTTAGCCAACTTGCGTTACAATTAAGTGCATTTATTTAATAATTTAGCAAACATAAGTTTTCAGTTGGTAGGTAGCCTAGTGGGTAGAACATTGGACTCGGAAGCGAGACCCAGGTTCGATTCCAAGTGCGGGCAGGTACCACCTACCTATGACTTTGTTTTCTAAGTTATGTACATTTATGAACTAACATCGTGAAGAAACCTGAGCATCTGAGCTATTCGCATACCTCAGCGCTTGAAATCGCCAATCCGTGGTGGGCACGCGTGGTGATTAAGCCCTCTCTCTCTCTAAGAGAAGGCCTGTGCCCTACAGTAGGATGTATATAGGGCTGCTTATGAAGTTTTCAGTTTCCGATGCGCTCCGAAGTTTCAGTAAGTTTAATGCTATTTCATACAACTGAAACGTTCACTAAGTCCGACCTATTGCATTTAGTTGTGAGACAATTTCAACACGTCTAGAGTAGAGAGGCAGGTCTGATTCCTCTGATTTACAAAGCTTAAAATTCAAGTAAGTAAATCTGGACTTCAATTAATAATATATTTTTAATACATTTATTAGCACGAATTAAATAAGTTAAACATTTAAAACTTTTAACATAACAATAAAAAAAAACAATCACTGATCACTGGAATGCAGACTAGTTTACGTTGGATACACATGATTTTGGTAAAATTAAATTAATTAAATTAATAAGCATAATTTTTAGTACATTTTTAAAGGAACTAAAATATAAAACGCCGTAAAGGTGCAATGTTTTGTGCCAAAAATCTTAATTTACAATTTTGAGCGCTAATTGGGATTTTCCGTTTCAGGGATGTCCTTAAAAGCAGTTAAGAAAGCCGAAGCGAATTATTTCACAAAAAATACGCTTTCACTCGTGAGGAAACCTGAGTGCCAGAAGTGTTCACATACCTCAGCGCTTGAAATAAGGAACAGAACAAGGCTGGCTTGCGCTATCTGACAGCTCGATCTACCTGTTTATCCATGGGTAAGCTCGGTCCAGTGAATAAGTCCCAAAACGTCTTTCACCGCGACATTTACAGATCTATCCATACATAAATTGTATGAATGACATCAATCAGCTATGTATTCCTTTATCCGTGGATAAGTATTTGTCTATTCACTTACTTATCCAGTGATTTGGCGCAAGTCGCCCTGAGGGATTTTCTTTTTATTTGTTTTTTAAATCATTCCCTAGTCGCTGCATAGATGGCGCTGAACTTAGTAAGTTACTGCAAGGAACGGAACGTCACATTTTTTTATTCATTCATTTGGATGTTGTTTTTAGAGCATAAAACGAAACTTACATAATGATGTCATTGTCACATAACAAACAAATATCGTTCTGAATTGGTCCATTCACGTTATCGCAATATCCATTGACGTCCATTTCGGAACGGCTATGAGAGACACGGAGTGGAGACCGCAGATCGGTAAACGTAGTGTAGGACGTCCTCAGACTCGGTGGAGCGATGATCTTCGCAGGGCGGCTGGCAAGAGCTGGATGAGAGTAGCTGAGGACCGTGCTCAGTGGCCTATGACCAGCAGTGGACAAGCATAGGCTGATTATGATCAATCATGATGTGAGCAATCTGTAGTGCGTTCCGATTTGCCCATGATCGCGCACAGTCGCCAATCGGAACGCACGGCTAGTAACGTATTCAGTTCAGCGCCATCTACAGTGTTCTTGGGAACTACTTTTTTTTCTTAATAGTCACAAAGAAAAAGCCTAGCCTGTCCCGTGGGAGCCGAGAAACGATTACTGGAATAAAGTTTCTCAAACTCTCGTATTCAGTAAGGTTTACAACGCTGACGCCTTACATAAGTAGGTTTTCAAATTTTATTTTGTTTGCACGCCGACCATTTCCTGCGGGTGACCGGTAGAAAATGCTTATGGCATTAAGCCCGCCGCATTGTACGATTTCTTTTTTATGTAAATGCAATAACAATTTCAATAAATAAATAAACAGATAGGTAAATTTATTATGCATCTATAGTGTTAAAATTATCGAAGTGAATTGGAAAATTCGTCGTTGCACCAAAGACAATTTTGTACGAAGGCGAGCTTAATACTAGATAGCATTTTCTTCCAGTCAACCTACTTTGATGTGGAGACTGGTTTGTGGTAACGCCAGAAAAACACATATGGTAATCATAAAAGTAGTGATTGAGATTGGTTTTATCTCTGCTCCACCTAGCTCCCGTTCTCCTCATCAGCCCATCATCCATGGCCCCTAGGTCCTGGAGCGGAGTGAGGCGGTGTGGGGGCGGGGCACGGCCGAGGGGGGCGCGGGGCGCCCCGTCACCGAAGCGTATGACAGATAGCGGTCCGATATGTCCGGCGGCTCGTTCTGAAAAGAACGAACGTGGGGGTCTCAGGTGGTGCTTACTGACAGAATGTGTCCGTGATGATGTCAAGTGCCTGTGATGAGGTCATGCGCAAGAAGTTGCTGTTCTGCAGTATTGCTTTCACTATTAAACGTATATCTTGCATTGTAAGGCTGCATAGGTACGTATACTCCGTCCCACGAAACGAGCTCACAGAGAAAATCGTCAAAAATTGGTTGATCCGCGGTGGGCACGCGTGGTGATTAAACCCATACTCTCTCTCTGAGAGAAGGCCTGTGCCCTACAGTGGGACGTATATAGGCTACTTATGACTTATGAAATAAAACTAAATTGTCTAAGACATTATATTCTTTTTGTTGCACTAACCCGTGCTAAGGACAATTTTAAAAAACCTATTTAGAGGCTAAAAGTTGCTCGAAATTTCGCCGATGCCTGCACTTGCCCATTGGCTCAGTTGGGAGAGCGGTGGCACGGTTAGTCAGAGGTCGTGGGTTCAAGTCCCGGCATGGGTGGAATTTTTGGCCTCTAAATAGGTTTCTAAAATTGTCTAAAAGATGGTTAAACATTTGAACTCAATTTAATTAATTGTCGCTTACAATACAATTATAATAGGCATGATTATTATGATGGCATATAATAGTAATTGAAAATCACAAAAATTATGTATTTATTTAACAAGAATTGAATTCGGTATTTGACACGATCAACAATAAATTATTTCATATGCTCGATTTAAACAAAAATTACAAAACATCTCGGAAAATTTATCTCTTTTAGTCAATTACTAGTTATTACAAATTTTAAATAGTTTAAACATAAAAAGAGTGCTCCGAAATGTGACGTCATAAGTCAGTATTTTCATACAAAATTCCGTTTTAAAAGTAACTCATTTGATATTTTGTCAAATACCCAATTATAAGAGGCATGATGACAGTAATTGAAAATCACTAAAATTATGTATTTATTTAACAAGAATTGAATCGTGGAATACGAAACACGCTTTTATTTCTTTATTAAGAGCGGACATTGAAATGGACACCCAGTTTAACTTTTAACGTTTATTAAGTCACAGTTTCTGTGTTATTTTGAATGAAAATACTTTGATTTGATTTAAGGGGCTCCAAGGAGTAACGCCAGCGCCACCAAGGAAAATAAATCATATCTTTATTTACAGAACAAATTTGCAAAAAGTGTCAGTACAATCTCTCAATCACAAGCCGTTTTTGGCATAAATGCTATCTAGTCCCAGGTTCGTGATCCTAGGTTCATTGTCGTGGGTCCTAAAAATCACTGTTAACATGATTGACAGATTTACAGAAACTTTTTGCAAATACGATGTGTAAAAGAAATGTTTTCATATTTCATCGGTGGCGTCAGGTAGCCCGCTGGATCCCCTTAATATACCTACTTTCCAACAAAAAAAAATAACATAAAATCGGCCAACGTAGCGAGTATCCTACTAATATTATAAATGTGAAAGTTTTTGAAGACGTCTGAAGAAGAAGAAGAAGAAGAAAGACATTTATTATACCAACAAGATACATCACAGAAACAAAATAAACACATAAGTAACATAATATGCACAACAACAGAAAGAAAACAAAATACACAACAGACAAAACGAATAAATAAAACAGGACCATAGATGTAGCCTGTGGTGTGTCTAAGCTGCGACAAAAGGCAGCTGAACGGCAGTCTGAATGTTTGTTACTCAATCACGCAATAACAGCTGAACGGATTTAGATGAAATTTGGCATGGAGATAGTATAAGTCCCGGGGAGGGACATAGTATACTTTTCGTCCCGGAAATTACCCATTCCACGCGGACGAAGTCGCAGGCAAAGGCTAGTACTCACATATTTGTTCTTAGTCTTGGGCTGACGGCGCGGCAGCAAGTTGTTCCCAGTGTAGGCGACGCACTTGACTTGCCACTCGCCCAGTTGCTCGCTCCAATGCACGTACTGTTCGATCAGCGCCTGAAGCATGTCATAACATGACGGACGTGACGTGGCGTGGCGTGACGTCACGTGATGTGACATGACTGGACGAGACGTGACATGACTTGACGTGATTTGACGTGACGTGACGTGACGTGACGTGACGTGACGTGACGTGGCTTGTCATGACATAGAGTGACATCCAACATCTAAATACTTTTCTCTCTATCTTATCTTTAACATGCACTAATAAACTCGGCTTTCGACGTTAATTCTCTTTAAATATTAACTCAGAGTGAAAGATGCGGAATGTGAAACCAAAATGAACGAGATGCTTACGACATTAAGTTCGTTGCATTGTAACAATATTTTAAGTACAATAACCCGTGCAACTTAAGTCGGCGCCTTGCGCGATTCGACCTTCTTCTCGCGAGATGCCTATTTAACTTGCGCGGGTTATACAACTGGAATTACATTGTACAGCTATATCTTAGCAGGCAAATAAAAGCTATTGCCCCGCTTATATCATCATCATCCTACTAACATTATAAATGTGAAAGTTTGTAAAGATGTTTGGATGTTTGTTACTCAATAACACAATAACGGCCGAACGGATTTACATGAAACTTGGCGTACAGATAGACAAAGACCGAATTGAAATATAGCATACTTGAAATCCCGGTAATGCGTTCCCGTGGGATAATATTTATTTTAAGTTTTGTTTTAGGTAGACGGCGTTGTGCGAGCGAACGTTGTATTTTATAAATAGAGGGTACCTGGTACTCCTTGGGTATATACTCGTCCAGCACCAGGTCAGCCAGCTGGATCTCCCGCTGCAAGGCCCTGATGCTGTCCAGGATCCCTTCCATCTCGCGCTGCTGTTCACGCTGCTGATCCGCCAGCTCCGCCTGGGAAGTCCCGGCTTAGATTCCGTAATTAAGTTCTGAACGTTCTTCAGTTCCATTTTTGGAAGGCACTAGTATTGCACGTTACTAACCGCCAGTTTCTCGTACACTAACACGCTGTTAATCTACTGTTAACAGCTGTAAAGCTGACCAAAGTGCATACAAAAAAAAAGACCACTGACAGCTGTTAACAGTCGATTAACAGCTTGTTAGTGTACGAGAAACCGGGGGTAAGAGTTCCAGTGTGCATTTTTGAAAGGGACTAGCTTGCACGACACTGGAAATCCTAGTGTGCTAGTTTTTTTCTTGTATAGCCTCTGTACGTCCCACTGCACGGCACAGGCCTTCTCTCAGAGAGAGAGAGAGAGAGAGAGAGAGAGAGAGAGAGAGAGAGAGAGAGAGAGAGAGAGAGAGAGAGACATCGTACGGGCTTAATCACCACTCGTGCGCACCGCGATTTAAAGCACTGAGGTATGTGAGTAGCTCAGGCACTCAGGTTTCCTCACGATCTTTTCCTCCACCGTTAGCGAGTGGTATTACTACTGCAACTTCACAAATGTACGTAACTTACAAAACAAAGTCATAGGTACATGCCCGCACTGGGAATCGAACCTGGGTCTCTCGCTTCCGAGTCCTAAATTCTACCCACTAGGCTAACACCGCTATTACTAGATTTAGTTTTCAATACTTAATAGATTTAGTTTATACGGGTGCATAAAAACATAATTTTACGACATAACTTAAATATTGATGAACACTTCTTACATTTCAAGGCGTTACGTGCAAGTTGTGACGTCATACTTTGTACCACGTGGCTATATTGAATATAAATGAATGTTGGGGAAGCGAAAGTGATCTGTCGGAATCGTGGCAAGTGGCAGTCCCTTTATGTATGTATTTTTTTATATGCGAACGTATTTTGTGGACGGAAATTAAACAAAAATCTTATCCTATCTCTTATCCACCCACATATTATTATTATTATACTTTATTGCACACAAGACTTTTAACAGGACATTACATAAGAAATTACATGTACAAAGGCGAGCTTATCTCTGTAAGAGATTTCTTCCAGCAAACCTTCGGGTATAGGAGAAGTAGTAGAAAAACGGATCTATATATATGTGCACAAAATAAACTACAAAAAGCCTAAATAACACAAATAACACCCACATACCTTAGCGGAATTAAGCAGCTGCACTGCCCTCTTCAGCTTCCTGGTCTTGGCTGTGTTCTCCTCCTGGAGGCTGGAGTAGCGCTCCTCCAGATCCAGACGCTCGGCCTGGAATACAGGACTGGTCTCACCGTTCGGTAGGATAAGCGTCTTAAGGCTGCTCTCACGGGGAGCGTGCTGTCTCGCTCGCACGATTTTTGTTTTTTTTTGTTTCAGTGAATGCAACGAAATGAGTATACTGTCAACGAATGCGGTCAGAGGGTTTGATGGATAACGAAATTGGGGATGTTCAAGGCATATTTTCCTAATCTTGCAGTAAGTTTTTGATTGAGAAATTTGATTACTTAATTAATAGTTTTGGAAACAACTTTAATTATTAATTATTATAATTGTACTGCGCAAGGTCGCCGGTTTGTCTAGCTAGCTTCTATACGCTAGAAGGTTCGGCCAAGCTGTGTGTGAACACATACTTCCCGCTTCTGCAGATCCGGATCCAATCGCTGCTCTATCTGCGAGCGCTGCTCCAACTGCTTGGCGGCTTGTTCTAGAAGATAGCTCTAATCTCTTGTTCATCTAGATTCTATATCAGTGCTATCTAGAGAAGATGTGTGAACAACTGAACACTCTTAAAAAACCTATTTAGAGGCTAAAAGTTCCACCCATGCCTGGACTTGAACCCGCGACCTCTGGCTAATCGTGCCATGACTGCATATGCTGCAGAACTAAGCGTATTGGCCAATGGACAAATTGTCTATATGAGGTCCCCATTGAAGCTTTGCATCAGTTGTGATACCTAGAAATATAGTTTCTTCTACAAAGTCTAGTTTGTCATTCCCCAATACAAGGCTGCTGTCAACTATTTTGACATTTAGTAGAGTAAACTTTATACATTTTGTATGAAGTATATCTGCGAGCGCCATTCCAACTCCTTGGCGGCTTGTTCTAGAAAGTCGCTCTAGATTTCAGCTTTTTAGGGACACGCACTTGGCCGGTTGTTTTACAAATACAAATTTATTTATTTGTGAAACATGCATGCACATAAACGTTCTTATAGGTAAATAATCCAGACTCCAGACTTTCTCAGCCACTGTGATTCCAAATCTACTTTCAGAAATGTACACTCCTCACACATATTCACACACCCTGTGCTTAGTGGCTGAAACCCGAACCCAAGACTCCGGTCGTAGGGCTGAGCAGAGACACACATACATACATACATACATACATACATCTTACCTTATTTTATAACATCTGTCATTTTTTATACGTAACGTAATAATACCGTGTACCTTATGCTGATGACGATACGAATATGATACCAATCCTTTGTAATACGGGAGGCCTGGAAACCTAAGATACATATCTTTTGATCTAGTTTAGGCTCCAGTCTTTCCACAAATAGTACATTCCTTTGCTCTGTATCATTTACCTATTCAATGTTGTTTTCGGGTGTGAATGTAATTTGTGGGCAGAAAATAAACAAATATCTTATCTTATCTTATCTTATCTTATCTTATCTTATCTTATCTTATCTTATCTTATCTTATCTTATCTTATCTTATCTTATCTTATCTTATCTTATCTTATCTTATCTTATCTTATGTTAATCTTCAGAAGTTTCAGAAGGCCAACACACCTCCCGCTTCTGCAGATCCTGCTCCAGTCGCTGCTCTATCTGCGAGCGCTGCTCCAACTCCTTGGCGGCTTGTTCCAGAAGGTTGCGCTGCGTCTCAGCCTTGTCGAGGAGGTTCTCGCCGCCAACCAGGACTTTGGACTCGAGACGCTGGAGTTTGTCCTTGAGTTCCTCCTGCTGTTTCCTGAGGATGAGGAGATGGGGAAAGAATGAAGTGTTCGGAGTATTCGACTCTCCATATGGACATTGAGTTTCCTGTGGATTAAATTGACTGAGCTGAGATGATAAGATCGTTTATCGATGCCAAAGAATAATGGCACAACACTTTAAAAAAAAACCAGCGATTATCTGATCCGTACCATTATCTATACAACATTAGACAAAGATCGAGACAAGATAGATTACGCGCGTCGAGAACAGCGCCATCTATAGAAACCAACAAGAAGGGTTTAACATTGAAATTTAACGACGTGACATCGGCGCTGTGAAGGTTACATAGATGGCCGCTAGATGGCGAGCGCTGTATTTAGACAACGTTTGTTGTATGGGAGCCCGCCTAAATTAATAATTCATCTATCTATCTATTTAAATGGACGACCAATCCCAATTTCCCAATCATACAGTAAGTCTCTAGGAGCCTGCACTCACTTGGTCCTCTGCAGCTCAGCCTTCTTCTCCTCCAGGACCTTCCGCGCCTGGTGAGCCTTCTCGCGCGATTGTTTCTTCTGGAATACAAGACGTTTCATCATTATTATACACAATATTTTCACACAAGCAATCCAAAGATATCCCACACCATGGTGTCGGCAAAAAAAAAATTAACTCGGCTCGGGGTCGGTCATTATGTTGTATTGCATTGCGTTGAATTGCATCACATTGCAGTGCATTGCTCTGCATTTCGTTGCATTGCATTGTGTGGAATCGCTTTGCATTGCATTGAATTGCATTTCATTGCGCTGAATCGCATTGCATTGCGTTGAATCACATCGCATCGCATTGCGTTGCAGTCCATTGCATTGTATTGTATTGCATTGGATTGAGTTGCATTGCGTTGAATTGCATTGCAGTGCATTGCTTTGCATTGCATTGTACTATATTGTATTGTATACGTGTGATGCACACTTCTTTATTATCATTACTTTGTTATGTAAGCATATTTGTATATAATTATGTATAATAAATAAATTATTTGCTTAATTCCGGATTCCCTTCCTTGATTACTTGTTGGAAGAGTCCGACCAGGTTAAGTTTATAATGTGTAGGGCTTGCGAAAGTTTTAGTTAAAAAATAAATCAATTATTCATTAATTCATTGACCTTCTCCTCCTGGCACATTATTCTGTGCCTCCTCCGCTACTCGGGCTTGAGCTGCAGATCCAGCTCGGGGTCGGTCATTATGTTGCATTGCATATTATATTGCGTTCAATTGCGTTGCAAAGCATTCCATTGCATTGCGTTGTAGTGCATGGCATTGCGTTGAATTGCACTGCATTGCGTCGAATTACTCTCTCCTTGAGAGAAGGCCTGTGCCCTACAGTGGGACGCATATAGGCTGATTATGCGTTGAATTGCATTGCATTGCATTGAATTGAGATGCACTGCGTTGCATTGAGTGGAATCGCATTGCATTGCAGGACATTTCTTTGTACTATATTGTAATGTATTGCATACGTGTGATGCACACCTCTTTATTATTGTTATTTAAGTATATTTGTACACATGATAAACCATTTATTCATTCACTCATTCACCTTCTCCTCCCGGCGCAGTTTCCTGTGCCTCCTCCGCTCCTCGGGCTGCAGCTGCAGGTCCAGCTCGGGGTCGGTGAGGGTGTCGTCAGACAGCTCCTCCTCGGTTGGCTCTTCTTCCTCCTCCTCAGCTAGTTCTGGTGGTCAGGGGCGGCGGGCGGTGAAAAGGGGGCGGGGCGAGGGGGAGCGTGAGAAGAACGAGGAGAAAAGAGAGAACGTCAAAGAGGGGGAAAGGTAGACAAAGATAAAGATTTGTACTGATTTAATTTTTTTTCAACTTTTCCATTTCTTTATGTTATAAATTCAATGTCACGTTAATCTGGGTACATATTACAATATCTAACATAATAATATCTACAATTAAAACCCTGATGCTCAAAACCCCTAAAATTACAACACCCAATGGTTGGTTGATCTAAATTCAAAATGGCGAAAGTTCTAAATATAGAATGATTATTTGGGGTACGTATCATAATACCGAAGTTTAAAACACCGGATGTTACAAAACCTACGAATGGAATGCCAAATGTCAAGATAACGAATTCTCATATTAACGAATGTTTGTAATCCTGAAAGTACGATAAACCATAAAGGTAAAGAGCGGGACCTGTAGGTTAGGTTAGGTTAGACTTGTGATCTCACTGCGCGGAGCGAGCGAAGCGAGCGGAGCACCATGCTGGTTACCATTAAAATTCTTCTGACAAGTAAAATTTGTTGCTTAGAGGTACTTAATTTTCTTGCGCACATTTGTAAAGTTGTAATAGCAACACCACTCGCTAACCGTGAAAGAAAACCTCGTGAGGAAACCCCAGTGTGTGAGGTGTTCACATGCCTCAGCGCTTGGAATCGCCAATCCGCGGTGGGCACGCGTGGTAATTAAGCCCATACGCTCTCTCTGAGAGAAGGTGCCCTACAGTGAGACGTATATAGACTGTGTATGTCAGTAAATATCTTACCGTTGTTGGCTTCCTCAAGTTGTTTCTTGAGCTGCTCTATTTCTTGTTGGAACCTGAAATAGGAAAAGTTCTTTTAGTTTTTTACTAACCACGATCGAATTACTATATTCTAAAGCGCTTGTACTTAATATTATAAATGTGAAAGTTTGTGACGATGTTTGGATGTTTGTTACTCAATCACTCAATAACGGCTGAACGGATTTACATGAAACTTGGCGTACAGATAGACTAAGACCTGAGTTAAATCATAGCATACTTGATATCCCGGTAATGCGTTCCCGTGGGATAATATTTATTTTAAGTTTAAAATAGATGGCGTTGTGCGAGCGAACGTTGTGTTTTAAAAACAGATGGCGTTGTGCAAGAATCGTATAAACGGATTCTGTGTCGGTACGAAGTTCGCCGGGACAGCTAGTATAATTAAAATAATTAAAATTCTGCCTATTCCATCTAAAAACAATGTCCCAGGCACTGCAGCGTCCGAGTGGTCCCTTCGCCCATCTAGTGTAAGTGATGATGCCACTGGATGCTGTATAAATCATCTCATTACGTGGATGCGAAGGCCAAAGTTTTTTTTTTATCGTCTGTAACCTGTTTTGTGTGCCAAATAAATAATTAAAAATCAAAAAAAAATAATGATTTTCCGAGTCTCTGGCTCGAGACCAATAAAGCAATGTACACTACTATCTTATGTAAGTGACTCACATTAAAGTACTTGGGATGAATAAACTTTATCTTAACTTATCTTACCTAGTGAGTAAAGCGTCGCCAGGCTCGCTGTTAAGATGAGTTTTATTCTCAATGTTCTTGGCTCGGTTGGCGTAGCGCAGAGTGCTTATTGTCTCCACATAGTTGTTGTCGGCAGGACCGATCGTGGCGATCTGCAGACGAGTTAAAGTCGTCAAAATATAAGAAGCCCGTTTTGACAGCTACGAAAACAATACAATCTAACTTTAGTTTGAGATGAAAAACATTAAAAATCTAAACTATGAGTAACTTTACGGGTTACAAAATCTGGTTTTCCTTTCGAGCGTTAAATAACATGCCAGAGTATGTGACTTTTTATGTACTTGTTCGAGTAAATCCAAAGTAAAATGCATTTTTGTGTAGCTGTCAAAACGGGCTTCTTACACTTCGACAACTATACCAATAAGTTAAGAGTCTCTCTCTCTTTTTTAGGGTTCCGTACCCGAAGGGTGCCAAACGGGACCCTATTACTAAGGCCGATATTCAGAAACGATTTTGAGCGTGAGCTCAATGTGAGTCCGAGTCTTCCAACTGTCAAAATGAAAGTCTCAGGGATACTTTGTATTCACAGTTGAGTTTGAGATACCAAAAATTGAGCTCAAGCCAAGCTGAGACTGAGTAGTGGATTTCGGCGACTTAGCTCAGACTCAAGGTGGCAATGACGAAGAAAGTAGCGACACCTGTAGGCAATTCGAGAACTCTAAATAACCTGTGGCTGTGGTGAAGTAACCTTTTTTTTTATTCACAATTTGACATTTTGCATGCTCATTTTCCTTCGAAAAGTTAAATTGTGTTTTTAGAGTAATGAGAAGTCAAAATAAAGTATAACTGCGCGTAAAAAGTTTCGACATTTGTTGCCATCTCATTCACTCCTGTGGATTATTGTATGCCTTTCATGTAGCTTTAACAGATAATATAAACCGGTAACGTCAAAAACTGTACCACAGATTACACGCTCGAGCAAGTTTAGCTTGAGCTGTGGCTTATCTGAGTTCGAGTCGAGATATTGACTGTGAATACAAAATTCTTGAGTCATCGTTGAGATTGCTCAACCGATGCTCAGCTTAGTTCACGTTAAGTGTAGCTCAACGCTGTGTTTCTGAATATCGGCCTAAGACTCCACTGTCCGTCTGTCTGTCCGTCTGTCACCAGGGTGTACATCATGAACCGTGATAGCTAGGCAGTTGAAATTTTCACAGATGTGTTGCTGTTGCCGCTATAATTAAAGAATACTAAAAACAAGAAACATACAAGAAACGTAATTTTTTGCCGCTTTTCTCGATGTTTTGTTCTTGACATTCTAGCGCCGTAAGCCGACTCACTCAAGTGACATTCTAGCGCCGTAAGCCGACTCACTCAAGTGACATTCTAGCGCCGTAAGCCGACTCACTCAAGTGACATTCTAGCGCCGTAAGCCGACTCACTCAAGTGACATTCTAGCGCCGTAAGCCGACTCACTCAAGTGACATTCTAGCGCCGTAAGCCGACTCACTCAAGTGACATTCTAGCGCTGTAAGCCGACTCACTCAACTGACATTCTAGCGTCGTAAGCCGACTCACTCAACTGACATTCTAGCGTCATAAGCCGACTCACTCAAGTGACATTCTAGCGCCGTAAGCCGACTCACTCAACTGACATTCTAGCGTCGTAAGCCGACTCACTCAACTGACATTCTAGGGTCGTAAGCCGACTCACTCAACTGACATTCTAGCGTCGTAAGCCGACTCACTCAAGTGACCTTCTAGCGCCGTAAGCCGACTCACTCAAGTGACATTCTAGCGCCGTAAGCCGACTCACTCAAGTGACATTCTAGCGCCGTAAGCCGACTCACTCAAGTGACATTCTAGCGCCGTAAGCCGACTCACTCAAGTGACATTCTAGCGCCGTAAGCCGACTCACTCAACTGACATTCTAGCGTCGTAAGCCGACTCACTCAAGTGACATTCTAGCGCCGTAAGCCGACTCACTCAACTGACATTCTAGCGTCGTAAGCCGACTCACTCAACTGACATTCTAGCGTCGTAAGCCGACTCACTCAAGTGACATTCTAGCGCCGTAAGCCGACTCACTCAACTGACATTCTAGCGTCGTAAGCCGACTCACTCAAGTGACATTCTAGCGCCGTAAGCCGACTCACTCAAGTGACATTCTAGCGCCGTAAGCCGACTCACTGAAGTGACATTCTAGCGTCGTAAGCCGACTCACTCAAGTGACATTCTAGCGCCGTAAGCCGACTCACTCAAGTGACATTCTAGCGTCGTAAGCCGACTCACTCAACTGACATTCTAGGGTCGTAAGCCGACTCACTCAACTGACATTCTAGCGTCGTAAGCCGACTCACTCAAGTGACATTCTAGCGCCGTAAGCCGACTCACTCAAGTGACATTCTAGCGCCGTAAGCCGACTTTCTCTAGTGACATTCTAGCGCTGCATGCCGAATTCCAGAAGGCCACTCACCATAACGGTCTTGGAGTTCCCCCCGAGCGAGTCCTGCAGCAGTCTCGTGAGCTTGGAGTTCCGGTACGGTATGTGGGTCGACTTCCCGTCCACCAGCGCCGATATCACGTTCCCGAGCACCGAGAGGGACTGGTTTATCTTCGTCGCTTCCTTCAGCCGAGTACCGCTGGCCTGAGTCTTGCTTTGGCGCTCCGAGCCCTGACATGAGAGTAATTTATTTGTTTGTTTATTTATTAATTCAGATTGGAGAATCATCAGCTTTCAAATCTATGGTTGATCTTACACTAGGTGAGCAAGACAAGATACAAGAGCTAATAACATTATAATCATCAGCCATTTGACGCCCACTGCAGGACATAGGTCTCCCATGTGGTTTTCCAAGCTTTCCGGCTCCCCGCCACCGTAACCAGGTCGTTAGAACATCGGAATCTGGTGGAGAGCCTGGTCCGGTCCGCGGTCGCCAGGTCAGAACTGTTCCGTCCCAATGTCCATCAGTTATCCGAGCTATGTGCCCCGCCCACTGCCACTTCAACTAATTACAGATCATCATCATCATCATCAGCCATTTGACGCCCACTGCAGGACATAGGCCTCCTTCGTGGTTTTCATAACCATGAGGGGTTTTGCCATAATCGCCACGCTTGGCACGCGGGTTGGCGATCGCAGTATGCGTTTGTAATCTCAGGAAGACGCTGCTGCCCGTCTCCTGGTAATTTATTTCCTTAGTCGCCTTCTACGACATCCACGGAAAAAAACGGAGTGACGCTATTCTTAATCCGGCGCCACACGGACAATTTATTTCATATACATCTTTTTATTTATTTTATTATATCTGTAAACGAAAACAGCACTTACGGCCAATCCGGTGCAGTTTCCCTATGCGCACGCGCGTCTCTCCCCCTAACCGCTCACGACTCACTACTCCGTGAGGACTCCGTGTTCACAGCCGTGGCCCCTGAAGCCCGCAAACGAAAACAGCACTTACGGCCAAGTCGACGAGGTGCAGTTTCCCCATGCGCACGCGCGTCTTGCCATCATCCCCACGCTTGCTGCTCTCGACCGTGATGGAGAAAATGGCGTGGCTCCTCGAAGACTCCGTGTTCATGGCCGTCGCTCCGATATGACGGTTCTTGTTGCCGACAGACATTATTTTTTCGAGCTCGTCAGCGTTATGGACCACGTAGCCTGTTGGTTGAGCATTGGCTGTGAGCTGCGACACTAACTTTCCGACCTCTCATCATCATCAGCCATTTGATGCCCACTGCAGGACATAGGCCTCCTTCGTGGTTTTCATAACCGTGAGGGGGTTTGCCATAATCGCCACGCTCGGCAGGCGGGTTGGCGATCGCAGTATGCGGTTGGAATCTCAGGAAGACACTCCAGCCCGTCTCCTGGTAATTGATCTGAATAATCTAATCTAATGGTAATCCGACCTCTCAGTAGAGTTAAATAAGTGTGTACTGTGACACTAACTTTCCGACCTCTCAGTAAAGTTAAATAGGTGTGTACTGCGACACTAACTTTCCGACCTCTCAGTAAAGTTAAATAGGTGTTTACTGCAACATTAACTTTTCGACCTCTCAGTAAAGTTAAATAGGTACGTACTGCGACACTAACTTTCCGAGCCCTCAGTGAAGCTAAGCAATACGCTTTTCGAACTCTCAGCAAAGATAGTGAGCTGCGATACTTAATTTTCAAACTCTCAGTAAAGTTAAATAGGGTGTGAGCTACGAGACTAACTTTCCGACGGCTCAGGCGTTGGACACACTGAAAGGACGTGGGGCGAGAGCACGAAAAAGGCGCGTCATCTTTCCAATACACTTTGGGACGAGACGAAGCCCACACAGAAGAGACGGGCGAGGGCATGTACTCTATAGAACGCGTCGCGTCTTTTCCCCTCCCCTCACCCCACGTCCTTCATGTGTGTCTCACGCCTCAGTGAAGTTAAATAGGTGTGAGCTGCGACACTAACTTTCGACCTTTCGACTTTGAGAACTCAGTAAAGTTTAAATGTTTATTCGTAGCGCAGAAACTGCGAGTTCATGAATGTCACAAGTTAAGGTGGGACGATTCCTACACATATGACTTTAACATATATAATTTTTCTTTGAAATAAACAGCTTAAATTTTTTTTTTTTTTTAACTAAATTTGTAAAAAATTTACATAATTATACACTGAAATTATGCATATCCGCATTAATTTCGACTTTTATTTGCGCTAATTTATATGTTCTTGAAAAAAAAAACAGTAGGTAGTTTATAAGCTTAAATGAGATCGACAATTTAGTCCATAAAAACAATAGGTAGCAATTTCATTGTAGTTGTTGGCGACAGATCTGGCAACCCCGTTGCTGTGTGAGAATGTTATAACACTTACATAGCAACGGGGTATTTGCCTGGATCGATATATATTTTATTGTCCTTTTTATTATTTAATTTATTATAAATATAAGTAATATCTATAATTCGGGCTTTCCATTTTCGGCGCTAACAGTAGTATTAAACTGCTGTTTTTTTTTTTCGAGGCAATGTAAATTGGCGCATATAAAAATCTTAATTAAGGCAGACAGATACAATTTCAGTGCGTAATTATGTAAATTTTTTAACAAATTTGGAAAAAATCATTTGTATGAGAATCGTCTCACCTTAAACATAAGTGTCCCACCGATCGCATACCAATCGTTAGTTCAATCGTCACACATAAGCAGCCTATATACGTCCCACTGTAGGGCACAGGCCTTCTCTTAGAGAGAATATGGGCTTAATCACCACGAGTGCCCACCGCGGATTGGCGATTTCAAGTGCTGCGGTACGTGAATAGCTCAGACACTCAGGTTTCCTCACGATGTTTTCCTACACCGTTAGCGAGTGGTATTGCTACTATAACTTCACAAATGTACATAACTTAGAAAACAAAGTCATAGGTACATGCTCGCATTGGGAATCGAATCTGAGTCTCTCGCTTCAGAGTCCAATGTTCTACCCACTAGGCTACCACCGTTCAATCGTCAAATGAAACGTAATCAGAATGTCAGATGGTTATTATTAAAACATAAACATTTACATACAGGCACATAGGTACATTGCTTCTGCCCCCACACTAGGGTACCCTGTGTCGTGGGAACCAGAAACAGCGACATCACAAACATGTAAACATCGAAGACCTGGGTTGTTTTTTTTTGTCCCCAGCCGGGATTCGAACCCGGGACCTCTCGCATGGTAGGCTGCGCCACGAGGTTCAAAACATTCATTGCAAATAAGTAACAAATACAAATAAATGTCAATTTTCGATCAACGACTTTCTTAAGCACTACACATTATTCATTTAATTGTTATTACATACATACATACATAAACTCACGCCTGTATCCCAAAGGGGAATGAATGTTGAGGAAGCGAAAGTGATCCGTCAGGATCGTGGCAAGTGGCAGTCCCCGGTCTCTGTCTACCCCTCTGGGATCCAGGCGTGAGATTATGTAATGTTAATTAATAATAACATTAACTGTCGTAAGCACTACTCATGATGATTAAGCTCTGCGAATCAGAGCGAAACCTGGTCGGACTCTTCCGATAAAAACTCAAGTAAGTGAATCCAGAATAAAGCTAATAACATTAATTGTTTCATTACTGTAAAACTCACCAGTGAGTCCCTTGACAAAAACGCCAATGTCGGGCCTCTCCTTGACCTCCAGGCTCTGGTGGGGATCGTTCCCCAACAGGTCGCGAACCTCCTCGTTGTATATCTCCAAATATGTAACGCACACCAGGAATCTGATGACAAATGAAGTGGTAATAGGCATAGGCCATACACTCATCGCATTGTGTAACTTTCTGAAGTACACACACACACATACTCTCTCTGGATTACACACACACACACACACACACAGACACATATCGCCATCATCTCGTTCGTACGATCCCCCGCCCCCCGCCATCCTACCAAGTGCGAGTCGGACACGAAGGGTTCCCTACCACAGAACATTAGACAAAGATCGTGTTGTATATAGAGAAGCCAACAAGAAGCGTTTAACATTGACATTTAACGGCATGACATCGCTGTGAAGGTTACATAGACGGCCGCTAGATGGCGAGCGATGTCTTTAGACAACGTTTGTTGTATGGGAGTACCCCTTGAATATTTGTTTTATTCGGTTTTTAGTATTTCTTGTCATAGCGGCAACAGAAATACATCACCTGTGAAAATTTCAACTGCCTAGCTATCACGGTTCGTGAGGTACAGCCTGAGAGACAGACAGACAGACATACAGGGGGACAGTGAAGTCTTAGTAATAGGGTCCCGTTTGACAACATTCGGATACGGAACCCTAAAAATCAAACTACGGTTGTATGGCAATTGCTCCTTGAGGGGCCCCCTTAATAAATACAAGCACTTCAGAACACTTACTTCTCATCATCCTTGGCCTCCGCGATGTGCCCGAAGATATGCGCGAAGCTGTTGGGGATGATGCCCTTCAGTTCGGGCGCCCCCCCGCCCCCCGCCATCGTGTACGTCTTGCCGGTGCCCGTCTGCCCGTACGCGAATATGGTGCCATTGTAGCCCTTCAGGACCTGCTCCACTATGGGGCTGGCGGTCTGGAGATAGATGTCCATCTGGGGAGAGATAATATGATTACACATCTGGCGATACTGACACATTGGAGTTTGAATTCTTATCCCAACGAGGTCGCAGACGTAAAGAATATCGAGGTACCAACCTGAGAAGTGTTCTCGTCGAACACAGCGTCGTAGGCGTAGAGCCGTGGAGGCTCCGGTGGCACGGAAGTATTGACCACGGAGACTGTCCCGCTAGGCGCATCGACGAGGTACCAACCTGAGAAGTGTTTTCATCGAACACAGCGTCATAGGCGTACAGGCGTGGAGGCTCCGGTGGCCCGGAAGTCTTGACCACGGAGACTGTCCCGCTGGGCGCGTCGACTGACACACAACTGGCGCAGGACTCCAAGCGCTCTCGCTCTTCCATTGGTCGCACGCGCACCACCACGCGCACATTCTCCACCGTGGTCGGCGCCACGGGATCGCCGTCCTGAATAGGGGAATAAAAATCAAATTGAGGAGTGGAAATTTGTAAATTGATCAACTGAAAATTACAAATTTATCTGCTTTGTATATGTGTGTGTGTGTGTGTGTGTCTTGTGGAAATAAATAAATAATCTATCTATCTATCTTTTATGAAGGGACTTAGATTTTAAAAATAATTTAAACAGTAGCTTCCGTTATTTCAAATATATAATATCATTAAATTTATCTAAAGAATAACAATACCACTAGGATTACCTCACCTCTTGGCGCTGCATGCCGCTCACACGGGGTACCGGCAGAATATCAGCGCTGTGTCCCAAACTTTCAGCACATGCTAAGTCGGAGCCCATTTACATTTGCCACACCTACGTTGTCTCTTTTCACCAATTGATACATTACCGTACCATGTATTTAAAATGTAAATGTTTTTGCTCTGCATGTGTGCTTCTGCTTTGTACTATGTTTTCTTTGTGCTGTTTCTTGTAATTAGATGTGTTTATGCTTTGTATACGTGTGTGTGACTTATGTAAATAAATGATCTATCTATCTATCAATAGTTTTAACCGACTTTAAAAAAGGAGTAGGCATCGTCCGGTCCGGGGTCGACGGTCGGCGGTCAAAATTTTTCTGCCCCAACGACCATCAGTTCTGAGAGATATATGCCCTGCCCACTGCCCCTTCAACTGAGGTATGCTAACTGGGAATACTATCTCTGAGAGAAGGCCTGTGCCCTGCAGTGGGACGAATATAGGTTACATACATATATGAGTAACTCAGGTTCTGGTGAAACCACTCAATAGGCTGTCAACTGAAACAGTTGTGACTATTCCCACTAATAGTTTGTTTGTTTGTTACGCTTTATTGCACAAAATTAAAAAAAATTAACTTAAATAACAGGTAAATGTACAAAGGCGGACTTATTATGTGTTCTCATACATAACAGTGTTATGAGAAAAATGTAACCTCGCAGAAAATAACCAACAACACGGCTGCGATTACTTTCATTATTGAAACAGGTTTATGCTTCAATTTATATAGTCTACTACACTCGGGCAAACACGACGAATCGCTTGAGATCTTATTTGTCCAAATCTGACTGTTGGTTCAATTCAATTCAATTCTTAATTAATGGCTTCCCTAAGGATTCTGCCAATGTCAAGTTTTGGAGAT
The DNA here is from genome assembly GCA_947310995.1 of Yponomeuta cagnagella. Classification (NCBI taxonomy): domain Eukaryota; kingdom Metazoa; phylum Arthropoda; class Insecta; order Lepidoptera; family Yponomeutidae; genus Yponomeuta; species Yponomeuta cagnagella. Next base: position 1,326,389 of record OX371295.1, on the reverse strand, counting down.
AAGGAGTTAGGAGGGAACATAGAATTGAACATACTTACATACATACATACGAACCAGACACATTACATATTACACCTCTTGGACTCCGCCACGGTAGGGTAATAAGCCTCGAACACATTCTATCTAGGAAGTAAAAAGTTGTAGGTGTGTGAACACGAATCACTGAAATTGTTGCAACAGTAGACAAGAGATGATCATTTGAAGAGGCGTAATAGTACTGTAACACCATGTCCTACAAAAGAATACCCTTGGCAACTAATGAATTGCGAAATTTCGGACCTAAATGTTACGGAATTTTCAAGTTCACTCAAGCATAGAAAACATTTTCAATTGTGTACTTACAGGCATTTTGTGGCTTTTCCGGTAAAACTATGTGAAACAGTACGCAATTCGCAAGGTTTCACGTCTCCCTTTACCAGAAAAGGGTGGAAATCTTGGAAAAATCGAAACAAATGTTTGTTGTGGTGGGTGCTATTATACTCTATGTGGTGTATGTATGTTTTGTCAGTCAATCAATATCATCTGTCTGTCAAAGACTGTAGTGATACCAGCTTTTTTGTTCAAAAATTCTACTACAATATATATAAAATAACCGAAAGGAAACTAAGAAAAGAACGATTTCATTTTTTTGTGTTCCACAGCAGGACACCTCTCAGAGAGAAAGTGTGCGTTCACCTCGCGTGCCTACCGCGGATTGGCAAAATCAGATTGGTAGTGTTTCGAAACACGTAAGCTCTTGAAATCGCTTATTTGTATATGGTGGTCACCTCGGTATTGGTGTCCGTACATCGTTAGGAACGACTTATGCAACGCCACGGGTTTCTGTTGTGAATGGGCCTTCGGATAGAAAGGGGCGAGACATAGGTACCTACCTATTTTCTTATCCTTGCTATAAGGGTTCCTTGTTGACTACAGAACTTTTAATAAGGGTTGCCATGTCCTCCGTCTTTCCGTCTGTCTGTCCGCGGTCTAGTTCAGAGACGATTAGTACTAAAAAGCTGAAATTTGGAGTACATACCTATACATATTATTCACGCCGACAAAACGGTAGAGTGAAATCTTAAAATATTTTTTTAGGGTACCTGCCCTTTCTATATACTTTCTTGTATATCATCGTCGTCGTCGTGTGGGATATCGTTAATCATTTTTTTTAATGATACCTTACACGACGACCACGAATATGTTTAAATTGTCACTGTAACATGCTGTAACATAAACATAAATTTTTTATTGGTCGAGCGCAATTTTTTGTTGTGAAAAGGAAAACCGCTAAATAGGCATTACAAATTAACGAGTAAAAGTCCACCAACTTGTAAATGGAGTATTTCGTACAAATTATTTACATGAAATTGTTAGTTGTGTAAAGTAATTAAGAAGCGCCACCTTATACGGAAACCTACACTGTGCGTGGTGATTTGTTAATCTGACTAAACTAATCTCCATAGTATTTTCATTAAGGTCCCGCGCACCCCACCCTATCAGAATCAAAATAAGTCCATGCGAAGACAAAATCAATTGGTCAAGTTGTTTGTCGGGCATTATACCAAGCTATACCTTGCATTGCTAGAGAAATATAAAAAAATACAAACAAAAATTTAACAAAGCTCAGAGTTTAATCAAATCCAGAACAAAATTAACATAGCAACATTTAGGACCAGCCAAGTAGAGCGCCGAGCACCTCTCTGATGAGGTCAATGTTGATGCCGTTAGCGGCAAGCTGGGCCACAGCGTTCTGGTAGGTCTCATTCTCCTGAAGCTGTCTGAAGAGCGCCTGCGCCTGCTCTCCGCGAACGGTGTCGATGAATTCAGCGAAGACGGGGGAGGATGCGTACTTCTCAGCGGCTAGGTCGCGGATGGCGGCCAGCGGCACGACGGCCTTCAGGTCCTCCCAGAAGTTGACCACGCCGTTTTTGGAGGCTACGCGCCATGGGACCGGATCAAGTCCCAGGTATTCGCGGACCATGTTGAGTACTTCGCGCACGTTCACGCACTGCGACTCCAGCCATTGCCCGAACTGTGGGAAAGGTAGTGGCATTAGAAAGGTGGTTCGCAGTGGTCAGCTGAATAGTTAAGGCAACTACCGTCTGGGGTCTCCGTATTTCGTACAAACAACCTCATTCTGGACATTCTTTTATGCTTGCGATGTCTTTGCCTGGTTCCTATAGTACAGTAGGGGGCCAGTGATTAAGCAGAGAGTTGTACGTATAGGTACACATAATTTTGTAAAAAGGCAAACTGTTACATACATACAAAACACTTTATTGTACACAAAAAGTAAATAACGCAGGTTTTTCTAGATGTTTCTTAATATTTTCTTCCACTTTTGGTAATGTGGACGCCGTGTATAAATCTTCACTTCAATCTTCCACTTCAATCTTCGAGGTTCAATTATAGATATCTGTGGAATTCTAAAGGACCCAATCGGTCCACCATCACAATGTTTTTAATTGCTTTCAAGGTCATAATCTAACAGGAAAGCAGTATGAATGTGAATTGGCATTAGTTTGTACCTACTTTCAAGCTCTGAGTCGATATTACGAAAAGCTCATAAGATAGGTTTACCTTAATAAGGTTTACCGTAAGCAATTAACCTGTAGTAAAGCATGATTTATTTACAGTATATGAATCCGTTATGATCCCATCAACTTAAGGCCCCGTACACAAAACTGCGAATTGGCGCGATGCTAATTCGCAACGCTGAAAGCTGCGACACGAATTGCTGCGATGCTATTTCATCTCTTTTCCACAGAACGCGCGGTCTATGGAAAAGAGATGTATGGAACAAAAGTTCCGAGTTGCATTTCATTTTCCCTGAAGTCCTCCTTTACTCCACATTCATTTAACTTATCTAGAATGAGTTTAGTCCAAAATAAATAAGAGGCTACTTAAGACTACTTACATACATGCGTACATAAACTTACGCATGCATCCCGGAGGGGTAGACTTAGGGCTTACCATTACCACTTGCCAAGATCCTGACAAACCACTTTCGCTTCATCAATACAAAAAGCTACTTACACCAGAGATTTCGGGCGTGTCGGCGATAGCCAGGTACAGGTCCCTGAACTGCTGGGAGAATATGAATCGGAAGAGCTGCTGCATATCGGGATCGTCCAAGTAGCTGTAGAGGACGGCAGCGACATCATCCTGGTTCACCAGGTTCAAAAGGTCCCGGAGGTGTTGTTGCAGCTCGCAGGAGTCCCTGGGCTGGATCTGCGCGGGCTGCGCAAGCGCCAGAGACAGGAGACCAATGAAAGCGATGGCGACCTTCATGATTGCTCGTTGCTACCGGTAATGATGCCTGCAGTGTGAACTCTTCGGGTATTTATTCGGAGAGTTATCTGTTCTTGGGATTGTCCAGTCGAACGGGATTAGTTCGTGATCGATTAATTGTTTTTGAGTAGTTTCATGAAAGATATTATCAGGCGAGAAAGTATGCTGGTACACAACAGGGGTGCGCTATCGCAATCGGATGTATTAATCTTGAATGACGTTGAATCGTTTACGAATTTAATGTTCAAAATCCGGCTTGACATAATACCAACACAGTTGCATAATACCTTTACCTTTGAATACCTTAATCTGCAGAATTCTAAAGGACCTGGTCGGGCTACCATAACAATGGTTTTTAATTGTTCTGTTCAAGGTCATAATCTGACAGGCTAAATACCTTTTTTAGCATTCCGTGACATGGAAAACTTGTCATGTCCGTCTGTCTGTGTGCCTGTCTGCGGCTAGGACAGAGACGAAGGGACAAGTACTATAAAACTAAAATGTGCCATAGATCCCCCCCCTCTCAGCTTAACAGTTAATTGTAGAACCGTGAAAAAATTCAGTCAAGTAATATAATGAACTTAAAAGGAAAACTATCACGGCTAAGTAGGCTTTACTAGTTAAGTAGCAATAGGCGACCAACGTATAAAAACTAAACTTCGTGTAAATTCCAATGAAAATTGAATCCTACTTGGTGAAGTTGTTAGTTGTATAAAGCAGGTAAAAAACCCGTCCTTCTACGGAACCCTACACTGGGCGTGGCCCGACACACACTTGGCCGGTTTTTTTTTAATTTTTTTTATTTATAGAGGGGTTCCTTACACTTGGTGACCATCGCCCTCGTTAGAGCCAACACTTTAGTTGCATAGTAAAAGTTACGCTTACAAATTCTAAACCATAAATATAAATATCCAATGTATTAGTCCATCCAAAGGTTGCCAGGAAGAGATCACTTTGAGTCATAAGGCCGCCGTCTGTGCAGACAGTACTTCGAGGTTAAGAAATCTCTGTGTAATTTCCAATTGTATGTGCAAGAAAGTGTTCTCTAATTATCTATAGGCTAGGCACTTACCTTATAACCCTTTAATTTCTATAATTTATAATGTATTAGTGTACTACCTACTGGTTGTCCTAATAAAATAAAATAAAAATAAAATAAATAATATAAAAAAACAAACTTGGTCTGTATCTATATCTACTAACGGTCTTATTTACAAGAACTCGATTCCTTAAAACACTCCTCAGAGGTACTTTAAATGGCCTGTGGTAAAGGGAAAAAAGTAAAACACAGATTATAAACTTCCCCTGAGGAGTGTTTTAGATATACAGAGATTATAAAGAGGAAAAGTTTGTATGCAGGGGTTTGTCTTCGAAATACTTATCCGATTTCAAAAATTCTGTCACCAGTATTGAGAATGGACTTTCTGCTCTCATCTGCACAGAGATCCAGTGTCGGTATATAGGACTTGTGAGATCGTCGTAAACGGCTTGTAGAATTGCATTCTTACCCCCGGTTTTTCGTACAATCTGTTAACCTACTGTTAACAGCCGTCAGTTGTTTTTTCTGTATGCACTTTGGCCAACTGACAGTTGTTAACAGAAGATTAGCAGATTGTAAGTGTACGAAAAACCGGGGGTTAGTCTCACGTAGCCTAGACCAGAAAGAGGCGACTCATGACCGCAAGATAGCAAATAAGTCAGGAACCTTTGCCTCCACGAACATGCTCAACGCGCTACATAATCTTGGTTTTTTCATGAGTATACGAAAAGCATCATTGTATTGCACTCACATGGTACTCAGTGATGTTCTAATGTAGTTGATCCAACGGTGGCATGTATACATACTTTGACAGTACTCCTTAAAGAGTGTAACTTTGACCTGCTCATTGCACCTGTGGAATCTGCGTGCGAGCATGTTGTATCTTAGCGCTCGTTCTCGCTCTATGTCTTCGTAGTCCGTAAGGTCTCTCGTGAGACCTGAGATAGATATCGGAACAAGAGTGCACTCGCCTTACCGGAATATCGTCTGGAATAGTGGAAAGGCTGCTTTTCATCTCCATGCTTACATGAAATAAGAAATACACACTACACAATCACTTGTCCTGGACCCAAGCTAGAGTACCCTGTGCTATGGTAACCAGGCAAGGACGTCACAAACATGGGCCGGAAAGAGGAATACACCCAGACTGAGGCCATTTGTACATAATATCCGACATGGTAATCAGACGTGATACCGCTAGGAAGTGGCAGAACCTGGTCTCTGCCTACCCCTCTGGGATATAGGCGTGAGTTTATAGACTAACGAGGTAGACCGGTTTTGTAAAAAAATCAAGTGGCTAACTACCTACTATGGTTCACGAGAAAAAGCCCTTTATAAGTGACACAGATAGACTTCGTAGGGATATGAATAGGATGCCGTTTGCACCCTTCGGTTATCATTATCCCAGATGTTTTGGGGATGTGAAGATAGAGCTATGTAAAGGGCTATGCTCGGAATTTCTCTACGAGATCGAATCAGAAATGATGAGATCCGTAGACGAACGAAACTCGTCGACATAGCCCAGCGGATTAGTAAGTTGAAGTGGCAGTGGGCGGGGCACATAGCACGCAGAACTGACGGCCGATGGGGCCGAAAGGTTCTCGAATGGAGACCACATATTGGCAAGCGCAGCGTAGGACGACCAGCCACAAGATGGACAGATAACCTCATCCAATTAGAAGGAAGGCGCTGGATGCAGGCCGCTTCCAAACGGTCTTTTTGGAAATCCATGGAGGAGGCCTATGTCCAGCAGTGGACTTCTTGAGGCTGAATGATGATGATGATGAAGATACGTATTTTGTAACACAAGACCTACTATACCTACTAGCATTGCCCGAAACTAAGTTCACGCGGTAAACTCCCCTACATACAAAAAAAATAAGAGTAGGACGACCCCTTCCCCCCTGTTTAATATATGTTACGTAAGAATCTAAAGAAAAAAATTAATGCAGGCCCGTTGTCGTGGAAATCGTTGGCCGGGCTTTAACTTTGCATATTTTTGTGGGCTTCCGTAAGAACTGCCAAGACTCCCTCCCAACCCCTTGTAAGAAAAAATAAGACATGACCCCCCATAAATCGTCTTAAGTAATAAATGAATTGCCCCAGTACAGATAGATAAGCGCGCATAACAATATTTAGGCTACTGCAGCCGAACTGGATAGATAAAAAAGTGATCAATTTTGAATCGCTAATACCTTCATCATTAAACCTTGTGCTACTGCATTTATCTGGGTAGATTATTTTTATCGCTGTATCCAAAAGACTTAAGAGTGAGAGGATTATTGGTAGATAAGTACAATCTCCAAATGCCCCCTGCTGTCTAATCAAAGTGCATTCAGTTACTATAATCGCATTTAGATTATTATATTCAAGTACATAGCTACTAATTAAAATAAAAAATAAAAAAATAAAAACCGACTTCGAAACACTACAGCACTAAAAAGTGGTGGCTGGTCATGAAGCTGGGCACCGACTACACATTATACTTGTACAATACCTTTAATGCTTTTACCTTTTAACTTTTTAGTGCTGTAGTGTTTCGAAGTCGGTTTTTATTTTTATTTTTTATTTTTAGTGTGGGAGCAGGACAACAATAAACAAGTCCTTTTAACAATAATTTACCCTATTTAATTCGTTGTTTTAAGATTTGATGTTCTCAATTTCCATCTCCGAAAGTGGGGAACATCCCTAAATTAACTTGGGACTACTTTTACGCAATTTTATGAAACATACGGATATAACTCAAGGATGGGCCCCATTAGACCTCATTTACTGGTGTCCATTGAAGAGTTCCGTTCCCCATCTCTGAAAGTCTTCATCAAATTAAAATGGGACCAATGAGACGTTATATCTATTCGAACAAAAAAAAAATTGTCGAAATGAAGGAGGAGTCTATCGATTCGACGCGTATTATATATCTTTTACGCGTATATAGCCGAAATATACATATCTTTTGAAGTCGGTTAAAAAAATGTTTTTTTTTTAATGTTTTCATGTCCTTCGAGTGGCTTTCGCTCGAAGTGGGCAGACAGCTTTAAATGTTGTATCTGTTATGTATGATGCCACCTGAGCCGAATTTGGTACACAATTCATGGTTTCCTATGGCAATTCGATGTACAATTTTTAGCCGTTTTACCAACAGTCATAGACCATCAAGTACTTACCTACAAAGACTAATACTATTCAAACTAATCGGCTAAATCGTGGCAAGTGGAAGTCCCTGGTCTCTGCCTACCCCTCTGGAATACAGGCGTAAGTTTATGTAAGTATGTATGTACTAATTGGCTACCCGCATGGTTTTATGAAACGCGAACCCGCTGGTTCATGAAAGACTGACTCCAGGTTTACAACGGATCTCTGAATTGAGAATTTCACTTAAAAGTATTGTCCGGCCTCTTCAGATTTCTCAAAAGATACTAAACTACCTACTTAATAAAAATATTTACTAGGGTTTTATTGTAACGATTGTAACGACGGGAGGTCGAGAGGTCGTGGGTTGTAGTAGATGAAGTTACCACTCGCTAACGGTAAAGGAAAACATCGTGAGGAATCTCTGCGGTGGTTTTCAGTCAGTGCCCGCGGTAATTGACGTGCAAGACCTACATTACAAGGTGGTGCGAAAAAATGAAAATAAGACAATTTATGTACACACACACACACACATATAAGAATATATTATGAGAAAGTGGTTAAAAAGTGATAAGTGGATAATATTCCAAAATTAATATTATAATGACGGGGACGTTTTTGGACAGCGACTCGTTACGCGTGGCAGTTGCATTGCGCCTTGGGTATGACATTTGCCAGCCTCATTATTGCGTGTGTGGAGCGGGTGTGGACGCTCGGGGTCGGCATGGTCTGCATTGTGTGCGTAGCGCGGGCAGGTTTTCTCGGCATTTCTCCATCAACGACATTGTTTGGCGGGCTCTAGTAACAGCTATGTTCCCTGTGTTTTGGAGCCCTCGGGTCTTTGTCGTTCCGATGGGAAACGTCCGGATGGTCTGACGATGATACCCTGGGAGAGAGGGCGCTTAGCTTCTACCGTATCCCGGGCGCTGCGGCAGAATAGGCTGCGAGGTTAAAGGTCCAAAAGTATTCTGCACTTTTGGGCCAGTACATTTTTGTGCCTCTCGCAATAGAAACCACTGGGGTCTGGGGAGTGCAGGGAAAGGCCTTTGTGATTTGCCGCTCTGGGGCCTATCTTATGCAAAGAATTTCCGTTGCAGTGCAGCGAGGTAACGCTGCCAGCGTAGTGGCAACCTTTGGGTCGGATGTGTCCCGGGCACAGAACACATATACCCGAGGTCCCGGGGCGGCTTATTCTCGTAATGATTTTGTGTTTTCTGTTGTTTTCATTTCACATTTTTGTATTTGACGAAGCTTTTTGCGAATGAATTTGATTTAATAGGTTGACATTTTGATAATATTTATTTTTCCTTTGGTTTTTATTGTTGTAGTGTTTAAGTTATAATTAATTGACATTATGAAATTTAACATTTTCTTGTTGGTATAATAAATGAATGCAATTTAATGAAATATATTAAAATAAAATATAGTGATGACAGGTAACGCGCTCATGTCTAGTTATTCTGTAAAATGCAAACTTCAACTTCGTTCTCACATTCGCATCGTCGGTCACGACCTTCATCTGATGTTCCGAACTCACAAGTGAAGCGAAGTGAGAGGCGAAAATATGGATTCGATTACTACCTCTACAGCCTCTGCTATTCGGGCAAATATAGCTTGAGCTTACGCCCAAAAGTGTTTGGATGTTCGTTACTCAATCACGCAATAACGGTTGAACAGAATTAGATGAAATTTGGTATGGAGATAGTTTGAGTCCCGGGAAAGGACGCAGAATACTTTTCATCCCGATAATTGTTCATTCCATGCGGGCGAAGTCGTGGGAAAAAGCTAGTAGGTATTCTATAAATTTAAAATTCTACTATAGGTACATTTCTAAGAATCGCGTCAAACACTTTGTCAAATTCTCAAATACTTTTTTTGTACATGCTGTTGCGAAAGAGCGCACAAGAAGGGTTCAGGTATTCTTAGATTGGCAAAAAAGAGTAGAAATTAATGAGTAAGATTTTTGTCCTTCTTATTTTGTTTCGTTGTAATACTAAACAAAGAGTATATAATCAGTGTTACTATTGTAAAACAAAACATTATACGTAATTGGTAGATTTTTGTTTTACTGCAAAAAAGTAGACTCGTGTGACCGAAAACCTTATTGCATCAGACATTATTTAGTTGCCCATAAAGTATTTAAAAAAAAACACTAACATAGCACACGCAGTTTTTATTTCGAAGTAAAATGGGAGTATTATTTTTTACGTATTAGCAACACTTGGTCACTTGGTTAATGATAACCTTGGGTTAAAGATTTGACTCATTCATGAAGACGTGATTTATTTTCAAACATTTCGTTTTTTTTCCTCGGTTACGCGAATGTTGTTTCCAGTATTCTCTTGTGATTTCGACAATTTTGGCTAGTTTTTCGAGTCTACATGAGTAGATGTAACATGTGAAATTTTCTATTGTTTAAATACAAGATCTATTTACTTTTGTTCTGATAACATGGCTAAGTTTTCAAATCTCATCCGTTTAGTTGAGACTTGAAATTAATGCTGCAGAAAGGCAGGATAAGAAGTTTAATATTAAATGCTATCACCTGAAACTGCTTAATTATTGAGATTTAAAATTTATTATGTAATTACACCATTTTGACATTCATTAACAACAGTCATCTTGTTGTTTGTCAGCTAATCAGTCATCGTTTGTCTAGCTAGCAGTTAAAAGCGTTTTCCGTACTCCTGTCTGAGAAACAACGTATCGTTCTGCTGCGTCGAGTTCTGCTGTTTCCCCGTCTGAAGAATCGAGTATAGTGCAAGTGTTGGACTCTTTCAAGCCATTTCCAACAAGCTCTTCCTCAGTGCCTCCTTGTCCTTCAGATGTCGACCAGCTTGACGAATCGAGTGCAGTGGTGCACTCTCTTGAGCCGTTCCCTGGAAGATCTGGACAAAGAATAAATCTTCCTCTCTAAGGACTTGAGGTTAGTTCCACTTGGTTACTGAATAGGGAATACGGGCGAAAACAGATTTAGTGCACTCATAATAGGTTACTGATAAGTGCAAATGGCTTCAAATCTGACTTGCAGAGCCCCCTATTTCCATGCAGTATTGTATTGGTTATCACAACCACGAAGGAGGCCTATGTCCTGCAGTGGGCGTCAGATGGCTGATAATGATAATGATGATGATGAATTGTATTGTATCACTTTATTTCGGATAAAACAAACCATTCAGTGCTTGTGGTTACCTCCCTATATATGGTATACATGGATAGCTGGAGCCGCGGAGGGAGAGCAGCCCCCATCCGCTGTTACAAAGCACGGGCACCCATGCGAGCGGGCTGGTGCGAGGCTGGTTTTAGTGACCAGCAAGCCCAAGCTGCGGAGGGTGTAGGAGCTGCACTTCCCGCAGCGCCGGAGCTATTTCAAGTCCATTTACTAAGTTTTGTCCAATATAGGTCGAATGTACCAGAATGTACTTGGTTACTGGAAAGGAAATAAGCAAAACTGTAGTTTATTCTGCTAGGCTCTTTTGTAACATAATCTTTTTATTTTATTTCAGGTCTAATGTATGTGATGTTATGTATTGTCATAGTGTATCTTTACTAAATTTAAGCCAGAATAAGGTTTCTAGTAATAAACTGATTGAAATTTTGTCAAAATAACCTCAAAATTTGTTTTTCTCTTTTTTCAAAAACTATTAGGTTTCAGTATCCCCCTTCCCAGGGGGCTTCCCCCTTCTACATTCCACCCTTCATACTCCCCCCAACCCTTAACTAAACGGATGATATTGGAAATTCCAACCCATGGGGTACGCTAACAAATGTAATGGGTTGTGATGGTTTACGACCCCGGAACATGTCAAAGAGAGTTTTTTTTGCAGCGAATTAAAAAACAGAGTTTAAATAATAGAAACATTGACTGCACCTAATATAATACAGAAATGGCCATGCTGTAAGGAGGCTCTAAAGTTGTGGTTCACAGGGTTCACTCAATATACAGGCAGGTATATCCCAACAATATATCCGAACATGGTACAATTATTTTTCGTCTGGCAATAATTAAGTGACGGGTCAGTGGCTTAATTACGCGCACCAAACCCTGAGCGATTCCAATCTTCTAACTGTCAAATTAGTATGGAATTTGACAGTTAGACGATTGGAATTGCTCAGGATTTGGTGCGCGTAATATAGGGGCAGGTACTTTTTACGTCCCATTTCTGAATATGTACGGTTGAAAGTATTGTTTAAAAAAAAAATTACGATGCTTTTACAATTTTGAAATAAAAATAGTTCAACCATAATTGTATTTTTTTCTTGTTTTTACTACAAATTCTCCCAGATTTTTTCGACGTCCTAATGTTTTTGAAGCTTTTTTAGGTGTTGTAGGTTTTAAAGGACAGAACCTACACCTTCGAAGAAACTATGGCGGATCGAACTATTGAAATTAAAACACACACACACAACCAAGCAAACGTCAAAAAATCAGTGAAGAAATGTTTTATGTTTATTTCCGAACAGTTTGGTGTATTTCGTTATGTAAATAATCGCGTTTATTGATTCCCTCGATGTCTTTAATGAAGCCAATAACATAATAGGATACATTTAACCCCTTACTGAGCCTGGACTGAGGCTAAAATGTCCGTGGAAGGTGGAGGAACGTCCCTTCTTACGGAAATTGTTGACGTCGACTGTTCAGTGAAAGAAGTCGACGATGGAAGTAAAATAACTAATGATTTGGGCTGCGATACTCTTGAGGCTTGCTCTGCTTCAGTAAACAAACCTTCAGATGTCGATTTGATAGTGGAAAACGACTGTGAAAGTGCAGTGAAAAGACCAGTAGAGAATGCCACTGAAAACTCCGACTCCGAAAGTTTAGCAAGTTCTTGCTCTTTGTCCCCTGAAGAGGAAGACAAAAGCTCTAAAACCAACGAGAATTTAGAAGAATTAACACCCAGTAACGCTTGCAGAAGTGATACTGGCGAAAAACTGAGTGAGGAATCCAGTGTAGAAGATAATTCTGAAGATACTAACGTGAAAGTTATTGATCACACCAGTGAAACTATTCGTGTGAGTCAAGAAAATGTACAGGAGACTGTTACAAATAATGAGAGCCTAGAAGTAATAGGTAAACCAGGGAATTTTACAATAGACAATGAAGCTATTGAGAACTGCCCAAAAGCTCTTATGACGTCCACTAAGAGTCTTAATGAAGACCTAAATACAGTAAAAATAAATAAAACTACATTAAACAAAACAGCATTTAGTAAAAGCGCTGAAAATGTCTCGTCTATGACACAACCTAACGAAACAACTATAAATTCGAGTCAAAACGATTTGAACGCCGAGAAAATCCTTTCAGAGTTCACTAATCAAAAGCCCAAAGTCTCAGCGACTCAGAAAATCCTACCAGACACCACTCCTGTCAACCTAGATGTCCGATACTCTCGTTTATCCAAAGAACTCCTAAACCAAGACCTCGGAAGCATATACAAAAATGTTCACGGTATATTCTCAACTGTCAGTGGTAGCTTAAAAAACGCCTATAACATATCTCACAGAGTCACTACACAGAAGCCTCCACCGAAGCCAGTGTCAAAACCTGTTTTAAACACGAAAATCTTTAGCGAAATCTTCGAGGAAGACTCACCGAGCATTATCAAAGAAAATGGTGTTGATAAACAAGACAGTAGTGAAGAAATACCTCATAAAACTACGGAAATATGTGAAGAACCTGACGGTGATGCCAAAACGGATGTTTGCAGACTCCAAGTAGAAACTTTAGAGAGACTGTTGACAGAACAGAGGAAGGAGATGACGATACTGCGTGACAGAGTAAGACAGCAAGCTAGTGAGATGCAGGAAAAAGGCGAGACCTTCAAGGACTTTGAGGCGAAGATGGACTTGGTAAGAAGACAATTCTCTATAAATTTATAAGACTTTATAAATTTAAATATTTGCTTTTCAGTTATGTACATATATGAGTAATTCTTCATTCATTAAAAAAATATCCCAGTTTGGGACCAGGTATTGTGTGAAAGATATTAAGTTATTAATGATCGTAAGCTGCAGTTTTTCATTGTTATTATATGATTAATCTTATTATAACTTTTCTTTAAGAGAAAGCAATTATGAAAGAGCCTCAGGCTCAGCAATAACTGCTATCATAAATTTTATAATTGGCAAAAACTTCTTATTTCGAGTGTAGTTTCGATAGTTATATCTAACCGACAGTATCTCCACTATCCAATATCGGAGTGGAGAACACATCTACACTCAGAGAATGTATATACAATAAAGTGTTATCTACCTGTCTGTTTATCACACAGCCGCTTTATTTGCTAGTGAAACCCAACCAACATAGAAACCTCGCTCCGCAGATGCGCCGGAGCGTCGAGCAAGCCCAACGCGAGAAAGATGCAGCTGTAATGCGCTACGCGAGCGGCGAGCGGCACATTATCGAGGCGCGGCGCGCCGCCGAGACCGCGACGCAAAAAGAGCGCGCGGCTGCGCACGAATTGGAGCTGGCGAGTGGCAAACTCAAGTCCGCGCACGCTGAGAAGCAGCGCATTTGCCAGCTGTACGATGACAAGGTGACTATTTTAGATTAGGGTATAGAATAGAATATTTATTATATAGAATATAAATTACCAGGAGACGGGCAGCAGCGTCTTCGTGAGATTCCAACCGCATACTGCGATCGCCAACCCGCCTGCCAAGCGTGGCGATTATGGCAAAACCCTTCATGGTTAGAAAACCATGAGGGAGGCCTGTGTCCTGCAGTGGACGTCAAATGGCTGATGATGATGATAGAAAGAAACAGCTTATTTCGGCATAGATAATTAATTAATTTCAGAACAACCTCTTAAAGCAATATTGCAACCGCGCCTATGAGGCGCCGTGCGTAGCCAAGGCTGCGACACAAGAAAAGCGACCACAACGTAGCTCAACTCTCTCTAAAGCTAACAATCCTTAGGAAAACATCTAGGAAAATCAGCTCTTTCGATGTATCGACAGATATTTAAACAATACTGACAGCCACATTGTCAGGATTACACAACACAACACACAGCGAGCTTGCGCGATTTAGAGGTGGCGACGCAGAAAGAGCGCGCGACTGCGCACGATTTCGAGATGGCGAGTGACAAACACAAATCTGCGCACGTTGACAAGCAGTGGATTTCCCAGCTGGAAGACAATAATGTACCTAGCTAAACCTCCCTCTCAAGTGCCTGTTTCAGGAAAACCAGCTCCCTCATCATCAACCCATTATGTCCCCACCGAGGGGCACGGGTCTCTTCCCTGAGGAAGGGATAGGCCATACTCCACCACGGGGGCCAAGTCCGGAAGAAGTTGTCAAGCCGCCCTAAGGCCTCTGACTTGGCTTAACGACTGCCATCTATCGACGGCAGCCGGCACCAACAGCTTAACGTGCCTTGCGAAGCACGGAACCGCTCGGAAAAATGCCACTAGCGTTAGGCATAGACGGCGACCCATCCATGCACTGAACGCGCCCTGTGTTGCCAGCGTTAGCTTTTTAGATGTATAAACGGACGGATACATTAACAATGCAAACCACAAAACATACAGCGAGCGTGGCTGAATGGAGAACTTGCGTCTAACTTGTATACGTTTCTACAATAAGATCCGTGAGGATTATTGAGGATATAATAAGCTTACCAGAAACGCGGTTCAAAAAATGTGTTAAGCGCACTTTGTGCCAAAAAAGCTACTTTAACATTAAAGATTATTTAGATGACAATGATGTCTGGAATTAAAGCCAATGCATGAGATCCAAGTTTTAGAATATTTATATAAACTCTGTTAATGACGGGCTTTAAAAGACTAAGTTTGGAGTTTATTTTGTCCATTTTTTCTCCAAAATGATCAAGATCTCGAAATGGACACCTAGTTTAACTTGCAACGTCCATTAAGTCGCAGTTTCTGTGCTACTTTGAATAAAAAAAAAAATATTTGATTTTACTTTGATTGGAGTGACATTGCTTTTATACCAAAGAAGTGCAAAAACTTAGGAGTAATTTAAAAATCAGGAGACGGGCAGCAGCGTCTTCCTGAGATTCCAACCGCATACTGCGATCGCCAACCCGCCTGCCGAGCGTGGCGATTACGGCAAAACCCCTCATGCTTATGAAAACCACGAGGGAGGCCTGTGTAATGCAGTGGGCGTCAAGAGGCTGATGATGAATTTAAAAATAAAACAATAATAGTTATTTGTTATGCAAGGCTGCAATGTTAATTTTTGGCGCGAGTACCTTGTATTGAAACCTGAGCAAGCGAAGGATTCTAGGATTGAGCCACGAGCGAAGCGAGTGGTTCAAATATAGAATCCTGAGCGTAGCGAGGGTTTCAAAGGTACGAGACGCTAAATAACTTTGCTGCCGAGCGCAACACACAACTTTTCACCTCACTAAAGCGAGGAAAATGTTACGTGCAAGAAAAACAGTTTTAATAAATATTAAATTACTGTTTATTTATTTCAAAAATTAAAAGTAAAATTACAGTCAAGTTGGGTAACATTGAATTTCCTTGCAACTTTGAATACATATTGAATTTGGAAAATTGCACACATAAAAACTTCTAAGGTAATAGAAAGACTAACGGTAAAAACCGGCCAAGTGCCAGTTTTTACCGTTAGTCTTTCTATTACCTTAGAAGTTTTTATGTGTGCAATTTTCCAAAGACAATATTTATTCAAAGTTGCAAGGACATTCAATGTTACCCAACTTGACGTTACTACAATTGGTAATATTGAAAGTTAAATTTTTTTTTAAGCAAATTTTCTTGTCGGCCAATGCGATTCTTTAAATGAGGCTGGCGCATGACATGAAATAAGTATTTGCATTTCAATCATCAATGGACTGGCTGCAGAGAATATAAACTATTACGAAACCAATGAGGTTCTATATATATGTAATTTATTGTACGAAACCTTTATTGAATAAAAATATTCGAATTTAAAAACACTTTCCACGCTAGCGGATAAAGTGCGATTTTCCACGCAGATTTCGAATGATAAACAGAGCTTTTACGAGCTAGTGAGGTGAAAAAATATTTTTTCGGGGTTTTCGGCGTCAAATGCGAAATATAAAGTTACTCTAATAACAAACACCTTATTAGATTTAGTTTTTTCCATTGAATTCTGAACGTTTTTTTTTTTGTAAGGGTGTACATGCATTGAAACATTATTTCACGAGATAATCAACTCCTGTTAGAATATGGCTTTGACGTTCATTAAGTAAACATTTGGTTTTTATCTATACTAATAATAAATCTGTAAGGGTCGGTCATGGAGTAAGTTAGTTTGTTTTCAGAGATATTGTGTTTATAGGCTCAATATATGATACTGAAACTAATTTCACGATTTTTAGAATTTTTTTCTGTATGTGTGTATGTATGTATGTTCCTCCATAACTCTTAAACCAATTATCCGAATTTGATGAAATTTGGTATAAAAACATATAGACATCTGGGACACAGGATAAGCTATTTAAATTCTAGCTCCAGTTATGATAAGACGTGGCCCCCATACAAACCTAATTTATTTTTTCGAGTATCTGCATGTTTAGCTGCTTATTATGTTGAATGAGGCGATTTTATTCAGATTTTGTTTACACTATTATAATCACATACATCTAAAAGAAGAGTATGCCAAAAATCATCGCTAGAAGTAGTAAAATGACGGAGTACTGATCAAAAATTTACTCTGATCGCATTTTCGCCTGGCGCGCGGCACGTGCGAGTTTATGACGCGGGGCGCGGGGAGCGAGTGTCTATAAATACGGACCAGAGCGGGGGCGCTCGCTCGCCATATAGAACGCCAAACTCGACCTGCACGGACGTGTCGCGTGTAGAGCGCGGAGCGTGGTGTTTCGTATGCATTGTTTCGAGCGAACGCTATTTTTTTTAATCTGTTTCATCGCTTTGGGTTTAGTTAGCATTTTTGTTTAGATCTACATATGTATGTTCATTTCTTCAGCTTCAGCTTCATTTGTTCAGCTGTTGACCGCACGTTACAGGACATGAGAAACAATAGCAAAGTTATGGGTGGTGTCACATTCCTCTTTTCTGGTGACTTCCGTCAGACTCTCCCCGTCATCAGCAGAGGTACGCGCGCTGATGAAGTAAACGCCTGTCTCAAACGATCCCTTCTCTGGTCAAATGTAAAAAAGCTCTCACTTACCGTCAATATGAGAGCTCAACTCGGAGGGGATTCACTGACGGGAGAGTTCTCTGATCTGCTGTTGAAGATAGGTAATGGTACAATGACCGAAGTGAATGGCGAAATTCAGCTTCCACTTTCATTATGTAAAACTGTTACTTCGGTTAATGAGCTGATCGCCCAAGTTTATCCTGACATAGAAAATCTGTCTAGCAAGGAAAGCTCTTGGCTCTGCGAAAGAGCCATTCTCACCCCAAAAAATGATGAGGTGGTTGCTATTAATAACGCAATTTTAAGTATGTTCGAGGCCCCCGAAATGGTGTTCCATGCCATTAATAGGGTAGTTGATGATGGCGACGCGACTAACTACCCGATCGAGTTTCTCAACTCTTTGAATGCTCCTGGACTTCCGGCACATACGATAACGTTAAAAGTTGGTGCTCCCATAATGCTGCTGAGAAACCTAAGCGCCCCCAAGCTATGCAACGGCACCAGGCTTCTGGTGAAGTCGTTACAAAGAAACGTCATCGAGGCGACCATACTAACAGGTTGCGGCCGAGGGGAAGACGTGTTCATCCCGCGTATCCCTCTCATCCCCAACAACTACCCGTTCGAGTTCAAGCGTGTACAGTTCCCTGTGAGCGTCTGTTTCGCTATGACTATAAACAAGTCGCAGGGACAGACGCTCCGCACTGCAGGTGTAGATCTCCGCACGAGCTGCTTCTCTCACGGACAGCTGTATGTTGCTTGCTCAAGAGTGAGCAGCAGTAACGATCTTTACATCTGCACTCCCCATAACACAACACACAACATCGTTTACAAAGAAGCGTTACAATAAGATCATGACGACTGCTACCACCTTACCATATGATTAGCATCCCTTTAAATCACGCAATAAAAATGTTATTGCACCTAATGCTTCGTAAAAATCGAAATGTACGCGAACGGAGTCGCGGGCACAGCTAGTAGTGAATAAAAATTTTTTACTTTGACTTTGACTCTATGACCTTGACAATAAAAATTAAAAGCCATCGTTACGGTAGTCGGGTCGATCGGGTCCTTTGGAATTCTACAAATGACCGCTTCATACATTATAAGGCGTTACGTGCAAGTTGTGACGTCGTAGTTTGAGCCCGATTTGTATGGCGCGTTCTTGTGCCACGCGTTTATATTGACTTTTCGACAGGTGATCTTATCAAAAGTATTTGTAGAGAAAAAAAATCACTACGTTTATTTATATTTTAAGATGGCCTCTCCGATTATATTATAGTAGTTTATGCAACTGTCATATAATGAAGGGTATTAAAACACGAGTGTGAGTTTATGAAACGAGCGCAGCGAGTTTCATAATAGTAACGAGTGTTTTAATACCCGTGTTATATACAGTTGCATACACTACTTTATCTTCACTAATGCAATTAAAAATTAAATTCACGCGTACGTGTATAATCACAGTGATTTTGCCGCCATTAAAATTTAACCAATGAGAGCGCAGCTGCGCGCTTCAATAAAACGCGACCAACCTGATTGGCCCTGCAATCAAGTTGGTCGCGTTTTATTGATGTTATAATGAGATTTTACGATATCGATGTGAATATTATACCATCATGTGAAATTGCTTAAATTGAGTGTTTTGTTGTCTGCGCTATAACAGTAGTAATTATAAGTCAAGTATTGAAAACATAAGTAGAATGTTACAACATTAGTGTAGATAAAAACATTTTTAGTGCAAGTTCTCCATTGGGGCTGGCAAGTGGCAAGTCGGCGCTCGCTGAGAACGACCCGTAACAGAAGATACGAGCTTTCTCCATTGCTGATGCTAGTGCAGCTTAAGAAATATGTGTGTGCAATGCCGACACTGTGGACTTGTGAAAAATATTGAATTGAATATTGGTAATTTCCTGCGCCAGTGCCACGAGCTCCTGTCCTGCGAACGGGAGCTGGCCAAGAGCCGCGAGGAGGCCCGGGAGCTGGAAGGCCGGCTCAAGTGGACGCAGAACCGGCTGCGCTCCGAACTTGAAGCTTACAAGGTGAGTACAACACCAGGGGCGCCGGAAGTGGGGTGCGGGGGGAGCCGAAGGCTAAGAAAACTTAAAAAATATATATATAATACGACAGAACAACAATTAGCTAACACGAGTTGTGTCCATGCGGCGGTAAAACCGGCCTCAGGCTCAGTAATTGCTGCCGGTTTATTGCCCACAGCACTGATTTTCAGCAAGAGCCTGGTCTAGTGACTCACGTAACGTCGCATCGACGCAGACAAAGTGTATTATTAGTAAATATAAAGCAATAGATAGATAAAGAGAGGAATTATTTATTTACATTTACACGCACACGCACTCCATTTCCTTCCGTGGATGTCGTAGAAGGCGACTAAGGAAATCAATTACCAAGAGACGGGATTCCAACCGCATACTGCGATCGCCGACCCGCCTGCCGAGCGTGGCGATTATGGCAAAAACCCCTCATGATTGAAAACTTTGAAGGAGGCCTATGTCCTGCAGTGGGCGTCAAATGGCTGATGATGATGATGATGATGATGATGACACACACACACGCAATAAAAACAATAATACAGTAGTAAGAGCACACGCAAAGCACAATGAAACATTATTTAAAAAAAATTAACAAATGATACAATACAATACATAGAGCGACCTCTAGCGGGGGGGGGGGGGAGAATGTCCAAAAGATATGGACGTTTTGGTATGGAGATTTTGATATGGACACCTACTTTAACATGTAACGTTCATTAAGTCACAGTTTCTGAATAAAAATACTTTGATTTTCACCGGCGGTGAAGCGGTGGTAGCCTAGTGGGTAGAACATTGGACTCGGAAGCGGGTTCGATTCCCAGTGCGAGCATGTACCTATGACTTTTCTTTCTAAGTTATGTACATTTGTGAAGTTATAGTAGCAATACCACTCGCTAACGTTGAAGGAAAACATCGTGAGGAAACCTGGGTGTCTGAGCTATTCACATACCTCGTGGTGATTAAGCCCATACTCTCTCTCTGAGAGAAGGCCTGTGCCCTACAGTGGGACGTATATAGGCTGCTTATAGATAGATTTTCATCGATCGAACAGTCGGTCGGTCAGGGTCTGTGTTATTTCGATGACAATATAGTTTCGAATCACCGTTCGACAGTCGAGCGCCGAGCGTGCGGAGAGCCTGCAGCAGCGGGTTTCTGAGCTGGAGGCGGCCATAGAGAGCGCCGGCGCCTGCGCAGCCGACTCCGCCCGCGCGAAGCAACTCGGTGAGTCCACATCTCGTATGGCGATCAGAATTTTTTGTTAGATAGTTAGTTAGACCTGAGATTTCCGCACTTACCTCTAGTTTCTAGTACACTGACACGCTGTTAATCTACTGTTAACAGCTGTCAATTGACCAAAGTGCATACAAAAAAAAAACCACTGAAAAAAACAACGGCTTGTTAGTGTACGAGAAACCGGGGGTTAGCCTCATGGTTGGGCCATTGTACGTAGCAAAGTTGTCAGCTCCCTCCAGCCAGCCTATCGCTTTCCAGAAAGCCAGCAGTGCTCGAATGTCACTGCTGGCCTCCCGAAGGGATCCCAGCTTCCCAATGATGGCGGTCCGTTGCTTTTCCACGCCTTCACAGTGAATGGTCACGTGGGCGGGTGTTTCCTCTTCTTTGAGGCGTCCCCAGCAAATTCGGGCTGTCAGTTAGTCCCATGTCGTGGAAATGTCTATTCAGTGAGAAGTGGTCTGTTAGGATTGCCACAGCTTTGCGCAGATTATCTCTTAATGAGTTTTAATGGAAACCGGTGCTGACGCGTGTGTCACTGGCTTTGTTTCGTCACGGGACGACAAAAACAAAATGGCGGAAGTCAGCTGTCATGTGGTTGGTAAAAGGGTGCTAAAAAAATCTTTTGCAATAAGTCCGCCCTTGTACATCTACACTTACCGGTTTTTTAAGTATTTAATTTTTTTTGTGCAATAAAGCGTAAAAAACAAACAAAAAGCATAGAATAAAAAAACTTGTTTTTATGTAGCCTATACGTTCCACTGCAGGGCACAGGCCTTCTCTCAGAGAGAGAGAGAGAGAGAGAGAGAGAGAGAGAGAGAGAGCAAACTTATTACAAAAACAAAAAACCCGACTGCTAAAAAGGCTTGTCAGTGCTTGTAGTTGTAAAAAGTAAGTCTGTTGAATTTTGAAACTAAGCAAATTCGGGACCGAATTGACTTATCTACAAGGAATCGAATGAGCCAAAAGTGATGAGATTTTTGTCCTAAAAAGTTGAATGGAAGAACTCCTCTGTAGGAAATAGCCTATATAGAAGCTGACTGGTGATTTAGAACTGAGATTAACAAACTGAGGATTCGGAGAAGAACATGACTCCTATTATAGTATTATCTAGACCACAAGACAAACCTGTACTACAAAAGTATACTTACACTCATTACATTCATAAAGTATGTCCGAACATTATTCTCCTCAGAATCCGAGCTCAAGGAGACCCAAGCGACGCTCATACTCTGTCGTCACGAGAACTCGGCGTTGGACAAGAAAGTGACGTCATTGTCACAGCAGCTAGAAGCGTGTGAGAGGGAGCGGGACGAGGCGTGCGGCGCTCTCGCTCGCACCACTGCTGAGGTGAGAATTTAGGCGGCCCCGTGAAGTCAAGGAGCAAATCCCATACAAATGTAGTTTGATTTTATATTCTTTTTGTTGCACTAACCCGTGTTGAGGACAATTTTTAAAAACCTATTTATGCCCGGTTCCAATATCCACAAAACGCTCCGTTTTTGCTTACGATCGGTTACAATTCCTACGAGCCGTATAGAAAAACCGTTCCTATAATGTACCACCCGTTGCGTAAACTACCGACCCTTTGCTACCTACGAATGAGAGGGACGCCATTACCATCCGTAGGCTGTTTGTATGGAGTCCACTGCCAACCGCGTTCCTATATAAATTTTGAAACGTCAGTTAGCTGTCAAAATAACCACTCGTAAAGTTGTCCGCTACCGTCGGAATTCGGCCGGTAAAACGAATATTGTTGGTGAAATCTTGTGGTGTTTTGTGACAAATCATGTCGAGTTCAGAAAGTGATTTGGAAATTCTAAACACAATATCGGATACGAGTATATCGGACTCTGATTCCGATGAAAACACGGCGCCCCGGAGTAATATCCATCTTCGAGAAAATCAAAGTCGTTCGTTGCAAATTGTAACAAAGAAATCCCAAACAGACGCCGTATTATAAACACAAACAAAGATTGCATCATACTTTGACATTTGGTGACGTTTCGTTCCTAATAAAACATCGCAACTCGATAATAACACTCAATAATAAAAAAAAATATTATGCGGCTTAAAATAAAAAGTAAATGTACTAACTCACATTTACTTCAATATTGCCTTAATACTTAATAAGAAAAAAGACTTATCTAATTTTGAATTCAGATTTAATTTAAGATGCTGAAATCCTTTTTGTAGTAACGAAACGCAAAGAGGGACGCGCCCCATGACAGTCGGTAAACGCGCTACGTACGGACGTTCGTCGTCGGTAGGCGTAACAAAAGCATTGTGAAACGCTCAAAACGATCCGTTTTCGGTAGCACCAAAACGGATGGTAGCTGGTATACAATAACGAGTCGTATATTATAGGAACCGGGCATTAGAGGCTAAAAATTCCACCCATGCCGGGACTTGAACCCGCGACCTCTGGCTCACCGTGCCAGCGCTCTCCCAACTGAGCTAATGGGCAAGTGCAAGCATCGATGAAATTTCGAGCCTCGTTACAAACTTCTCTGTATTACGTACAGGCAGCGACATCTGGCCGAAGCAATTTACATCACTTGCAACCCCGAGCAACCCACTTTGCAGTCAGGTTTTAACATCGGAATGATATCGCTGTACCTACATGATTATATTCTTTTTGTTGCACTAACCCGTTACTCGGGCCTGCAAGTGATGTAAATCGCTTCGGTCAGATGTCGCTGCCTGTACGTTATACAGAGAAGTTTGTAAAAAGGCTTGCATCGATGCTTGCACTTGCTTGCCCATTAGCTCAGTTGGGAAAGCGTTGGCACGGTGAGCCAGAGGTCGCGGGTTCAAGTCCCGGCATGGGTGGAATTTTTAGCCTCTAAATAGGTTTTTAAAAAGTTTGATTTTTATTTACAAACACGCCGATCGCAATTAAACTCTACGAATACTTTTAGTGGACACAAATCGAGGTTTCATGGCGCTTACAACTGAGAATAACAGAATAAAAAAGAAATTATAGCATCATAAGACTCTTACATAAACTATTCACAAGGCTATAATTTCGTTTTGATAAGTTTATTTCCAATTCGATTTGTGTCCTCCAAAAAGTTTCATTGCGATCCTCCATGTCGTTTGTAAATAAAAACCGGCCAAGTGCTAGTCGGATTCGCGCACGAAGGGTTCGATCTGAAAAAATACATTCCTTTTCAATGTTCTATCTAGGGCCGTTCTTTATTATTTTTATGATGTATACGTATGTTTATGTAATGTATACGTATGTTTTACAGATAAATACATCTTATCTTATCTTATGTTATGATTTTTTTAAGTAAATCTACCATCTCTTGAAAGTTCCGTGCCCGAAGGGGTAAGGGACCGTATGACTAAGACTCCACTGTCTGTCTATCTGTCCGTCTGTCACCAGGCTGTATCTCATGAACCGTGATAGCTAGGCAGTTGAAATTTTCGCAGATGATGTATTTCGGTTGCCGCTATAACAAGAAATACTAAAAACCGAATAAAATAAATATTTAAGGGGGACTCCCATGTAACAAACGTTGTCTAAAGACAGCGCTCGCCATCTAGCGGCCATCTATGTAACCTTCACAGCACCGATTTCATATCGTTAAATGTCAATGTTAAACGCTTCTTGTTGGTTTCTATAGATGGCGCTGTTCTCAAATACGATCTTTGCCTAATGTTGTATAGATAATGGTACGGAACCCTTCGTGCGCGAGTCCGACTCGCACATGGCCGGTTTTTTTAAATTGTGCGTGCGAGGTATTAAATTAATTCTATTGATTGTGTAAATTCTGCATTCTGCCTCGTATCTGTTTGCAGGTGCAACAACTGCGTTCAAGCAACCTGAGTCTGGAAGAGGAGGCAGCCTCGCTGGCGGCTCTCGGCGCGCGCGCAGCTTTGGCGGACACGCTCACTGCGCAGCTGGAGAGGTGAGACATATCCGTCCGAACGTTCGATTGATTGAGTGAGTGATTGATTGATTGATTGGTGGGTCGGTCGTTCGTTCGTTCGATCGTCGGTTTGTTCTTTCCGTCCGACCGTCGGTGGTCGGTTTGTCCGTTTGTCCGTTAGTCCGGCCGCCCGGCTGCCGTGAATAATTGCGTCTGCAAATAAATAAACTCCGTATTCTTAATACAAATGTAGTAGAATTGGGTATTTGACAAAATATCAAATGAGTTACTTTTAAAACGGATTTTTTTATGAAAATACTGGCTTATGACGTCACATTTCAGAGCACTCTTTTTATGTTTAATCTATTTAAACATTGTAATAACTAGTAATTGACTAAAAGAGATACATTTTCCGAGATATTTTGTTTTAATCGAGCATATGAAATAATTTGTTGTTGATCGTGTCAAATGCCGAATTACAAAATAATTTCGGTCGCTATAAATTATTGAAAAAAATACAATTGTTTTTTAATATCTCGTCTTACATAATTTCTAACACACATCTGTAGTTAAATTTTTTCATTATGCAATATTTTACAAGTTATTTTCGACTGGGGATTTCATTGTCCTAACTAAAATTAAGTTCGGTTTTTATATATTTATTCTAGAAAATAGGAAATTTTGAAAGCCTGCGCTGAATATTTCGATTTCGGCAGCTTTTTTAAATTCTTGAAGCGAAAAAAAAGTACCAGAGAAGAAGAAACCGGAAGTACGTCATGCACGGAAAAACGTCATCAAAAGAGATCCTACGAGCTGTTAGTGTCTAGTGATACCATGGCTCGATACAGGAACACTTTAAATAAACAAAACTAAAAAGATTCTTAATTTGTGCAAACGGAAAAGATATATTATATTTGTTTTTTTACGGAATACCGAGATTTCAATAGCTTGACGTCATCAGTAGATTGTCTCTCTAAGGCATAGAGAAGGAGAACCATCTGTGTAATTTCTTTTTTTATGTACGATAGTGTTCTCTATCTAAAACTACTTGATAGATTTTGGTGTGTTCTCTCGACGAGAGAGAGGTAGTCCGGAATCTGAAATAGGTTTTTTTAAATGGTGAAGCGGTGGTAGCCGCGCATCCACGGGCCCGCTGCCTACTTCGTCGTCCGACCATCGGGATGTTGGTCTACCCACTGACCGCCCACGCGACAGTAATAATTACGAAAAATATATAGTTTGTTTTCTAAGTTATGTACATATGCGAAGTTATAGTAGCAATACCACTTGCTAACGGTGAAGGAAAACATCGTGAGGAAACCTGAGTGTCTGAGCTATTTGCATACCTCAGCGCTTGACTACTTAGTATTTCTATGGTGAATTTCTCAAATCAGAAAATGGAGATATTATTAATTAGTCGGCATAATAACTACACATCAACAAATTTGTTAGATTTTGGTGTGTTCTCTCGACGAGAGAGAGGTAGTCCGGAATGCCTTTGCATGGCGAAGTTATATTCTTTTTGTTGCACTAACCCGCGCCGAGGACAATTTTAAAACCCCATTTAGAGGCTAAAAATTCCGCCCATGCCGGGACTTGAACCCGCCACCTCTGACTAACCGTGCCAACGCTCTGTCAACTGAGCTAATGGGCAAGTGCAGGCATCGGAATTTCGAGCCTCTTTACAAACTTCACTGTATTACGTACAGGCAGCGACATCTGGCCGAAGCAATTTACATCACTTGCAGCCCCGAGCAACCTACTTAGGGTTTTACATCCTTTAAATAGGTTTTTTTAAATGGTGAAGCGGTGGTAGCCTAGTGGGTAGAACATTGGACTCGGAAGCGGGGGACCCAGGTTCGATTCCCAGTGCGGGTATGTACCTATGACTTTTATTTCTAAGTTATGTACATTTGTGAAGGTATAGTAGCAATACCACTCGCTAACGGTGACGGAAAACATCGTGAGGAAACCTGGGTGTCTGAGCTATTCACATATTTCAGAGCTTGTAATCGCCAAACCGCGGTGGGCACGCGTGGTGATTAAGCCCATAATCTGTCTCTGAAAGAAGGCCTGTGCCCTACAGTGGGATAGGCTGCTTATGAAATGGTGACGTTAGTTCGTTACGTTTGTTACATCAAAGCGACCAGTCTAATGGCCTGTTTCTGAATTGAGAATTTTGCTAAGGAAATGGTCAACTGTAGTGCTGTCTCTTCGAATTTCTCAGAAAAGAGCGTGACAGAACGTTACTTAAGTACTTACTTAGTGAAATTCTCAATTCAGAAACCGGCCCTAAGCGTTCTAGCCTTGGCTCCCAATTGTATAACATTACTTAGATTTAACAAATCATATTTGTTCTGGCTGTGCAAGAAATTGTTCTCTATCTATCTATTTATAAATAATTTGTTTGTATAGTGATTTGACTTGTCTTGTATTAAACTAAGCCTTTTTGAAAATAAGTAAGTTATTATCATAAATTATTATGTATGTTTCGGGATCCGTCCCGCAGGTCTTAAAAAAAAACTCTTTATTACACACACACACAGTGGTAAAAGACAAGTTTACAGTACCGCGGCTATGGGCTGACTGGCTCACATGGCTTGGAACTACTATATAAATGGAATTCAAAATGCTAGGGTTAGCTAGATCTAAGTAATAAAGTGGTTTATAACAGGTACATCAAATTTTATGAACGGGTATGTTGAAATAACATTTAAATGTATCTGAAACTCGATTAGAGGCATCGAAAGCCATGATACAGGCTCGTCTAGTAGCATGGTTTTCGATGTTAAAACACAATAATACAATTACAAGCCTACCTACCAAGTTCCAGGTGTCCAAGACATGTACTTTTTAGGGTTCCGTACCCGAAGGGTGCCAAACGGAACCCTATAACTAACACTTCACTGTCCGTCTGTCTGTCTATTACCAAAAACCGGCCAAGTGCGAGTCGGACTCGCGCAGTAAGGGTTCCGTACAATTATCTATACAACATTAGACACAAAGATGGAGAAAAAACGGCAAAAAATCGCGTTTGTTGTAGGGGAGGCGCCCCTTAAATATTTATTTTATTTTCATTTGATTATTTATTTTTGAAGAGAATATAGAACCAAATATTCGGTGAATATATCAAACGTCTACCTGTTGCCGTTATTAATATCGAGCAAAAAACGGCAAAATAATTACGTTTGTTGTATGGGAGCCCCTCTTAAATATTTATTTCTGTTTTTAGTATTTGTTGTTATAGCGGCAACAGAAATACATCATCTGTGAAAAGCCTAGCGGTGACAGACAGACAGACAGACCGGCGGACGGACGGACGGACGGACAGTGAATTCTTAGTAATAGCGTCCCGTTTGGCACCCTTCGGGTACGGAACCCTAAAAAACAATGGTTACTGGCGTAGGTAACCGTAAATAAAGACTATAGGAAACAACACAAGTAGCATTACCGGCTTATAAACACGAGTCCCACAAATTTTACAATAACAATAAAATATTCTTCATCATCAGCCATTTTTTATGTCACATGGTTTTCCCTAACCACGAGGGGTTTTGCTATAATCGCCACGCTCGGTAGGTGGGTTGGCGATCGCAGTATGCGGTTGGAATCTCAGGAAGACGCTGCTGCCCGTCTCCTGGTAATTGATTTCCTTAGTCGCCTTCTACGACATCCACGGAAGGAAATGGAGTGACGCTACTCATAATCCGGCATCACACGGATATATACGAAATAAAAGTTATCACATCTTAAACTCGGCATTTCTCATCTCTCCCCCGCAGAGAGAAGGAGGCGCGCGCCGCGGCGGAGGCGGCGGCGGCGCGCGCCGCTGCCGCGCGGGACACGTGCTCGGCGCGCGAGGCTGCCGCGCTGCGGCACGCTGCTGCGCTCACGGCGCGGCACGCGCGCGCTGCGGCCGCGGTCACCGCCGCGCGGCAGGAGGTGGGGCTCTATTACGTTTCCCGATCATTTTTTCGACGAAACAAATGTATCGAGCGAACGTGGGTGAAAAGGTCGGTGAGGGACGTCCCGGGCGGACACACTGCGACCGAATAGGGGATGTGTTAGCAAAGGGCGAGATGGACAGGATGGGAAAGGGCAAAAGTATCCGAAGACGGCGTGCGTGTACGCGACGACTAATGAATGTTGAGGAAGCGAAAGCGGTCTGTCGGGATTTGGGCAAGTGGCAGTCCCTGGTCCCTACCCCTCTGTGATACAGGCGTCTGTTTATGTATGATATGTGTTAAATTGTTGCCACCAGGCGCAGGCGCTGTCGGCCGACAACGCGGCGCTGCGCGTGCGCCTCGCTGTCGCGGAGGACGACTTGAGCGGCGCACGCGCAGCGCTCGCTAGCGAGGCCGAGCGCCGGAACCGGGAGAGCCGCATGCTGGCTAGAAAGGTACCATTTTTCTTCATTTATTTAGAAAAGCTCTTAAGTTTATAAAATAGGTAGATATTTGACAAATAAAGACATTGTATTGTATTGTATAAAAAATATTTATTAGGGTTCCGTACCCGAAGGGTGCCAAAAGGGACCCTATTACTAAGACTTAACTGTCCGTCTATCTGTCTGTCTATCCGTCTGTCTGTCTGTATGTATCTTATGAACCGTTGACCTCATCTCTCCCCCGCAGAGAGGTGAGCGGAACCTGGAGAGTTGAAATTTTCACAGATGTATTTCTGTTGCCGCTATAACGAATACTAAAAACAGAATGAAATAAATATATATATGGGGGGCTCCCATACAACAAACGTTGTCTAAAAACAGCGCTCGCCATCTAGCGGCCATCTATGTAACCTTCACAGCGCCGATGTCACGTCGTTAAATGTCAATGTTATACGCTTCTTGTTGGTTTCTATAGATGGAGCTGTTCTCAAATTCGATCTTTGTCTACTATCGCATAGATAATAGTACGGAACCCTTCGTGTGCGAGTCCGACTCGCACTTGGCCGGTATTAAAAAAAAATTGTAATCCAACAGGCTCTTAAATTTAGAAATTAGCTGGGTAAAAAAAGTTTATTTTACAATACGTGTCACCAGGTGGCAGAACTAACGGAAGAGCTGGCAGAGGTGACCAAGAAGCTGGAATGGGAAAAAGGAGAGAATGGGGTTCTCAAGAAAAAGCACTCGAGTGCCATCAAGGTATTATTTTTGCGAATCTCGAAGTTTTCCCCACAGCTAGTCAGTATGTCTACATAAGCAGCCTATATACGGAGAGAAGGCCTGTGCCACGCGTGCCCACCGCGGATTGGAGATTTCAAGCGCTGAGGTATGTGAATAGCTCAGACACTCAGGTTTCCTCACGATGTTTTCCTTCACCGTTAGCGCTACTATAACTTTACAAATGTACACAACTTAGAAAACAAGGTACATGCCCGCACTGTGATACGAACCTGGGTTTCTCGCTTCCGAGTCCAATGTTCTGCCCACTGGGCTACCACCGCTTAAGTGCCTATTAAGTGTTAGTTTAATCTTTCACGCTCCTAGTTATTGAAATGTTATGTACCTAAAAGGTTATAACTCATTTTTTCAAGTTAAAAAGTGTTTATTAGCTTCTCTTTTCATTAAGAAGAAGAATTGTTTTTTTCTCATCAATCAAATCAAATATTTTTATTTAATTCAAAGTAGCACAGAAACTGAATTATGAACGTTAAAAGTTAAACTAGATGTCCATTTCAAAATCTAGATCATTTTGGTGGAAAAAAAATGGACAAAAAAACTCCAAACTTAGTCTTTTCAAGTCCTTAATTGTGCATTAATTGTGTAACACGTGCTTTATGTGTGTGCGTCTCTAAGCACAAATAAATGATTTATCTATCTATCTAATTAACAGAGTTCATATTATAAACCAAAGAGAACCAGAGTCACCGACATAGCCTACCGAATTAGCATGCTGAAGTGGCAGTGGGCCGGCCATATTATCCGAAGAACTGATAACCGATGGGGTAGACGAGTTCTCGAGTGGAGACCGCGGATCGGTAAACGTAGTGTAGGACGTCCTCAGACTCGGTGGAGCGATGATCTTCGCAGGGCGGCTGGCAAGAGCTGGATGAGAGTAGCCGAGGACCGTGCTCAGTGGCGTGCTATAGGAGAGGCCTATGTCCAGCAGTGGATTTATTTATATTAAACCTATTTAGAGCCGAAAAATTCCACCCATGCCGGGTTTTGAACATTCAGCCAGATGTGGCTGCCTGTACGTAATACAGAGAAGTTTGTAAAGAGGCTCGAAATTTCGCCGATGCCTGCACTTGCCCATTAGCTCAGTTGGGAGAGCGCTGGCACGGTTAGCCCGAGGTCGCGGGTTCAAGTCCCGGCATGGGTGGAGCTCTTAGTCTCTAAATAGGTTTTTAAGCCTTACTTTGTTTTAAGTTGTATTTTGATAACATTTGTGCAGCTATAGTAGCAATACCTCGCGCTAACCGTGAAGGAAACCTGAGTGTCTGAGGTGTTCACATACCTCAGCGCTGGGCAGGCGTGGTAATTACGCCCACTTCCTAAGCAGTCTATATACGTCCCACTGTAGGGCACAGGCCTTCTCTCAGAGAGAGAGTTGGGCTTTATTACCACGCGTGCCCACCGCGGATTGGCGTTTTCAAGCGGATTTCCAAAAAGATTGGTTGGAAGCGGCTTGCATCCAGCATCTTTCTGCCGCTTGGATGAGTTCATCTGTCCATCTTATGGCTAGACGTCCTACGCTGCGCGGGCCACAGGCCTTGTCTAAGAGAGAATGTATAACTTAATTACCACGCGTGCCCACCGAGGATTGGCTCAGGTTTCCTCACGATGTTTTCCTTCACAGTTAGCGAGTGGTATTGCTACTATTACTTCACAAATGTACATACATAACTTAGTAAACAAAGTCATAGATACATGTCCGCACTGGGAATCGAACCTGGGTCTCCCGCTACCGAGTCCAATGTTCTACCACCGCTTACCTACGCCCACTTAAATGAAGTAATTTTCATACCTGGACTTTGGTTCCCAGGAGCTGAATCGGGAGCTGCAACGTTCCCTAAAACGCTGCGAACAACTCGAGGCCAAGGTGCCCCAAGCCGACGAGCGCGAGACCAGGGCCGGTATGTTGAATATTAAATAAATTGTTTTGATTGCAGGATGTCCACAATCGCACTATGCTGCTTTCACTAAATTTCATATCAATGCAATCGGTTCCGCAATGACAACTTTCGCTAACATTTGATTGCACCAAGGCCTACTTTTAATTATTTTTAGGGTTCCGTACCCGAAGGGTGCCAAACGGGACCCTATTACTAAGACTTCATTGACCTGTATGTCTGTCTGTCTGTCACCAGGCTGTATCTCATGAACTGTGATAGTTAGACAGTTGAAATTTTCACCGATGATGTATTTCTGTTGCCGCTGTAACAAAAAATACTAAAAACAGAATAAAATCAATATTTAAGGGGGGCTCCCATACGACACACGTGATTGTTTTTGCCGTTCTTTGCTCGATATTAATAACGGCAACAGGTAGACGCTTGAAATATTCAAATGTGATATTATATGATATAAGAACATGTAGATATTAGATGCTATTAGTAACTATTGTAAAACACATATTATTATGTATTTTGGAAGAAGCCTGGCTACCCATAGCACAGGGAATCCTAGTTTGGGAGCCAGTAACCACTCGTTTAACTCTTTTCTAAATAAAGTTTTTTTTCATTTTTTTTCATGTTGTCTAGATGGTACGGAACCCTTCGTGCGCGAGTCCGACTCGCACTTGCCCGGTTTTTTTCTGTCTCGACTGTAGAAATTGGTGGCATTTCACGCATTCAAAGTATTGTAGACAGTAAATGTTATCAGTGTGCTTTTACACAAACCCTTCATGTCAATACTTGGCCTATTTTAGGCGTAGTGCGATCTCACTTGAAAATATGTGAGGTTGTAAGGTTCACATTCGACGTGAGAAAGGTAAAAAGAGGAATGGCTGTTGGGACCGACCTGGGTAGACCGCTGAGCTGGCTTCCTCTTCTTCTGGGGTTGAGCTGACGGTGGAGACGAGGGCTGATATCAGTGGCGTAGCATGGGGGGGGGGCGGAGGGTGCGGTCCGCACCGGGCGGCACTTTGCCGGGGGCGGCGCTGCGGAGGTGGCAGTTAGAAAAAAAAAAAAATCTTTTAGTGTTTTTTTCGTCTTTTTTAGGGTTCCGTACCTCAAAAGGAAAAAACGGAACCCTTATAGGATCACTTTGTTGTCCGTCTGTCCGTCCGTCCGTCCGTCTGTCAAGACCCTTTTTCTCAGGAACGCGTGGAGGTATGAAGCTGAAATTTATATCAATTACTCAGGTCTACTGTCCCTTGAAGCTGTGAAAAAATCAAACTTCTAAGCCAACGCAATCAAAAGATACAGCCGTTTATGCCGCAAATTTTCGACACTTGCAAGGGAATCAAAACCTACAGGGTGCTTCCCGTGAACTCAGAATCTTGAAATTTGGTACGAAGCAACGTCTTATAGCATAGATAAAGGAAAAATTACGAAAACCATAAATTTTTAGTTACATCACATAATATATATATTTTTTTTAATTTTAAACTTACTACCCATTTCCTCATAAACGCGTAGAGGTATTAAATTGAAATTCATACCAAATACTCAGGTCTATAATACCTTTAAGCTGTAACAAAATCTAACTTCTATGTCAACGCAATCAAAAGAAACAGCAATTTAAGCTGCATATTTTGAAACTCGCAAGTACTCGCAAGGGAATCAAAACCTAAAGGGTACTTCCAGTCGACCTAGAATCTTGAAATTTGGCATGAAGCAACGTTTTATAGCACACATAAAGGAAAAATTCCGAAAACCTTAAATTTTTGGTTACATTACAAAATATATATTTTTTAATAAATATAAACTTATTACTTTTTTCCTCATGAACGCGTAGAGCTATCAAGTTGAAATTCATATCAAATACTTAGATCTAATTGCCTTTAACCCGTGAAAAAAAAAAATTCTAAGTCAACGCAAAAACGCAAAACGCAAAAGTACAACCATTGATACCGCATATTTTGAAACACGCAACTACACGCAAGGGAATTAAAACCTAAAGACCACTTCCCGTTGACATAGAATCTCGAAATTTGGTTTTAATCAAATAAAATCTCGAAACTTGCAGGTTTGTACGGAACCCTCGGTGCGCGAGTCCGACTCGCACTTGGCGGGTTTTTTATGTTACCAAATACCTATTACGTTTTCTCTGTAATTTTTCTGTGATATTCTACCTATGTCAAAAAATGTTAATTTCACTTTTCAATTCAATAAATCATTCAATAAAACTAATAAAAGTACTCTTTTTACCATGCCCAAATTTTTTATAATGGATTACAAAGATAAGAGGGCGGCAAATTTGGAATCCGCACCGGGTACTAGTGACCTATGCTACGCCACTGGCTGATATGGCACGTACACTGAGTCCAGGACTGGCCAGTCCGATCGCATGTAACTTCCACAGAGTTTTCGTCGCGCGGGGCGCGGGGGTGCGGATTTAGTGCAGGGCGGCGCGTGCGCACTCGGGAGCGGAGTTTTTATGACTGTTTCGGACGGACGCTTGTCATTGCAGTCAAGTCCGTCGCAAATTGAGTGGGTAGGGTTCGACGTCACGCAATGGCGTGAACAATATGTGTAGTAGTTGGCATAGTGCTGAAAAGTTGTATTGAAAAATAATAAAGGGCAGAAAGTGCAACAGTGAGCATCGTACCATCGTACCCATAAACTCACGCCTGTATCCCGGAGGGGTAGGCAGAGACCAGGGACCGCCACTTGCGTGCGTGCGTGCGTGCGTGCGTGCGTGCGTGTGTGCGTGTGTGTGTGTGTGTGTGTGTGTTTTAAATGCTTCTTAAGTCCCATTGAAGAAAGTGATGCAAGTTGACTTGAGAGTTTGAAGTGTGAAGAATACAATGAAGTGAATGAGTGAGTGGGTGAGTGAGCGAGTGAGCGAACTAATATGATACAAATGCAAAGTATGCATTTTTCCATGTAAATATTGTATTATAATATAATCTTAGTTAATTAAAGGCGATATGTTGTATAAAAAGTGAATTTGCTCGTTATTTTTTTTATTTTACAATTCTCCGACCTTTCGGTACTTTTGCAAGTGCCGTGGACGGTAGACTGGGGTGAGAGGCGTGCTCGTTTTAACCGTAGAAAATACTAAGTTAAAATAAGTGTATTTACGTTACGTTTTTGTTGCCGACCGACCAACCAACCTTTTTTATGTTTTTACTTCTTTTATACTTTTTCTATATTATTATGTCTAATATTTTAAAAATTGAAATCGTACTATGTCAAGGACAAAGACGAATAAAAAAGGTTGGTTGGTCGGTCGGCAACAGTTTTAATTTCAAATAAGCTTTCAGTTCAAGTATAATCTAGTTCACTTAGTTATGAAGATAATCTCTGTTTTAGCTTATATTTTGTAAATGAAGCTCTATTTGACATTTGCGAATTTGATTTTAATTTTTTATTGTGTACTCCTATTGAGAAATTTAATTATTTATTGTAATTTCACCTTGACTTGTAATGAATATTACGAGTATCAATAAACGATGTCTATGTCTATGTTTATTCCACCGCCAGGGTCAGTCAGCTCAGTCAGCAGTGCGGAAAGTGGCGCCCCGGTCGAGAAAGAGGAGCGTATACCGAATGGGAACAGTAGCGACGCCTTGCCCGACATACATGTAAGTGACTTAGCCACGATTCCTCGTAAGGAATCGACTCCTGTTAAGGGGCTCCATAGAATGACACTAATAGAAAATAATCATATCTTTTTTAGGGTTAGGGTTATAAGCGGTGGCAGCCTAGTGGGTTAAACATTGGACTCTGAAGCGGGAGACCCAGGTTCGATTCCCAGTGGGGGGATGTACCTGTGACTTTTCTTTCTAAGTTATGTACATTTGTGAAGTTATAGTAGCAATGCCACTCGCTAATTGTGAAGGAAAACATCGTGAGGAAACCTGGGTGTCTGAGCTATTCACATACCTCAGCGCTTGAAATCGCCAATCCGCGGTGGGCACGCGTGGTGATTAAGCCCATACGCTCTCTCTGAGAGAAGGCCTGTGGCCTACAGTGGGACGTATATAGGCTGCTTATGATGACCCGAAGGGTGCCAAACGGGACCCTATTACTAAGACTTCACTGTCCGTCTGTCTGTCTCTCTGTCTGCCACAAGGCTGTGTCTCATGAACCGTGATAGCTAGGCAGTTGAAATTTTCACAGATGATGTAATTCTGTTGCCGCTATAACAACAAATACTAAAAACAAAATAAAATAAATATTTGGCGGAGGCTCCCATACAACAGACGTTGTCTGAGGACAGCGCTCGCCATCTAGCGGCCATCTATGTAACCTGCACAGCGCCGATGTCATGTCGTTAAGTTGGTTTCTATAGATGGCGCTGTTCTCAAATTCGATCTTTGTCTAATGTTGTATAGACAATGGTACGGAACCCTTCGTGCGCGTGTCCGGCTCGCACTTGGCCGGTTTTTTTACAGATCGCATTTGCAAAGTACAATCTCTCAATTGCGACAGTGATTTTAGGGCGCATGGCGTCAGAACGGCCGTTTTTGGCATAAATGCTATCTAATCCCAGGTCTGTGATCCTAGGTTATCGATCGTGGGTCCGAAATATCACTATTAACATTATTGAGATATTGTACAGATACTTTTTGCAAATGCGGTCTTTAAAAACCGACCAAGTGCGAGTCGGACTCAAGCACGTAGGGTTCCGTTCTACTATCTATACAACATTGGAATATTTCAAGCGTCTACCTGTTGCCGTTATTGATATCGAGCAAAAAACGGCAAAAATAATCACTTTTGTTGTATAGGAGCCCCCCTCAAATATTTATTTTATTCTGTTTTTAGTATTTGTTGTTATAGCGGCAACAGAAATACATCATCTGTAAAAATTTCAACTGTCTTACTATCACGCTTCACGAGACGGTTCACAACCTGGTGACGGATGGACGTACAGCGGAATTTGAGTAATGGGGTCCGGAACCCTGTTGGTACGGAACCCTAAAAAGGATATGATTTGGTTCCCTTGGTGGCGCTAGTGTCACTCTATGGAGCCCATTAGTCGATGGTTAATTTACAGTAAACTTGATCGTCTCAAAGCTACTTAGTAATATTGTTTTTTTTTTTAACGTTTCACACGCTATCAGGAAAACGATCCAGATGACGAGCAACCAACACCGGTAACTGTTAGTTTGACTACCACTTAAGTAGAAACATTTGGCCTATCCCCGGAGGCACGCCATCCTCATCCACACACTGCCAGCAATCTGCCTCAGATCGTCGGTCCAGTGAGCCAGTAAGTTGAAGTGGCAGTGGGCGGGGCACAAAGCACTCAGAACTGATGGCCGATGGGGCCGAAAAGTTCTCGAACGGAGACCACATATCGGCAAGCGCAGTGTAGGACGACCAGCCACAAGATGGACAGATGACCTCATCCAAGTGGCAGGAAGGCGCTGGATGCAGGCTGCTTCCAACCGGTCTTTTTGGAAATCCATGGAGGAGGCCTGTGTCCAGTAGTGGACTTCTTGTGGCTGAATGATGACGATGATCCGCGGTGGGCACGCGGTGTGATTAAGCCCATCTCTCTCTCTGAAGAAGGCCTGTCCCCGGCAGGGGGACGTTACCTATAGGCTTATCCATTGTTACATTATTATTTGCTGTTTCACAGATCAAACGGTCGAGCTTTTTCAATGCATTCTCTTGCATGGTTAGCGGACATTTTGATTTCATACTTTTTGTACCATTTAGAGTATTTAAAGTCAGTTTTACCTAGTTTAGTTTAGATGTTTTTAAGTCAATTTTACCTAGTTTAGTTTACATGTTGTTAAGTCAATTTTACCTAGTTTAGTTTAGATGTTTTTAAGTCAATTTTACCCAGTTTAGTTTACATGTTGTTAAGTCAGTTTTACCCAGTTTAGTTTACATGTTGTTAAGTCAGTTTTACCCAGTTTAGTTTACATGTTGTTAAGTCAGTTTTACCCAGTTTAGTTTACATGTTGTTAAGTCAGTTTTACCCAGTTTAGTTTACATGTTGCTAAGTCAATTTTACCTAGTTTAGTTTAGAGGTTTTAGGATGACTTTACGAAGTCTTATTTTAATAGTTGTTAGGCATACATTACATTTTGTAGAAATGGCCTCAGTCTGGGTGTATTTCCATGTTTATGATGACCTTGCCTGGTTACCATAGCACATAATATCCTAGCTTGGGACCAGGTCAAGTGATTGTGTCGTGTGGAAGTTATTAATTTTATTTACCTTCTACTGTAATCGGTATATTTTATTTTTTTCTTAAATTAACTTTTTTGTCGCCGGTCGTGTAGACGGACCTCTAGGCTGTATTCTTGCCGCCAAAGGCTCCGACGTGCAATTAAAAATGGTAATGCGAGCTGTCAGCCAGTGTTCACGCCATCGTGACGACTACTGATTGAATGACAAGATTCACTCACTCAATTCGAAAATGCATCGTTTTGTCTATGGCCGGCACGCCATTTACGCGGGCGGAATTTTTTTTTTTTTTGTTAATTTAATTTTTTTTGCCCACCTTTCATTTTTAGGGTTCCGTACCCAAAGGGTAAAAACGGGACCCTATTACTAAGACTTCGCTGTCTGTCTGTCTGTCTGGCCGTCCGTCCGTCCGTCTGTCTGTCACCAGGCTGTATCTCAAGAACCGTGATAGCTAGAGAGTTGAAATTTTCACAGATTATGTATTTCTATTGTCGCTATAACAACAAGTACTAAAAACAAAATAAAATAATTATTTAAGGGGGGCTCCCATACAACAAACGTGATTTTTTTGCCGTTTTTTTATCTTTGTGTCTAATGTTGTATAGATAATGGTACGGAACCCTTCTTGCGCGTGTCCGACTCGCACTTGGCCGGTTTTTTTTATATTACGCTACCCAACTCCCAGGTTCGCTCAGCGGACAGACAAGCGCTGATCGAGCGAATAGTCTCGCTCCAACGGGCGGCGGCGAGGCGGGCCGAGCGGTGCGACTTCCTCGAGGAGCACGCCAAGCAGCTGACCGACGAGCTGAGGAACAAGTCCCGGGCTCTGCGGCATCTGCTGTGCAGCACTCCGGCCGGGGCGCTGGCTTCCGGAGACAGCGACCAGCATAAGGTACGCTGGTGGGGTTGCGCGTTGACGAATGCGAAGACCACTGGTCTATTGTGAAAGTGAACAGGCATAGTGGTTAGTGGATTATGGCAAAACCCTTCATGATTAGAAAAACCATGTCCTGCAGTGTTTTAAGGAATCGTGTTTTATAAATAATACCGTATTGTCTAGGCCTGCTTGACTTTATTGTGAAATAACTGTGGAGGCCTATGTTATAAGCCTACTAGCAGAGTGTGGCTGATAGTAAAACGCTAGAGATGTTGCTCGGTTGATATAATTTCTGCAAGCGTCACACATCACAACAGACAAACAATGGTGACCTAGCGATATTTAAATCGGTGTCAGTCATCTATCGAGATAGGGTTATAACCGGCCAATACATGTGCATATATCACCTCCAATAGACTTTTCGATACTTCAATGTGATGAAACTTGTGAGCGATGAGACTTCATTGAGGGGCACCCCAACCAACTGACTGACGAGCTGAGGAACGAGTCCCGGGCTCTGCGTCATCGGCTGTGCTCATATGGAAGAGCGAGTTTCTATGTGACACAGGTACTTTATATTTGAATCGTGTGATTTTAAAACAACACAAGTCACATGTGTTTTTAAAATAACACTTGTCCATTTCTTTTTTATTAAATTATTTATACCTAACTATTGATTTGCATTAGAAAAATAATTGTAGTTTATTCATACAGAAATTAACATAATTTGCTAAAATATTGCTGTTGTAGATATTAGATCTCAGCGGAAGTGTATTTTAGCAATAAAATGGTTAGATTCATTATTATTATTATTCATTATTAGCCATTTGACGCCCACTGCAGGACATAGGCCTCCTTTATGGTTTTCCTAACCATGAGGGGTTTTGCCATAATCGCCACGCTTGGCAGGCGGGTTGGCGATCGCAGTATGCGGTTGGAATCTCAGGAAGACGCTGCTGCCCGTCTCCTGGTAATGTTGGATGGATGAATGAATAAACATTTGGTTGGTTGGATGAATAAATATTTTGAATTTTGAATCAGTTTTTGATAACTCTTTCTTTGGCCTCGGTCTGAGTGTATTTCCATGTGTGTGACGTCCTTGCCTGGTTACCATAGCACAGGGTATCCTAGTTTGGGACCGGAATAAGTGATTGCGTTGTGTGGATGTTATTATTATTATGTGTGAGTAAGTCTAACACGAACATTTTGTTTTTCCCGCTGCTGCTCTAGAAAAGGAAATTAACCAAGGTAGTCGTAAAATCTTTGCTCGTTTTTGCACACGGACGTGTGACCTAATGGACGTGACACTGTTGAAATTTTCGATCTGTAAAAGAAGATACGTTTTTAGGGTTCGGTAGTCGACAAGGAACCCCTTTTAGATAGATAAAGCGCGGTCGTCGAGCAGAAAGAATTTCGTACATTGACCTTTTTACCTACGGGCAGAGGTCACCAACATCCTTTGTGAAGTGCAAGTTTATATTGATACAAATTCGGACAGGTCTGTACAATCAATGTACAATTTTAATCGTATGTTAATTTAGTTTTTCGTACGTATGATAGAGGCGCTGCTGATTTTCTTATATTATATTCTCGCGTATTTTTCGATACGATTTCGAATTTTAAATAAATCAAATAATGGGATTGACTCCAGGTCAACCGAACACAAGCGTACAAGAACAGACCTTACCGTCGCAGGTAAAAGGTTTGCAATACCTTAAGACGGCGGCCAATGCATCTGTGCGAGTGTGACGCAGTATAATTACGCGGGAGCGACAGAGATAGCTAGTAACAGGTTAATGTACGAAATTCTTCCTGCTCGGCGACCGCGCTTTAGATAGATAGAGATAGAGAACACTTTATTGCACAACCAGGTGAAAGATATTACAAATAGTTTCTTATATCTAAGTAGTGGTATACAATTGGCGGTCTTATCGCTTAGAGCGATCTCTTCCAGACAACCTTTGGATGGAGTGGATTGCAGCAAGAATATAGTCGGTAGATGGATGTACAAAAAAAAAGAGAATCTGAAATATAATGCTATGTGAAGTAACAAATATGTATAGCGAGAGATTACAAGAATATAAGTACTTTTAATTACATATTGCCCTTTTAGTTTGGCCATGTCCGTCCGTCTGCCTGTCTGTCCGTCCGTCTGTCCATTTGTCGGACAGACGTTCGCGGCCTAGCTCAGAGACGATTTGTAGGAGAAAGCTGCAATTTGGCATAGACATAAATTGCAATCACGCCGACAAAACGGTAGAATGAAATTTTTTTAGGGTTTTCCCGGAAATTATTCGTTTTTTTTCTCGCCTTTTAAACCTTCCCTAGACCTCCACGAACATTTTAAGACTAAGATAAGATAAATCCGTTCAGCCGTTCTCGAGTTTTAGTGAGACTAACGAACAGCAATTGATTTTAATATATATAGATACTTTTATTGCACTTAAAAAAAATATCGTGCAATGCGGCGGACTTAATGCCGTAAGCATTTTCTACCAGTCAACCGCAGGAGGTAAGGGAAATATCCGCAATTTAATTATCCATCAAACCCTCAGACCACATTCATCACGAATATACTCATTTTAATTTATTACAATAACTAGAGCGGTAGTAGCCTTGTGGGTCTACCTTGGACTGGGAAGCGAGAGACCCAGGTTCGATTCCCAGTGCGGGCATGTACCTATGACTTGAAGGAAAACATCGTGAGGAAACCTGAGTGACATACCTCGGCGCTTGAAACCGCCAATCTGCGGTGGGCACGCGTAGTGATTAAGCCCATACTCTCTCTCTCAAGGCCTGTGCCCTACAGTGGGACGTAATAGGCTGCTTATGTAACTAAAAATGTTAAATTGTGCGAGCGATACAGTATGCTCCACATAAGCACAGTCTTAGCACGCAGAACTGATGGCCGATGGGGCCGAAAAGTTCTCGAATGGAGACCACATATCGGCAAGCGCAGCGTAGGATGCCACAAGATGGACGGATGACCTCATCCAAGTGGCAGGAAGACGCTGGATGTAGGCCGCTTCCAACCGGTCTTTTTGGAAATCCATGGAGGAGGCCTATGTCCAGCAGTGGACTTCTTGTGACTGAATGATGAAGCCCAGTCTTAATAAATAAAAATAAAATAATTCGCAGCGGGACATAGCCCGGCTGGGCGGGGGCGCGATGGCGGCCGTCTGGGGCGGGGACGCCTCCGGGATGACCCTGGAGCTCTCCCTCGAGATGAACAAGCGACTGCAAGCTGTCCTGGAAGACACTCTGCTCAAAAATATCACGCTGAAGGTGCGTAGGCACTTACGTTAGGGAACACCCATTTTCTACAATTTTTAACCCCCCGGATCAAGAATAGCGTCACTCCATTTCCTTCTGTGGATGTCGCAGAAGGCGACTAAGGAAATCAATTACCAGGAGACGGGCAGCAGCGTCTTCCTGAGATCCAACCGCATACTGCGATCGCCAACCCGCCTGCCGAGCGTGGCGATTATGGCAAAACCCCTCATGGTTATGAAAACCACGAAGGAGGCCTGTGTCCTGCAGTGGGCGTCAAATGGCTGATGTTGATGATGAATGTGGGTCGCAAAGCCCATTAGCTAAGGAGCCAGCTCGCTGGACCGACGATCTGAGCCAGATTGCTGGCAGCGGCTGGACGGGGATGGTCGAGGACAGAAGGAAGTGGCGTGCCGCGGGGGGCTTCTATTTCCAGCAGTGAACGATGTAACATTTGACTCGTGACATAACATTAAAAAAAAAATCAAATAATTCATTTACATAAAAGTTTAGGTCCTAGTGATATGAAAAGACTTAACTGAATGTGGGTAGGTAGGTTTGAAAAATATTGTCACTAACTACATGTGTAGTTGGTTACAGTTGTTTAATAACTAACATGAAATAATTTGCATAGCCTTTTTTATTTCAGGAAAACATGGACACCCTAGGAAAGGAGATCTCCAAGTTAAAAGCACAGAAAGCTGTCGGGGCCGAATCCAAATAGTTGTAAGTTAAAACACTGAGATATTCGTACGATTGACATCCGACTTCACATTTTTGTTATTGACTCGCCCAAGCGCGCCCGTAACATAGCCAAGTACTTCGAATAAATTTTTATCGAGTTTGAGATTGAAATAGGTAAAGATGGAATTTTTGTGGTTATCTAGACACTTCGAAGATTGTTTATTCCTTAATCTGGATTTTTTGTGTCTATCTAGACACTTCGAAGATTTTTATTCCCTAATCTGGAATTTTTGTAGCTACCTTGACACTTCGAAAATTGTTCCTTCCTTAATCTGGAATTTTTGTGACTATCTAGACACCTCGAAGATTTTTTAATCTATGCACTTCATTAGTATTTTAATTTTTTTTTATCAGAAGTTCAAAATGTACTCAACCCAAAACCGGCGTGCGCGCATGCAGCGACTAATGAATGTTGAGGAAGCGAAAGTGATCTGTCAGGATCGTGGCAAGTGGCAGTGCCTGGTCTCTGCCTACCCCTCTGGGATACAGGCGTGAGTTTATGTATGTAAATGTGCCCTTTATTTTTTGATACCTAATTCAATGTCCAAAGAGATAACGACACTATAATATTCGTATAAGATTCAGATATTATAATTATTCAGGGCCGGATTTAGGGCACCACACGAGAGCAGTCCCAGCATAGAGTTATAGATGAAGTTGTCTACCTATAGTCTATTCATCCTTACTAGTAAATTTAGTAAACAAGATTCTACCCGCAAAGTATGACTTTTTAGTCGAAAACTGCCATATTCCCATAAATGAAGTAACCTGAGACACCATTTTGGATAACACGCTGCTATGTTTATGAACAAAGTGCACGAGCTTGCAAGAAAATATCTAGTTTCGGCATCAAATGTCAATTTTGAGGTTAGAATTTTGTTTACTAAATTGGACAAGTAAGGATGAACAGACTGTAATGCCGTAAATGGCGAAGATAATCATTAAAAAAAAAAACTCGGTGCCCCAGGGTTCCCACACCTCCTACTCCGGCCCTGATAATATTCTCCGAGACACCGTAACTGTTTCAAGAGCTTGTTTTATTGGGCATTCGTCTTTGAACTCGATGTAAGTTTATTTGTGAAGTGTCCGTGGAGTACTCAGTGAAATTTTAGTAATTAATGAACGGTAAAGGATAATCATTGCGGGTAATTCTGTAGGATATCTATACATAAAATACATCAACACTAGAGAATTCATAAAATATATTTTTTGTACAGCATAGTATTACTAGAGTACATAATATATAGTTGTTGCCAGTATTTATTTCTCTGGCCTGCGCCTTGCAGTTATAGTACATCACTGCGGCGGCCAGCAAAAGAGGCATTGATGGACGTGGAAATGTGGCCGAGGCGAAGCCGAGGCACACATACGTGAGTCCATCAATGCCTAGTTGTGGCCAAGGCTTGTATATGATTTTTC
Source organism: Yponomeuta cagnagella (assembly GCA_947310995.1). Taxonomy (NCBI): domain Eukaryota; kingdom Metazoa; phylum Arthropoda; class Insecta; order Lepidoptera; family Yponomeutidae; genus Yponomeuta; species Yponomeuta cagnagella. The sequence goes on along the minus strand of OX371295.1, from coordinate 1,282,111 downwards.
TCAAATAATACGCGGAACTAAGTAGTACTAAGGCAGAACTTTTTACTTGAAAAATTCAATAAACTTTCAAAATCAGACGAACCACGAACGAACAACAATAATTTTTGCCGCGTTAAAGTGTTCTTTTTTTCGAAATTTAAATAAAACCTCTGATAAGTTACCTCCTTGTTCGGAGTAAAAGATCGTTCCATTTTTAAATAACACGACAGATATGAGTTTAGTAGGTATATGTAATTTATTTGGCCGCAAAACACGACAGTTATGAATTTTCATAGAACTTTTTCCGGCCGCTGCTCGCGTGTAATTGGCCAGTACAGCAATTTCGATTTATCTCGAAGAAGGTTGTCGAAATAATGCTCAAATTTCCAAGCATGTTTGAGAAAAAGGGTATAGCGGAGCAATCTCATTCAACAGGCCGCTATTAAATAAGAAGATAGGTAGCTCTATTTTATATATCAATAGAGTGCTTTAGTTGTGGTATATTCTCAGAACAGCCTAGGATGTCAGAAGGTCCAGTGGCCGTCCCAGGATGTCAGTGCCCATACCCGGATGTTGGGTTTATTTATTTATTTTATTACAAGGTGGCGGTGGTAGCCTAGTGGGTAGAACATCGGACTCGGAAGCGAGAGACCCAGGTTCGATCCCCAGTGCGGGCATGTACCTATGACTTTTATTTCTAAGTTATGTACATTTGTTAAGTTATAGTAGCAATACCACTCGCTAACTGTGAAGGAAAACATCGTGAGGAAACCTGAAATCGCCAATCCGCGGTGGGCACGCGTGGTGATTAAGCCCATACTCTCTCTCCCTGAGAGAAGGCCTGTGCCCTACTGTGGGACGTATATAGGCTGCTTATGCTTATGATGCCAATAAAGAAGATTATATACATTCGAATATAAATAACGTTTATGTCAATTTAGTTCCGTGTAGCGCCGGATTAAGACAAGCGTTACTCCATTTCCTTCCGTGGATGTCGTAGAAGGCGATTAAGGAAATCAGTTGCCAGGAGACGGGCAGCAGTGTCTTCCTGAGATTCCAACCGCATACTGCGATCGCCAACCCGCCTGCCAAGCGTGGCGATTGTGGCAAAACCCTTCATGGTTATGAAAACCACGAGGGAGGCCTATGTCCTGCAGTGGGCGTTAAATGGCTGATGTGATGATGATGTCAATTTAGGAGAATATTTTTATACTTATTGATTGCTTATGGAATTTAACAGTCAGACGATTGGTATCGCTCAGGCTATTTTTAGGGTGTCCAGGTGGGATGGCCCCTGAAAAGCCATGGTTTATCATACCGGATCCAAAGCGTGTATCCTGTAACCCAACATACTGAGACGGACACTAGACACTCGGTCGGGCCTGGGCTATTCTAAGAATATGCTGCATCTTCGTTTGTATGGGAATCGCCTCATGTGGCACCCGCTTAAGTAGTGAGTAATTTATCTTGAGCTCATAAACAGTGAATATAGTCCGCGAATTTAGCGTGGATGATTCAAAATAGATTCATTTCCGCCAAATAGGGCGCCGAGATCCCCTTGAACAAGCAATAAGCAATTTTTTTTTTGTTTTTATAAACATTTAAACATTTACATACAGGCACATACATTGCTTCTGGCCCCACACTAGGATACCCTGTGTCGTGGGAACCAGAAACAACGACATCACAAACATGTAAACACCCAAGACCTGGGGGGGTTTTTTTTGTCCCCAGCCGGGATTCGAACCCGGGACCTCTCGCATGGTATGCAGATGCACTACCGCTGCGCCACGAGGTCGTCATTATGATTATGAACATTCTACTGCCTTACTGCCTTCGTTATGTACTAAAGTCGTAATATAAGAAGCCCGTTTTGACAGCTACAAAAACAATAGAACCTAACCTAGTTTGAGATCAAAAACATTAAAAATCTAAACTATGAGTAACTTTTCGGGCTACAAAATATCTTATTTCTTTCGAGCGTTAAATAATATGCCAGAGTATGTCTCTTTTTATGTGTTTGTTCGAGTGAATACAAAGTAAAATGCATTTTTTCGTAGCTGTCAAAACGGGCTTCTTACATTTCGACGACTATAAACGGGTATAACAGCGATTATTACGCCGCGTAAAACTAAGAGTGACTTGAGGGTAGACCACCTACCCTCACTACGATAAATGTCTGCAACGTTGCCAAAACATCGGGAATTTAAAGTAATTAAATTTTACTTAAGGCTGCTGTTACGTGGAACATGATGTCTCGCTAGCACAATTTTTTATTTATTATTTGATTAATCTTTTGATAAATGTGTTCTGAGGGTTTGATGGACAATTAAATTGCGGATGTTCAAGGCATATTTTTCTTATCCTATGCAATATTTTTTTTAATTGAGACAACTTGATTCGGAAATTAACAATTTTGGAAACAACCTTTCATTATTGAGAAACTACATGTCGGAAAACAAAAATATATATTTAAAATGTCCGTAATTTAATTATGCACCAAACACACATTAATATTACAATAATTAAAAATGTTAAATTGTGCGAGCGACGCAGCATGATCCACGTAAGAACAGTGTTAATAAATAATCGCGATCAGACCCGTTTCATATTTTTATAATAGTACATTATGTTATGATACAAGTGTGGTATGTTGGTCATTACACTCGAGTCGGTTTTTAAGCCTGAGCCGAAGGCGAAGGCTTAATGGAGACGAGAAGTGTAATGACCAATGCTCACGTGTTTCATACGACGTTTTTCAACACACTTGCGAGGAAAAGTAAATAAAAGTTCACATTTATTTAAACTTAACAAACAGAAACCCATTTAAAAGATGGCGGCCGTAATTTTATTTTTTCGCGCGCTCAGCGCTGCATGCGCGCGCAAGTCTGAGATAAGGGCACCGGCAAAGTAGCTAATCAGCCACATATTTATAAATTTTGAAATTGGGTATTTATCGGTAAAAATACACCGTCAAAATATAAATACCAACAAGCTAACAAGCAGTTTCATGAAATTCTTTAATTATTTATCACATTTTGAATTGAATTTTATATTTACGCAAATAACTACTTAGCTGTTTTTGAAACATTAATACTTCTTGCTAATATTTAAAAAGATATGTAATGAAAAGGCAATAGTGCGATAATGTAATGTAAAAGGCACGGCATGGGTAATATTCTGCATTATCAGTGTAAATACGCTGTAATAAGACCTACTTTACGAGCAGGTGTGTTGAAAAGTGATTTAAACACGTATTTAGTGGAAAATATGCAATAGTATTTATTCAGCATAAGAAGAAAAAACAGAGTACGACATAAAACATCATGTCAATGAAGCAATGTCGAGATGCGATCGGCCAGGACTAAAACAAGCAGTGTTACCGAACCAAAAAATAAAAATTCGGTAGAAGCTCCGCCTAAAAATCGGTAGAATTCGGTAGATTCTGAAAATGTGCAAAATTAAAGAAAATCGTTTTTAAGAGTTGTTTTTATTGAATATTAACCTAAAAATAAACATGTATCAAATCAACATTTATTAAAACGTAGTCATTTATTGAAACGAAGCGTAAAAATCAACATTTATTAAACGTAGCGTAGTGTAAAAATCAACATTCATTAAAACATATTGCAAAAATCAACATTTAAATATCGCTTTAAATACGAATACTTAATAGTAATTAGTGAAAATGACCCATAATTACTTTTGACGGGACAGACAGGGATTCTACGATGCGTTCAGATTTTTTTTAAAAAAAGCTGGATGCGTTCGTTTTCTTAAAAAATCGGTAGATTTTGGTCAAAATTCGGTAGATCGGTAGATTGAGGCCGAAATCGGTAGATCTACCGATTTTTCGGTAGCTTCGGTAACACTGAAAACAAGGTTCAGCCAGTCGGTGATGAAACCTCTAACACGCCATATACCGATGTATGAGCATCGCGAGTCATTAAAAAAAAACCTGCTGCCTTTTTGCGAACAACCCTTGATATGTGCGAATATACCATACGTACCTACCTAGTTAATAAAAATTCCTTGGTTCCCTTTCATAGAACTACAATTCATGGTGAACTATGACTATTCGATGTACATGGCATAGACCAGGGTTTCTCAAAGTGTGGTGCGCGAACCCCTAGGGGTTCGCCATGCGGCGGTAGGGGGTTCGCTACAAGATTTACATAATGTAATTATTATTATTACAATAAGTACTTCTATTTTGTATTTTTGTATTTTCATACGGACTTTTCTTAGAAATCCTCTCAACTATATTTTATAACATAGGTAGATCTACTGATTTTCCTTTTTCAAATCTTTTGACTTCTACCAATTTTTATAGTCCATCTACAAATTTTCTAAAACTAGAGTTGGCAACACTGGTATGCTCAGTCTTTATTTTTTTTATTTATTGTTACTTGCGCTTACCGCCTAACCTAACCTAACCCCCCCAGTTAGAGGTTCGTTGTCTTCTAGAAACTTTGACAGGGGTACGTGGAGCCATACGTTTGAGAAACCCTGGCATAGACGAATAACCCACAGGTTAATAACTGGAAAGACTAATTCGGGCAGTATATTTTTTATTTTGATCTTATTTTGTATTTTTTTCTTAAAGCAGAAGTAATTTCTGGAGACTAATTTCATTTTTTCAGCGATTTGTTAAGTTTATTATTATAAATTATTTATTTAAAATATTTGAAAGGGTGACGTCATATTTTTCGAGTGCACACGCCGAAACGTCGCGCAAACTGTCACACTTTGTTTCTGTGATTTGCTGTCACAGACGTTTTTTTCACAGACAAGGAAATTATATGCATATGACAGTTATGACAGCAAGTACTTTTTTTAAGTAACGTAGTGTTGCCATATGTTATGTTTATTTTAAAATGTGACGTCATCAGAAGGTCAAATGAAGGTTATTGTTTTTTGTCAAAAATAACGCTCATCTTCCTTAATATTTATCTTAAATATAGAAAATATGGTTACTTAGATGTTAATCTCGAAATGGTTTTTGATTCAGCCCTCAAGAAAAAAAATAGTCTGCGAATTGTACGAATCCGCTACGCTTGAAACTGCATTAGCAGTTTGGCGAACTAATGAACTTGTCATTTTTCCTGTTTTTGTGGAGATAAATTACGGAGTCCATCGGAGTCTGAGGATGCCTCGTGTTAGAGGCGAAACGCGTCGCAACGCATTTTTTAACACAAGTATTGTTGTCGGTGGTGGTGTGTTAGTTCTTGCTTCTGCTTGAAAAAGTCGGAGGGAGGGCGGTGCATTAACTAACCGCATGGTGCTGATTTTGGCGGAATTTAGCAAAGAATTTTTCACATTTTAATGCTATTTTGTGGAGATTAAATATGGCAATGTCCGTCGTATTCTCATAATAAATTGTAAATTTTAGCCTTGTTAAAAATTGTAGTTTTATGAAAAGTCCCAGATATCCTGTTTTTATTATTTAGGTTAGTGTACTTAAGTTCCAGTGACCTAACTAACGCCACCAATGAAAAAAAAAACATAATTATCTTCTTTTACAGATCGTATTTGCAAAAAGTGTCAGTACAATCTCTCAACCACGTTAACAGTGATTTTTACGACAATGAACCTAGGATCACGACCCTGGGACTAGATGGCATTTATGCCAAAAACGGCCGTTTCTGGCGTTAATGCTATCTAGTCCTAGGTTTTTTACCTTAGGTTCAAGGCCATGGGTCCTAAAAATCACTGTAAACATGATTGAGAGATTGTACTGACACTTTTTGCAAATTTGATCTATGAAAAAAGTTTTTTTTTTCTACGGTGGCGCCAGTGTTACTCCCTGGAGCCCCTTAAGTAATGTAATATAAATGTAATTAATGTACCTGCTTATCCAATAGTTTTAAATATTACTTTAAAATCCATACCTTAATAATTATACCAATATATTCCTGGTATCTTATTTTTGTTGACGTTTTTCTTAAATAAATGTATTATAACCCATTAGTTTTAAATTGACGCTGAAACGAAAGAGGTTTGTCAGGATGGTGACAGGTGAAGCCCTAGGTTTTGTCAGGATCATGAGCAGTGGCAAACCACGAGTATACACGGTCACAATGTCTGTGCATCTCACTGGAATAGATGCCCCTCCCTTCCCCCTTCACTACGCCGCGTTCGCCCGTGGCAGTACGGTTAGCACCTTCGTTGCCTCTTGATGATTTGGTTAATTTATTTTGCAGACCGTACCAGGGCCATGAGTCCAATAAACACAAGTTGTTCAATAGTATAAAACAATAAAGATATTTTGAAAGTTTCAAAATCGCTCACCAAGTCCTGACTGAGCGATTTCAATCGTCTAACTGTCAAATTCCACGCCGATTGCTATCGCAAACGTCAGGATTCCGACAGGATTTGGTGCACATAATTAGGGCCCAGTAGGGCTATCTACCTATCTATGAATTGTCTAAAGGAAACAGTTATAAATAACCCTCAAACATAGAGAACAAAATACTTACAGACATTTTATTTCGTAAATACACAAATGTAACAAATGACACCGACGTACCTGTAAACATGTAAGATTGTATTGTAAAATAAATGTAAATTATATATAATTATTGGGTCATTAACTAGTGCTGTTGTGGTTGAATGAAAGCCTATAGTCTAATTAAAACATAGTAGTTCAATAGAAGCCTCTATTTTGTAATCTACTAAGCAACAGCTGTAAAATGTCATTCCAGTGGTATAACCCACGCAAATTAAATAGGCATCTCTCGCGAAGACCGAATCGCGCAAGGCGCCCCGAGTTGAGTTGCACGGGTCCACCATTGGATCGCGATTGGTTACTAGACTACAGAGTGTCAATGAAACAACCATCAGCACTCCATTGAACAAGTATGCAATTAATAGACTCGCCCCCCAGGGCTTTGATGAACGCATAGTTGTTTTTATACTTGGCTGTTATGTTGCATTATTTTGTAGTCTCCTAAACCAGGGTTTCTCAAACTACTAAGGGCTCTTACACATAAACACGATACGACGTTAATATGGCTCAACTTAGTGTAACGTAATCGCAAATATCCAGTCAACTCATAACTAATCGGGACTCATTCAACATGGAGCTCAATATTGCTTCAAAATGTCGCTCAAATTAAAGCAAATTAGGGAGAGTGGCGCCGGATTAAGAATAGCGTCACTCCATTTCCTAGCGTGGATGTCGTAGGCGACTAAGAAAATCAATTACCAGGAGACGCAGTAGCGTCTTCCTGAGATTCCAACCGCATACTGCGATCGCCAACCCGCCTGCCAAGCGTGGCGATTATGGCAAAACCCCTCATGGTTATAAAAACAACGAAGGAGGCCTATGTCCTGCAGCGGGCGTCAAATGCCTGATGATGATGAGGGTGTCGTATCGTGTTTATGTGTAAGAGCCCTTATGGCTCCACGTACCCCTGTGAAAGTTTCTAGATGACAGCGAGCCTCTAACCCCCCTACCAGAGCAGGTAAAAATATAAGCAGCCTATATACATATATCACTGTAGGGCATAGGCCTTCTCAGAGAGATAGTATGGGCTTAATTACTACGCGTGCCCACCGCGGATTGGCGATTTCAAGCGCTGAGGTATAAGAATAGCTCAGACACTCAGGTCTCCTCACGATGTTTTCCTTCACAGTTAGCGAGTGGTATTGCTACTGTAACTTCGCAAAATGTACATAACTTAGAAAACAAAGTCATAGGTACATGCTCGCACTGGGAATCGAACTTGGGTCTCTCGATTCCGAGCCCAATTGGGCTACCGCCACTCTAACAAGTAACAATAAATAAAACAAATAAACACTGAGCAAACTAGTGTTGGCAACTTTAGTTTTAGAAAAGTATTAAAAACATTGGTGGAAATTTCAAGATTTGAAAAAGGACAATCAGTAAAAACCCTATAAATATGGTTCAGAAGATTTGTATGATCCGTATCATAATCAGCCTATATACGTCCCACTGTAGGGCACAGGCCTTCTCTCAGGGAGAGTATGGGCTTAATCACCACGCGTGCCCACCGCGGATTGGCGATTTCAAGCGCTGAGGTATGTGAATAGCTCAGACACTCAGGTTTCCTCACGATGTTTTCCTTCACCGTTAGCGAGTGGTATTGCTACTATAACTTCACAAATGTACATAACTTAGAAAACCAAGTCATAGGTACATGCCCGCAACGGGGATCGAACCTGGGTCTCCCACTTCAGAGTCCGAGGTTCTACCCACTAGACTACCACCACTTGTGTATGATCCGTATGAAAATACATTACATTACTAAACCTCGTTTGACATACATTCAGGGCCGGATTTAGGGGAGGGCAGGCGGGGCTACTGCCCTGGGGCCTCCACAAGGAAAGGGCCCCCACAAAAGGCTAATATGTACTATCATTAAACGCCAATCTTTTATGAGTACTTACAACGTCTGTTTTTATTTCAAATAAAAAAAAAATTCGTCGCATTCATTGTAGTTTTTGTTTCGTATTTTTTATTTGGGAATAATTAGGGGCCTCCGCTCCTTCGTTGCCCTAGGGCCTCCAGATCTCAAAATCCGACTCTGCATACGTTACATTACTAATTCCCTACCGTCGAATGGCGAACCCCACTTTGAGAAACCGTGCCCAGAACAATCGCTTTCCAATGTCATTCCCTTTAGCACAACTACTAAACTGCGTTAGTGGAGTGTTTTTGTAAAACAATACCTACTACCTAGCTGACTCGGCAAGACCTATTCTCAGACCTACCAAACATCACAAAAAACGTACATAACATACACGAGATTTCTATATAACATCCATAGATCCTTGGCAATGGCAGTTTTGCTTGAATAAAAACTGAATTTAAACGGATATTTACTGGTTTACTTTTTAATTTTACAATTTTCCAACTATGTCTAGTGCTTGTGTTAACCTTAGAAAATACTACATAAATATAGTTTTGTTTTAGTTAGTAGTTTATTGTATAAGCAACTATGGATTTCTAAACTAGTTCCTCAATACATGTTTACTGGAAAAATTACGACTTACAAATGTTATGTACTATTATGGAATATAATATTTTAATGAGTATCTTTTTTAGTTTTATTTTTTCGCAAAATGCAGCCTGATTACCTCCCATTGTAGGACACAGGCCTTCTCTCAGAGAGTACGGGCTTAATGACCACGCATGCCCACCGCGGATTGGCAATTTCAAGCTCTGATGTATATTCAACCAAGGCACTCAGGTTTCTTCACGATGTTTTCCTTTAAGCAGCTTGCTACAACTTCACAAATGTATACGTCATTGGTAACTCACAAGTCATTGGTACATGCCCGGGGTTCGAACCCACGACCTCCGGAATGTGCAGCAAGCGTTCAACCGAGCGCGCTACCACCGCTTGATTTGTCTGAATTATGCCTTCTTTACTTTGTACCTTGAAATAACAGTTTCATAGATTTCATTCACACAATTCACTTAAATAAGATCGCTCAAGAAACACATTCATATTCTTTATTGCCAAATCACGTAGGTACCTACATAGGTTATAATAATAAGTACACTTGTAAGTGCACTGCAATACTTTCTGTAATAAATTCAATATTTTTAAGCATTTTTAACAGACTTCAAAAAAGGAGGAGGTCGTCAAGTCGACGCGTATATATTTTTTTAACAGACTCCAAAAAAGGAGGAGGTTATAGGAGGTCACCGATTTCGACAATTCTTTTTTGGTTCGAATAGATAATATAACGTCCCATTTTAATTTGGTGAAGATCTGATGGAGACTTTCAGAGATGGAGAACGGAACTCTTTTAATGGCAAGCAGTAAATAAGCCCTAATGGGGCCCATCGTTTAGTAATATCCGTATGTTTCATAAAATAGCGTAAAAATAGTCCCAAGGTAATTTGGCGATGTTCTGGTGAAGACTTTCGGAGTAACGTAAAAGTAGTCCCAAGGTAATTTGGTGATGTTCTGGTGAAGACTTTCGGAGGTGGAAATTGAGAACGTCTTTTAAGGCAACGGATTAAGGGCCGATTCGACCAAACTATTTATGCCTGGTATAAGTGGTAATCCTGGAATAAGTCGACAAATACTCTGGAGTAAATCTATATCACGTTCTACCAACTACTAATCCCGGGATAATTAGCTAGAATGCAATAACTTATACCGAGATTAAAATTGAGGGAGTATATTTGTTATGAGATTAGTTAATCCTGGTATAAAGCTTAGTTGGTCGAATCGGCCCTTAGTAGGGTAAATTATGGTTATACGGGTCTTGTTTATTTGTCTCCCGCTCCCCAGTAAAAATTTAAAAATAAAAACCGACTTCGAAACACTACCGCACTAAAAAGTTAGAAATAATTTTAATAAGTATGTATACATGTAGATATGTTGAAGTATAATTTGTCGGTGCTCAGTTTCATGACCAGCCCATATATTTTGGGCACCTACTCCAAATTATACTTCTACAATATCTGCATGTATATGTTATAGGCAATGTGTATAATCCGGCATTGTATAGAATGCCTAGGCATTGTATAAATTGCCTAAAACGTTAAGGCAATGTGTATAATACGATTCATTTCATACATTGCCTAGGTATTGTATAAAATGCCCGAAGCGCATCAGGCAATGTGTATAATGAACGACCACGGGAAGGAGGCGAGTGCGCGGCGTGCGGGACTACCCGTAAACAAGTTGCAACTCGTTCGTTGTGTTAGTACGCAGCACTCCTTTGTTTTAGGCAGACGTATTTTTTTAGTTTATGCATTGGTTCTAAACTGAGAGTTTGATCATTCATTGTTTGTGTGATTATTGAATGGAAAATGGCTACTGATCAGCGGTACTTACTAATGAAAGAAAGGTTTTACTTAGAATTGCGTACTAACAGAGAATCGGCTTCTACAAAGAATCGAGTGTTTATTGATGAATTTCAAATTTCCATAATCAAGTGGTAAGAAATGAACAGGACGACTTTCTGCAGCACTTTTTTGGTACGGTCAAGTGCACTTAGACCTTTACACTTGCCATTCGATTTTGTCCTAATATCGCAGAAGATAAGAGAGGTGGAAATGTCAAAATGTAAAGCTCTACGTGCACTTGACTGTACGTTGTAAATGTTTATCCGAAGGGAACTGCTATGTGAGAAACGCTGTCTACGCAAAAAAACACGTTACATACATTACCTATGCGTCAACCGGCATTCTATACAATGCCTAGGTATTGCATACATTTCCTAGGTAAAGTGTAAAATAGTTTGAACATTCAATATCATTTCACACATTGCCTGGACGACCCCGGCATTCTATACAATACCTAGGAAATGTATAGAATGCCTGCATTATACACATTGCCTATAACATTTCAATGTGTATAATGCTATTACTTTATATATTAAAATTATTTCTAACTTTTTAGTGCTATAGTGTTTCGAAGTCGGTTTTTATTTCTTATTAACAATAAAAAACTACTGTTATGGTGGCTCGATCGGGTCATTTAGAAATCTCTTAGCTGTTCCCTAAATTTTGATGCCAGGTGCTGGTAACTTTAGTACGGAACGGGTCGTATTTTTTTTTGCGCGATTTCCTGTAGAGTATTTCGTAGTAATCAATGATGAGTAGGTACACCCATTTTCAAATCCTTTCTTTAACTGCACCACGTCACGCACTCCGCAGTACGATTATGGGTTACCGTAGGCACTGACTGAAAATCAGCGCTGAGGGATCACTTCCTCAGCACAACGCTGAGTCAGCTGCCTTTTGTGGCAACTTAGACACACCACAGGCTACATCTATGGTCCTGTTTTATTTATTCGTTTTGTCTGTTGTGTATTTAGTTTTCTTTCTGTTGTTGTGCATATTATGTTACTTATCTGCTTATTTTGTTTCTGTGATGTATCTTGTTTGTATAATAAATGTCTTTCTTCTTCTTCTTCCTCAGATACATAACGGTGGTTTTATTACACCCTGTTATAAGTAACTTTTACTAAGAAAAACAAAAAATTCAATCATAATAGCGTTTATTAGGAGCTAACAGGTACGAAAAAATATAATTATGTAGCCCACACACCTCCCACTGCAGCGCTCAGGCCTTTTCTCACAGAGAGTATGGGCTTAGCCACCACGCGTGCCCACCGCGGATTGGCAATTTCCAGCGCTGAGGTACGTGAACACCTCAGACGCTCAGGTTTCCTCACGATGTTTTCCTACACCGTTAGCGAGCGGTACTGCTACTACAAGTTCACAAATGTACGTAACTTAGAAAACAAAGTCATTGGTACATGCACGGGGTTCGAACCCCCGACCTCCCCGAATGTGAGGCAGGCGTTCTACCGCTTCTATTCGTCATCAACCCATTATGTCCCTACCGAGGGGCACGGGTCTCTTCCCTGAGGAAGGTATAGGCCATACTCCGCCACGGGGGCCAAGTCCGAAATGGTGGAGGCTTGTAGACTAGTGGCTCGTCTACTGTCAGAAGTTGTCAAGCCGCCCTAAGGCCTCTGACTTGGCTTAACGACTGCCATCTATCGACGGCAGCCGGCACCAACAGCTTAACGTGCCTTGCGAAGCACGGAACCGCTCGGAAAAATGCCACTAGCGTTAGGCATAGACGGCGACCCATCCATGCACTGAACGCGCCCTGTGTTGCTTAACCTTCGTGATCGTTTAAGATCACTCAGGCAGCCGGGGCTACGAGCGATTCAGATTCTACAATGAATAAAATATATGATTCAGATTCTTATGTTATCACTTTAACTAAAGCTCAATTATTACAATAACATTTATCAAATAACAATATATACATGTTTTACATGTAAAAACACTGCTCAGGATCGCTTCAGCACCATCATCGGGTGTTTTATCTTCAACGCCTCGGTTAGATCCTGCGACAGGGCAAAATAAGATTAATAACAAGAAACCAAAAGTACCAATGCTGCGGAAAACATTTCTGTGTAAAAAAACGTATGTTTAATGCCCGGCAGGACTTTGAACAGAAATCCGCGCAAATCTATGGAGTCCATACAAAAAACAACTTCGTGATGGAATTATGCGTGTGTAGGTACGTATGTGTACATGTGTGCGTGCCGGCGTGCGTGCGTGCCGGCGTGCGTGCGTGCCGGCGTGCGTGCGTGCGTGCTACGAATAAAAAACCATGGAAGTATTTCTTCCTACAAAATTCACTCCCAAACACGGCCGTCTCTCTATTAGTCTGTACCAATGAAATGAGCGCGAGATGTGCTGCAGAGTAAATCAGCTCTGCGGTTGGTTCGTTCTATGCGCCACGCGTCACGACGTGAACGTTCATTGGGTGATGGTAAGATTAAGTGACAGCGTAACTTATGATTGGTCTTACACAAAAACGGTCAAACCGTTGACTTCATGATGTATAGCCCGTCGTAATATCTATATACCTCGCAACATGGCGGTCTGACGGTGGCAGGTGCATAGATAGGTTGCCGGGTAATACTGAACTCGCTCCGAGGCCCCGCCAGCCATCCCACAGTTGAACGTGGGTTCATTTTTTAGCGCCAGTTAGACATCGGTTTTTGGCCATAAACCCTAAAACCCACCTTCCATCGGCCCATATCGATGGAGACAATGAACTGCCGCTCGTCAGCCAAGTCGCGCTGATCGCTCTCCCGTTGCTCTGCGGGTACTGGCTTCAGGAGCGGGAGCCCGCAGTCCTCGTCTGAGGACAAAGGGCGGCTTCTCAAGTGGCCATTCCAATGCAAACGTAGTTTTGTATCAAGGCCGGCTTCTTCGACGGCACGGATTTGTATGGGACATAATACGCTGCGCGAGCGAATAGTTGGGAAAGAAGTAGGCATTGTTAAAAACTACAGAAATGATAGTTAAACTTTGGCCCTTGCATCTACGTAGCGAGATAAGATAAGATAAGAATATTCTATATTGTACCAGGAAAAACACAAACATGAAATGTTTACAAAAATGCAGTACAATTGGCGGCCTTATTGCTTATAGCAATTTCTTCCAGGCAACCGACGATGGAGAGTTGTTGAAGGAAAAGTGAGACGGGTAGTAGGTGCAAATGTGAATATTCATTTACATACTTATACATAATAATAATATACTTACTTATACCTTTACATACTATAGGTATAACAATTATAATAGAGATTACCTATTTAAACAGCCAGTGGCGCCTTCACTTATACTGAATGTTAAAAAACCTATTTAGAGGCTAAAAATTCCACCTATGCCGCCGGGATTGGAACCCGCGACCTCTGGCTGACCGTGCCAGCGCTCTCCCAACAGAGCTAATGAGCAAGTGCAGGCATCAGTGAAATTTCGAGCCTCTTTACAAACTTCTCTGTATTACGGACAGGCAGCGACATCTCGCCGAAGAAATTTACATCACTTGCAGCCAGAACAACCCACTTTGCAGTTAGATTTTTACATCGGAATGATATCGCTGCACGATTATCGGTTACATTTATCGGGTCATTTATTGGGTGGCGCCGGATTAAGAATAGCTTCACTCCATTTCCTTCTGTGGATGTCGTAGAAGGCGACTGAGGAAATCAATTACCAGGAGACGGGCAACAGCGTCTTCCTGAGATTCCAACCGCATACTGCGATCGCTAACCCGCCTGCCAAGCGTGGCGATTGTGGCAAAACCCTTCATTGTTATGAAAACCACGAAGGAGGCGCGTCAAATGGCTGATGATGATGAACAATTATTGCAAATTTGTAGTAGCAATACCACACGCTAACGGTGAAAGAAAACATCGTGAGGAAACCCCTTCGTTGGCTTCGCCAGTATTGACTTTTCTTTCCTGTGGGCTAGGCCGACTAAGCTGTCAGGATGGTATAGGTGCTGGGCAAGACTACTCCATATAAAAACTCATGTCCCAGAAACTGCAGCGTCCGAGTGGTCCCTTCACCCATCTAGGGAAAAAATAAATGGAAAAATCTGAAGACTACACATTAGTAATTAAAGCATAAAAAAATGCCTTTGAAATCCGGTAAAAGCTCGGAAAAACTGCGAGCCTATTTCTGAAGTAATTATAATATTTAAGTACCTACCAACAAATTTGTTAGAAACTGATGCGCGAGTCCGACTCGCACTTGGCCGGTTTTTTTTTCTGTGCAACGAAATACTTTTCGTTTTATTAACTTTGTTATTGACACGTGAGTGGATTTTGGGCTGGTTGAATCACTGATTGACATATTTTCTAAGTAGGTATTTGCGAACATTTGTGAAATTGTAGCATCAATATCACACGTTACCGGTGAAGGAAAACATCGGGCCCACGAACAGAATGTTTTGTTGGTGATCCACATAGGTGAACTGACGAGGTGTACCACGACCAACACCCGGTAAGGACACTCTAGTGTCTGAGGTAATTTACCTACCACGAATAAATTATTTTTTTATCACACCTGCTCTGAAAATACATACTAATTATACCAATTAGAGGGAAGAAACGCCTTTATCCCGCCCTTCAAATCCTTTCATCCCAAGGTATGGAAGTTTGTATGAAAATCCTTCCGACCCAAGGGTGGGAAGTATGTATGAAATTCCATTACATACCCGGTTGTTTTTTTAATTTGTCAGCAGTCATGCTGCAAAGAGACTTTAACTGTCTACTAATTAAATTTCAAGTAAATTGTTACTGGCCACATACAGTTTTTTTTTACCAGTTACCAACCTCCTTGGTGCATACAGAAAATTAAAAACGAAATTATGTATATAAAACGCGCGGAATCACGGAAGAAGTGGCTGCATGACCTTATGATCGATCTTAGCCTACTCCAGAAACGGGCGAATAAAAAAAGGAAAAGCCCGCGCATTTTCGCAAAAACTTCAATACATTTCTATGCATTTATGTCTATAATTTTCCTCGTAGGTGTAATAAAAAGCACTATACATACCTCAGGATAAAGTACAGTTCCATACCTCAAATGGTTTGCGCCCCTCGCAAGCTCGTGGCGCAAATGCCATAATCTCGGTATGGAACTGTCACTTTCTTCCCTCTGAAGTAATGTACTATTGTTTGTGGTCTACCTTTCCTTTCATAAAAAAAAAAATTGTAAAAACGTATGGTTCTTGGTTCACCTATGAAAAATCTTAAAGTTACAACAAAATAACTAACGCATCTCTTTTTTAGGTCACACGTAACCAGTAAAGTGAACCACGGAAAAAAAAATGTGTACGTGGATCACCTAGGTGGACAAAGGTGGCCCACGAACAGAATGTTTTGTTGGTGTTCCACATAGGTGAACTGACGAGGTACACCACGACCAACACCCGGTAAGGAAACTCTAGTGTCTGAGGTAATTTACCTACCTCAGCGCTCGCCACGTACAGTGGCCCAACTATAAGGCTAAGTGCGGAAATCTCGGGTTTAACTAGAACTAGAGCTCACTGCCCATCTTGCGGTAACCTAAGGGAACTTCACTCACCGACATCCATCTGTATCATCCCGTGCCGTACCAGGAAGCTGACATAGTAGACTCTCGACGGTCCGGGAGAAGCTTCCCGGATCCAGCACCAGGTGGAAGTAGCTGAGATGGTCACTGTTCATCTTGCTGTAGCCTAAGGGAACTTCACTCACCAACATCCATCTGCAGCATCCTGTCGCCTACCAGGAAACTGACATAGTAGACATTCTCAACATTCCAGGAGGAGCTTCCGGGATTCAGCACCAAGTGGAAGAAGTGGACAAGCTCACTACCCATCTTGTGGTAACCTAAGGGAACTTCACTCACCAACATCCATCTGTATCATCCCGTCCCGTACCAGGAAACTGACATAGTAGACATTCTCCACGGTCCGAGAGAAACTTCCCGGATCCAGCACCAGGTGGAAGTAGCTGAGAGGCTCACGGCCCGTCTTGTGGTAGGTCTTGGTGATCAAGCGGTGGACGCGGCTGACCATCTCCGAGCCCTCTTCTGTCTTCTCAAGTCTGTGAACGATTAGTAACATTAGTGTTGCGTGGAGCCGCGAATTCTTTCGGTGGCTTGGCCGATCTTTCGGCACCTTGGCCGATCTTTTGGCGGCTTCGGAGACTCACCTGTCAACAGTCTCCGGCTCCTTAAGCGCTGCGGCGGCCTGCTGTCTCAACAGGGCCCGGCGCGGAGCCCTGGGGCGTTCCTCGGGCGGCGTGGGCGCGAATGTGCCGAAAAGGAACGCGAGAGCGGGAGTCTCGCGCGGGAACGGGAACGTCCAGAAGTCGGGGTTCTCCCGCTGTGGAGTTCAAGAGTGTTTTTAACCATTTTAGGCCATTTTTTTTTATGTAGCCCATGTACGTCACACTGCAAGGCACAGGCCTTCTTTCAGAGAGAGCCCACGGGCTTAATTACTTTTAATTCAGCTTCTGGGCTCAGCTTTTAATTCAAAGTCCAGGTGTGAAAATTACTTAATTTAAGTGGGCTTAATCACCACCGTGGATTGGCAATTTCAAGCGCCGAGGTATGTGAACACCTCGGATATTAGGAACATAGAAATAATTTTTATTTTCTGCTTGAGTTAAAGAGTTTCTAAAAGAAATATCAGACTTACAATGTGTGAGGCGAGCTCATGCCTGTCGTATGTGTTGACATTACCGCTCACAGCCTCGGAGCAGCGCACGGCCAGGTCACTGGTGGCACGGAGCACCTTCGAGTCCAAGAAGCTTTCGCCTGAAAACGATAATATAAGAATAATAACTTACACACATCAAAAACACTACAATAACTTTCACACAACACAATTACTTGTTCTGATCCCAAACTAGGATACCCTGGGCTATGGTAACCAGGAAAACACGACTTAGGCGACTAATCATCCGCAAAATATTTTATCCTCGGATGAAACGTCACCCTTTTCAAATCATTAAGCGACGATTAATCTGTAATTTGTGTCGCTATCGTATAACAATACTTACATTGGCACTCAGATAGGTAGTAAAAACTTTGTAGGTACCTACTCGTAATATAGAAAAAGTAGTAGCTTAAAGTTGGCACACCTAACTTGAGTATTTCATTTATTTACGGACACTAGTTAAGTTGAACAACGAAAACGATATATTCCATTCAGTATTTTGTTGTTAAGAGAACAGATCCACCTTTACGTTTTTGTCACAAAGCCGCCTGCAACGTTAATGAATAATCACAGGTTTGAAAATTCATTTCTGTGCGAATAATGTGAAACTTGCCTATTTTAGAGATTGCTACAATGATAGATTTCAAATGCCACTCATTCAACCAACTCTGTAATCTTGACGACGACATAAAAGTCACATTGACGACGAAGTGCAGTAAGTAATAAGCAATAACTATGCCGTTCTCAAACACTAAAACCATACCTACATAGTGACAGAAAATGTTATTTATTTATTGATACTTTTATTGCACTTAAAAAAAAATCGTACAATTCCGCAAAGTCCGCCGACTTAATGCCAAAATTTTCGAAGTGTTTCGTAAATAGACAATATTTGGCCCTTATAACACTGTGCATGTTTCCATGTGTGCGAGAGCCGCCGCCGGTTTTTATAACCTACATTTGAAGACGACCGCGGCCGGCCGCCGAACCGACCCTTAAGGAGATTCATCATCATCATTCAGCCACAAGAAGTCCACTGCTGGACATAGGCCTCCTCCATGGATTTCCAAAAAGACCGGTTGGAAGCGGCCTGCATCCAGCGTCTTCCTGCCACTTGGATGAGGTCATCTGTCCATCTTGTGGCTGGTCGTCCTACGCTGCGCTTGCCGATATGTGGTCTCCATTCGAGAACTTTTCGGCCCCATCGGCTATCAGTTCCGCGTGCTATGTGCCCCGCCTACTGCCACTTAAACTTACTAATCCGCTGGGCTATGTCGACGACTTTCGTTCGTCTACGGATCTCATCATTTCTGATTCGATCTCGTAGAGAAATTCCGAGCATAGCCCTTTCCATAGCTCGTTGCGTGACCTTGAGGCTTCTTATGAGGCCCATAGTGAGAGACCACGTTTCAGTGCCATAAGTCATCACTGGTAACACACACTGGTTGTATAATTTTGTCTTAAGCGATTGAGGTATATTAGACGAAAAGACTTCTAAGTTTCCCGAATGCTGCCCAGCCGAGTTGGATTCGACGATTGACCTCTTTCACGAAGTTGG
This sequence comes from Yponomeuta cagnagella, assembly GCA_947310995.1. Lineage (NCBI taxonomy): Eukaryota > Metazoa > Arthropoda > Insecta > Lepidoptera > Yponomeutidae > Yponomeuta > Yponomeuta cagnagella. The sequence goes on along the minus strand of OX371295.1, from coordinate 1,263,058 downwards.
ACCGGCCTAGTTGGACTGTTTGTCCTAAGTAGACGTATTCGTCTACAACTTCGAGAGTCGTGTTCCCCAATGTTATTGGGGTGGGCACAACACGGGAGAGGAAAAGGAGATTGAGATGGGAGACTTAAGGAGATTGCAATGACAAGATTATAACTTTTGTTGCCAACGTCCAATAGGAGACGGCACATAGGGAAGAGTGTTTGTAATATATTAAACTTATTTAATTAGCTATCAACATGTTTCAGAGAAAAGATTGTTCACAACAATGCCACTTATACAAGTCAATAACTGCCGATAAACTGCTGCGCAGTTTGGCATGGCAAATCTGTCAACCTATTTGTTATTTTCTTTTTAATAAAATCTTTAAATACAATACAATACAATTATTGTACCATAGATTTAGCACCAAACGATTGTCATTTTTGCATGTACTTTTCGGTTTAACAATAAACAATTTATTATTTATATAAAGAACCTTTGCACGACTTTACCATTAAATTACCAGTCATAAAAATGTCCAGTCATAGAAATGACCAATCATAAAAATGTCCACTCATAAGGTCCAATCACAGAAACGCCCAATCATAAAATGTGCAGTCATAATGACCACTAGAGCGTAATATAGTTTCATCGTGTCGTTGAAGTCAGTTCAATTCAACTTCGGCGTCTGTCCCGTCTTTTTTGTGTTTGCTCTACCAAAAAAAAACGGTCCGGTTAATAGTACTTAGGTACTCTACAGTCTAGAAGAAAAAACAGCCAAGTTTGAGTCGGCTTCGCTCACCCAGACTGTGTTCCGTTAACACCACGATTTTTTTTTTGTTGTAAATTAATTAAATATATTTATTTCAGGTTACAAGATTGACCCATATTTAAATACATCAACAAAAACAAAACAACAAAAACATACAATATACACACATCAAATACGTAGGTACAATTTTTCGGCCAATATTTATTTGGCCACCACGCGCATTTTTTCAAATAGGCATTATTCTGACTGGACGTTTTTATAACTGGACAAGACTGACTGGACATTATTCTGAATGGACATTACTCTGACATTAGTTGTGTAAATGGATTAAAATACTGACATGTTAACAATGTCAGCAGTGAATATAAAATTTGTTCACCCAAATAAATATACTCATTAAACAACTGTACCGCTATTCGAAGCCTCTTAATATGAGAGTGGCATCCTTGCTTCTCTCTGATTGGTCGTTCAATATATCTGTCCCTGTCTAACATCCTCCTCTCCGTCCCTCCAACTGGCAGCCCACTTTTTAGGTTGGGGGCATCCGGCTAACTCATTGGCGTCTTGATTCACGCACTGAGCGGTCGTTCGCAGGAGCTTCATCAACCAAGTGACAGCATGTCGTTGTCGTCGCCACCTGAACTAGAACAAGATGCGCCGGCAACATCGCGGTCTGCATCACCACATGATCACCCTCGCGGTGCTAAAAAGCGAAAATCATCCTCTTCTAGGAGTGACGAAAAAAATAGACGAATAGAAGAAATTTTAAGTACCCTAACGTCACAAGTAAGTGGTATTCAACATTTTTTATCGCAAAGATACCCGGCACAAAACAATGTTGACGAATCCAATAACGAACCCGATAACGACAACGAAAGTATTATTTCTCTAAACGTCAGTGATGATTTGTACAATGATATGGGAGGGCAGCTTCCAGACCCGACGCCTGCGCTCCCAGCGGCGCGGCCACCAACAGAATTTTCTCTGTCCGTCAATACCGTTCTAAAAGAACCCGTTGTTCCCAAATCGGATCCCGACCGGGTAGACCGCCTAAAAAAGATACAGCATTTCGAGACTAACCACTGGTCGGACGTAAGGTATTCAGACGCACAGAAAAAATATTGTTCCACCCCCGGGTTTACGGACTTAGAATGTAATGACGAACTAAAACCTTACGACAAATCCCCTAACCTCTCATTGACTGAAAAGGGATTTGCTGCAATTACTCAGGGATTGCTTAAGCAACAAGAATCTTTTGAAAAAGGCTTTCTTGACCTAATTACCTATCTAAAAACTGAACAATCTCTAACGATCGAAAGTATTGAGGGTAAAGTAAACGAAATTTTCGCTCGCGGAGAGTATCTGACAATTTCCAATGACCTTTTGCAAATGTCATGCGGACATCGCGCCGACATGATCCAACAGCGCAGAGATGCTATTTTGCGATCTGTAAAAGACAAATACGTAAAAGCTAGTCTAAGAAAGATACCACCATCCTGTGACGATTTATTTAAGGCCGATGACCTTACGTCAGTCTTAGAGAAAAATGGCGGCATATCGAAGGTATTTTGGCCCACAAAGCCGCAACCTTCCACGTCTAAAGCCCCTGTGGCTCCGAAAGCCAATCTAAAACATACTCGAATGCCTGCGCAAGGCACGTTCAACCCACAATCGGGCTATACCAATAACTTTAATATACCGCCAGCGCATGGCGCTGTTTTCCATCCATACGCTTTCCCTCCTGCGCAAGGAGTGGTTCACTTCAATCAACCAAGAATGCCCGCGCAGGGCCAACCTTTTCGTCCCAGAGGCCCCAGAGCCCCTGAAAATCCAAATATCAGACTTCAAAAGCCAGGGCCGAGCCGCAGAGGCCAACCCAGGCGTAAGTACTGACTCACATTTCCAAGCGGGCCGTCTCCAGAACTTCCTCCACGCCTGGAGAAAGTTATCAGCGCCTCCTATGCTGCTAAAGATAATTTCCGATGGATACCGAATCCCGTTCTACAACAAGGCCCCGCTCCACATGCCAGGAACTGGCAAAGATATTCATACTCCTTACTCAAAGGATATGGCAGATCAAATCCAGGCAATGAAAAAGATGGGCGTGCTAGAACAGGCACCTCTCTCACCCAGCTTCCTATCGAACATTTTCCTAAACGAAAAAGAGGACGGTTCATACCGACCCATATTCAATTTGCGCCGGCTCAACCTTCACGTACGCTTGACAAAATTCAGGCTTATCAACCAGCAGAGAGTGCCCAGCTTCTTGCAACCGAACGATTGGCTAGCAAAGATAGACCTTTCCAATGCATATTTTCATCTAAGCATAGCCCCAAGTCACAGGCGATACCTCAGACTCATTTTCCAAGGCCAACTCCTCCAGATGACTTGTCTACCTTTCGGCCTGGCGTCAGCACCAAAGATATTCGCCTCCCTGACCAATTGGGTCGCTCAAGTCCTACGAGATCGAGGAATACGAACCTTGGTATATCTAGACGATTTCTTACTTGCACATCAGTGCAGGAAGATCTTAATGTCACAGATAGAACACACCGTAAAGTTACTAGAACACCTTGGCTGGCAAATAAACTACAAGAAATGTGTCTTGATGCCTCGGAAGGATATTCAGTACCTAGGGGTAATTTGGGACCCACATCGCAATCACAGACAACTTCCTTTACAAAAACAACAAACTATAAGAGAAAAAATATTACGTTTGCTGAACAAACGGAAAGCAAACCTCAGAGAAACCCAGAGTCTGATAGGTTCATTAAATTTCGCAAGCTTGGTAGTCCCTTACGGCCGACTCAATTTTCGCAAGCTCCTAGAACATTCCAATCTTCTTCTCAAAGAGGACCCGCTGAAACATTTTCCTCTCCCCGAGATAGTGATCTCAGAACTCTGTGGTGGCTAAAAAACTACCAGAAAGGCTCTCCTATCCACCAGCCGATAGTGTCCCATTATATATCGACCGATGCATCTGGAAGCGGTTGGGGAGCTCAACTAGACAACATCAAGCTCAATGGCTCCTGGAGCCCCCAAGAGCAAGAGTTGCATTCAAACCACAAAGAGATGCTAGCGATTTTAAAAGTGCTGCAAAGTCACAATCGTCTATTAACGGGGAGTTACATTTCGATACAGTCAGACAACAAAACCGTCTTATCTTATCTGCGAAACGAAGGGGGGACCAAGTCCCGATCCCTTATGAACCTTACTTATCGAGTGTTTCGGCTCCTGCAAATACACCAGATTCAAATCTGCCTACACCATCTACCTGGGAGATACAACATAGAAGCAGACCATCTGTCGCGCGGCTCCCATCACCCAGAGTGGCATCTACTTCCAGCTCTAACGAAAGTAGTATTCTCAAAGTGGGGCCTTCCCCAGATAGACCTGTTCGCATCTCACAGAGCTCACGTAGTCCCCATTTATGCTTCCCTAGATGCAACGGACAGTCGTGCCCGCTTCGTAGATGCGTTCTCACAGACGTGGCAGTTCAAGTTAGCCTGGGTGTTTCCGCCCCCATTCCTAATACCAAGAGTCCTGACTCACCTAAACACAGCGGTCGGCACGTATCTAATAGTGGCTCCCCGGTGGGAGAAAGCTTTTTGGCGCCCCGATCTAAAGAGACGGGCCACAGCAGCGCCATTCACGGTAACAAACCTACCAGAAGTGATGATAGATACAGTGACCGACACAGCTCCTGCCAAAATCAACGAACTGACCATAGAAATTTGGAGGTGTGGGGGTGGGAATTAGCTCTCGCAGACTGGTCCCAAGAACAAATACAACTTTTAAGAAGTAGCTGGAGAGACAGCACTAAAAGATCATATACCTCGGCCTGGAGACGTTGGTGCTCATGGGCTAAAACTAATAATATCCCATACCGATCGCCCTCGGGCTCGGACATTGCTCGTTTCTTATCTGACCTTTGTCAAAAACACAATTTTACTTATAATACAATTTTGCTACATAGGTCGGTAGTATCAACATTATGTGACCCTAATAGGGTAGATCACCTTAGCTCGCATCCCCTAGTTACTCGCATCCTAAAAGCTATAGCTCTCCAAACACCTAAGCAGCAAAAACCTCCCATTTGGGACATAGATAGACTGTATTCCTGGTTAGCGAATAATAACACCTCTAATTTTAGCCTATATGAGTGTTCTAGAAACACGGCTTGTATGCTACTACTGTCCTCTGGACGCAGAGTCCATGACCTTACGCTCTTGTCCATAGATCCCAAACATTTCACGATCACAGATGATCATGTTACCTTCTGGCCTTTGTTCGGGTCCAAAACAGATAATGCCGACTACAGACAATCTGGGTGGCGGCTCATGATTAACACAGAGTCAAATGCTCTCAACCCCTTATTCTGGATTAAATCTTTGATAAAATTATCAAAACCCCGACGAGACTCTTGTAGAGTGAGCAGCCTATTCCTGACAGTATGCGGACAACCACGCGCTGCATCGCGCACAGTGATTGCCAACTGGGTAAAGTCTGCCCTAGAAGAAGCGGGCGTGCAAGCCTCGGCCGGCAGCGTGCGCTCCGCAGTCGCCTCCAAGAACTGGCTCCTGAACTTCCCGCTGGACGAGATCCTTGCCAGGGGAAACTGGCGCTCGCCGAACACCTTTGCCAGGTTCTACAGACGCGAGGTTAAGTCGCACACAGATGTGCCATTAGTGTCAAGATTATTTCAACCCATCCAATAAACATTCGTTTTAATTTAGCACATATTAACGGTTTAATAAATAATAATTATGTAAATTGTCCATCCCTCCTACGGGTTGAAAGTATCAGATTATTGGATTGTTACCGGTTTATCTTTATTTCAAAATAAGGGAAAATATTGGTTTAATAAAGCTTATGTGCATTTATTTATATAATATATAAGCACTAATTAGATAAGTACTATTTTATGTTGTAGTAAAGTACCTACTTTTGATTTTATTTTCATGTCATGGCATAAGAATAAAAATAAGTGATTGAGTGTTGATCTAGCATTTTATTCCTTAAAAGTTCCCTTCCTCATATCAAGGTTAATAATTATTTAATACAAGCTTTACAGTAAAATTTGGAGGTACCTTATTCCCTATTGCACGCTTAACTGTTTACACAATACTTACATAACAATTCAAGTTGGTAGAAACCATACTTACACATGCTTTATCATTCATCACATTGGCGTCCCTCCACCAGGCGATAACAGACACGTCTCATATTAAGAGGCTTCGAATAGCGGTACAGTTGTTTAATGACGGCGTTTTACCTACAATTAAAACGCTAATTAAATAACTTACCCTATTCGAAGCCTCACTTTTCATGCCTGCCTGGTGGCAATATGAGACTCAATGAGTTAGCCGGATGCCCCCAACCTAAAAAGTGGGCTGCCAGTTGGAGGGACGGAGAGGAGGATGTTAGACAGGGACAGATATATTGAACGACCAATCAGAGAGAAGCAAGGATGCCACTCTCATATTAAGAGGCTTCGAATAGGGTAAGTTATTTAATTAGCGTTTTAATTGTAGGTAAAACGCCGTCATTCCTAATATTGACAGCATGTGGAATATATTAACTAGAACTTACCTGGATGCCGTACATGCTCTTCCACTCCTCCAGCATTGTGTAGTGACTCGGCCTCACGCACCGCATTAGCTGTGCGTTCCATGCGCTCATCGTTACTGGCTGCGTCTTCGTCTGGAATAAATCACCAATAAACTGTTCACCTTTTGTTAATTTCACTGTTACATTCTGCATCTTTCACTGACAATGAAATCTGTAGGCTCGGAACATCTGTCAAATGTTGGATGTAATTAATTGAATGGACTCAACAATGTTGGATCAAAGAAAAAAAACCGAGGAGGTTCTCATTTTTATCTACACCATTCAAGTGGTTGGCGACAGGGACTGTCTTGCGGGTTTTAAAATTTTTTTCAAATTTAAATATACCCTCACTAGAGCATTACTCTAGTGAGAAGCCAACTAGAATCGAACACAGTCATCTGGGTGCCACATGAAATGACATATTGTCTCATGCTGGAACACATACAAAATTAATTTTACCTTTTGATGTCCCCTACACTATTTATTCTAGGTATGTTAGGGTACAACAAACTTAGGGCAAGGAGGGATCTCTCCCTGGCATCGTATGTGCACAAAGTGCTAGCGGGTAGGATTCCGCAATCCAGTGATGCTAGGGGCACTGCGTCTGTGCGTGCCGGACGAGTGCCGTCGCCGGCCGCCGCTACTGCGAATTATGTGTGAGCGGCAGCGGAGGACGTTTTTAAAAACTATTTATTTTAATTCCACAACAGCTTTTCAATTAAACAATCAAGCCATTTATCAAGCCATCTAATTACATTTACATTTAATTAAATTCCTTTTTTACCATCTTGTTTATAATAACGTTCCGTGTGGCGCTGGATTAAGAATAGCGTCACTCGATTTCCTTCCGTGGATGTCGTAGAAGGCGACTAAGGAAATCAATTACCAGGAGACGGGCAGCAGCGTCTTCCTGAGATTCCAACCGCTTACTGCGATCGCCAACCCGCCTGCCAAGCGTGGCCGATTATGGCAAAAACCTTCGTGGTTTAAAACCATGAGGGAGGCCTATGTCCTGCTGTGCAGTCCGAATGGCTGATGATGATGATGATTATAATAATACATTTTTATGTTCTTTCAGTGCTTTGTGTCATTTGTGTCTGTTTGCCCTTTGGCTTCGGCCTCTCCCAACCTCGTCCACTCCCTATCTATCCTGTGTCAACCTTGTCCAGGTACCTCCAGCTATCTTTTCTACTTCGTCTCTCCATCGTTTTTGTTACCTGCCAGGGTTTCTTTCCCCCTCTTTAGGGAGCCAAGTAGTCGCTGTTAAGTACAATACATATATACACACACACACACACACACACACATACACACACAATCAATAAATGTATTGTAAACTCATGGTTTCTAAAACTTAATATATGTATAGTTGTGGAAGAGTGGGATCTCCTGGCACAGGTGTTATACACTTAAAAGGAGGTCTCAGCCTTGTAAAATATGTTTGTAAAAATTTTGTTTTAGAAATAAATATATTTCATTTTTCATTTTCATAATATAGCTTTTAGATTCTAATTAGTACTAGTAAAAAAATTAGGGATTGTCCCTTCTGTTCGATGGATGATTGAGAAAATGCCACGACACCGAGCTACACTTTGGTTTTATGAAAACTGTCACACTGGATTTCATAATACCACTGTGATTCACTTCACTGGGGGAAACAGGGCTGCTCCATACATAACATGCGGGTGCACTAACCTGCTGGTGCAGGCGTCAGTGACGCACGAGCTCTGCACTCAAGATATTATCTCGGACCAAATGGACCTATTCCATGTTGCTCTGGGTGAGTTCAAGATAGCAGCTCTGTTTGTGATGGCGCACTTGTTGTAGAAATGCTTATTTCATTATTGACTTTGGTCTGGATTCACTTACTTGTGAATCCATATTTAAGTTAGTAATCAGTGATAAATGGTTATATTATGTTATAGTATGTAGGTTGTGTTTTTATTCCGTTTTTAGTTCCATGTTGTTTCTCGTTTTCCCTTAATTTTAAACTCCATATCTTTCACTTTAGCTACATTATTCGATTTGTGTACAGATGTTTGTGTATGACACACGCAATTTACAAAAGATTAAAACTAATCTATGTTTTTATAATAATAATAATGTTAATACCCAATATTGTAAAACACAAAATGTATATTATTTATGCCTGTATTTTCTCCAAATAAATAAATAAAATAAAATTAAACTTCTTTCTGACTTTTTTTTTTGCAGTATAGGGTGTTTTTTTTTCTTGAACTTTATATATAGTTATTATATTATGGTTTTAAGTTACAGTTATATATGGAGTATCTGTTATACCTTTTGCAAAAAAAAGTATATAGGTTACTTTAATAGTTATTGTGTTAAGATATCATTGTCACTTGTAAGTAGCATATACACCGAATCAGGCTAAGCCTGTAATGTAATGATATGTATTTGTGGAAATAAATAAAAAAAAAATTGTATAAGTGTAGGGGGCAATTTGGGGTTCGGAGTGAGCAAAGCGAGTGGAGCCCCAGTTTCGTAACTATTATATTCCCTGTTGGTTAAACTATAGGGAATTTCTAGTAAGTTATCAGGGTATGGGGGTGTGAGGGGGGAGTGTAGGAGGTGGGGATGTCCCTCTTGAGCCCCGCCCTCCAGGAAAGGTATAGTTTTTAAGTTACAATCACTTTTCTCTGACACACTTACTGAATTACTCTATAGTTGAGCAAGCTGCGTCCTTTCCTTGCAGATGAGCTGATGTGGAAATGCTTGATATGGGTAAGCTGATGAATATATTCCAGAACTAGCCTATCTGTTCGCTGGTTTCACTGCACGAGAGTTTTCGTCGAGCGGGACGCGGGGTGCGGTTTTCAAAGCGGCGCGTGCGCAATCGGTAACGCTTAATGACTTAATGAGTGACTCTCGGCAGCCGGGTCAGTCGCCCAGCTAGAGGTGCATTTGCGAATCCAGTGAGATTTTCATCGAGCCGTCACGCCATGGCGTGAACATAAATACTGATAAGTTAACTTACCGAGTTTCGAGAGGTCGTCGAGCAAAGCTCTGTACCGGAGTTTCCTGTCATGACTCCCTAAGCTGGCCCGAGAGGCCTGGGACTCTCTGATCCCATTTTGTGGCATTTTTCGAAGAATTCGATTGGCCGATAGCGGTTGGTAAACTTGTTGCCGGTTATTCCTAGCATAGGTTCTCGGAATGTTGTTTGGAGCAAGATTGATGTAGGAATGTATGAAAAAATAGCAGAAGAGAAAAATAACAGATGTTTACATAATTGTCGCCGCGAAAAAACAACGAACGATTCGCACCGCACGACATGTACGCAAACATGCAATGCTGCAACAAGTAACAACGTTATTTCTTTCTGTGAATGCAACGCAACATAACAATAATTTGACAGTTTTTTTTTCAAGATTTTTACATTAAGTTGGTAGCACTGCACACCACAGATTAGATTAGTGTTACCAACATTAACGAAATTGATGAATGAAATGAGTGAATGATCTTGTTCAATCGATTATACAAACTCCTGACGCATTTGTGTCGATACAATTATTCAGAGTAAAACTTCTAAAAAATGGGTATTGCCATATGTAGTGCATATTTTAATTTAAAAAAATCCTAACATCCTTTTTGTATGAGAGGACCGGTTGTATGTTTGGATAACAATCACACAGATCATTCAATCAATTCAATCCAGGTACTACATTTTAGTCTGTGACTGTGATGTAGTCCATCACTAATCCGTCATGGTGGGGTGCGCGGTTGTAAGACAACACAAATGAATTGAAATTTTTTCATTTTGTTCTCTTATAAAATAATACACCGACTACCAAATCGTACCTTTACATTTTTCCAACAAGCAAAGCCGTGAAACCCCGGACAAAACCGTTAATTTTCGTATCACTGTGAAAGTTGTTGCCGATGAGGTTATAAAACCGTTCTCCGTGGATTCCTGCAAAAATGGATTCGGCGCCGGCCCAGGAGGTTACGGAGTTGCTCCGGCAGTGGGAGGAGCAGCACCTGACGCCAAATTACGACCCCCTACCGACCCTCACGAGGTACCACAGCTAATTTCCTACCTACGTTATTTGGTCACATTGCTCAATGAAAACAACATGTTTTCGGGAATTTTTATCAATAATCTGGCGACCCTTGACCCGATCTGGTCCTGGGGACAACATTCGTGGCCGCTAATAAGTCTGTCAGCTCCGTGAGGACACGGCGTGAGGGTTCAGAGTTGAAGCAACAGCTGTGAGATTTTCGCATTGTAAACATACTTTCGACTTTATCATCGTGATCTTATCAACAATCTTGTCGTAACTCAAACCTTGGTGTACCCTTGTGTTTAAAATATTTAGAAGTCATTGTGTAGACAAATCTGTCTGAAACTATTGGCTAAATAAATGCATCTGCACTTTCACACTTATGTTCTAAAGAAGTAAACTAGTATGTTGACCCAGATACTCTTCATAAGCAGCCTATATTAATACGTCCCACTGTAGGGCACAGGCCTTCTCTCAGAGAGAGAGTATCGGGTTAATCAACATGCGTGCCCACGGCAGATTGCCGATTACAAGTGCTGAGGTATGTGAATTAGCTCAGACACTCAGGTTTCCTCACGATGTACATAACTTAGAAAAGAAAGACAGGATAAGATAAGAATATTCTTTATTACACACAAGAAACAAGAGACATAAAATATGAAAGTCACAATGAAAAAGTACAATGGGCAGCCTTAGTGCTAACAACAATAAGTACCAGCCTGCACTGGGAATCAAATCTGGGTCTCTCGCTTCAGAGTCCAATGTTCTACCCACTAGGCTACTACCGCTCCAAATACCCTTGAAATTCTATAAATGTATCAACAAAACCTTAGAAATAGCTGTGTAATTAGCACTGAAAAGTTATCGAAAATTACATTCAATAATATTTTTTGTAAGTTTAAACACTCACTAGCCCTTTCACGACGCTCTTATACGATCGTGCGTTAAACTTTAAAAAAATATTTTCGCGCGCTCAAGCCGATATCGCACTATCGTGACATGGGGTTTTTCTCAGGGGGGGAGGGGGAGGGATTTTTTAAATGATTTTTGTAGGGCGACACTGTGGGCAAAGCTATGTTATGATTGATAATGGGTACTCATACTTATATAGAGACCTGAAACCAAAAAGATGGGTTGTATTGGTAGTCAACGTACTTCCTGTGTAAACAAAATGCTATTTGGAAAAGTTCTCTTTGAAAAACTTAAGAAATCATTAACAAAACTTCGTGTTCGCAGAAGAATTATGGCAAGTGGCTATAGATAGATAGAAACGGAACTTTTTATTGCGCAATTAGGAGAAAGAATTACAAATGGTTATTATGGCTATATTTAGGATACTCAATGTATTTAGTAAAGGGTATTAATATTGTGGCTTATGACTGGCTTGTGAATTGAAAATTTCACAAATTATATACTGCGGAATCAGTCTCATTCTTTTTTGAGAAATCTGATGAGACATTTGTAATGGTGCAAACCTTCTTACACCATTTCTGTTATTTTCTTCATTCTGTCCTATAATTTTAAACTCAAAATTTAAAATTAAGTCACCAATTCCTAAATTTGTTTTGCATTTTATTCATCATTCCTACTTAACCTTTTGACAAAACACAACTGCTGACAAAATTACTTCTAAATTTCTATTTTCCTCTTTTTATTCTGTATTTTTACGAAGTTCTCTGCTACGCTGAAATGAAACCAGTTTTTGAAGTTGTCTACATTATATTTTATCATCTATACCGAATCCCACTTCACATTATTACAATACATTGTTTTGTGTTCCCGGGGTTCCGCGATTATGGAGTGGACTGTATGTTGACGACTTATAGGTTGCGATTGTTTGAGTGTTCAAAAATGGGACAAAGGAATGGCAGAAAGACTCACCAGACCCGTGGTGCAAGGAGGGCTAGAGGTCAGCGTACCTCTAGTGGGAGCCGCTTCCGGCTCCTCGGCGATTCACCTTCCACGACCGCCCACCGTCGATAGCTTACACTGATAGCCCGACGTGACTGGAACCTGGTTGCCTTTCAGCCTTCTTGGGATTTAGTTCTGTGGTGGCACTGGGCACGTGGAATAACGAGAGGTCGAAGGTATAGCGTGTCGACGTAATGGCGACTTTTGCTAACGGCCGAGAGAACAGTTGTACCGCGACGATAGTGCTTAGTCAACAACTAACGAACTTTTTGTTTAACTTTTAATTGGGGGTCCGAAAATATGTGTAGTAGTGGGGGAAGCAGGCTGCCTGCATGGTGTGAACAGACGAAACATGCAAAAGGCATGCTCACACCACACAGGCTTTTCTGTACAGTGTAACCATCACTGCATTTCACTGGCAAATGTAAACAACATTTATCATCAACGGTAAACTTATTTTATTTTATTTTTTATTTTATTTTATTAAGGATATCAACAGCGAAAACAAATAATTTGATTACAATAATAAAGAAACGCCTGTTCTATGCGTCTCGAGAACTGCTCATTCAGTGTTCCACATACGTTACCCAAAAGAAAATACGTACCTTTGATATTTTTAAATAAGATAAAGTTTATTCGTCCAAAGTACAAGTACAAGTCACTTACATTATATGGTAAATTGGCTTATTGGTATGCATAGTAATAGTAATAGTTGCTTGCTACAAACCTGTGTTACACTTATGAGATACCAGCGCTTTCTTTTAAACAGTACATAATTTGTAAATTAATGTGATCGCAACTTACGAAGATAAACTTGAGGCAAGAATATTTAAGCCAAAGTCAAGTCAAAGTCAAAAGTCAAAATATTTTTTTTCAAAGTAACACAGAAATTGTGACTTATTGAATGTTAAAGGAAAAACTAGGTTACAAGAAAAACAAAGCAAATCAAATTCAAAGTAGCACAGAAATTGCGACTTAATGAACGTTACAAGTTAAACTAGGTGTCCATTTCAAAATCTAGATCATTTTGGAGAAAAAAAAACTCCAACTTGACTTGAGGACAATACTACTACTTAAAGTAAGAACCCAAGTGAAACTTGACAGCAATTTTTTTTGTATGTTGCCTTTGATTTTTGGGTTGGCTTATATAAGATACATAATACCTGCCTGAATATTTTAACTTCCACACAACACAATCACATGCTCACCCCGATGCTTCTCTGTTCCACAGATTAGCCGAGATAATAGAGTCGGAGACGGAGAACTTCATGAAGAAGGACCCGGATCCGTTCGATGAGAGGCACCCCTCACGGACGGACCCCGAGTGCGCTCTAGGTCACGCACTAAAGGTCATGTTCAAGAAGGACAATTTTATGACCAAGGTACGTATAATTCATATACCTCTGAAATTGTTTTTTTTCTTTGTTTATACATTTACTTCCTTCTCCAATGTATTGGTCCAGTCCATCCAAAGGTTGTCTGGGACAGATCACTTTTAGTGATAACGCCGCCGTCTGTGTGACGGTTCATGAGATACAGCCTGGTGACAGACAGACAGACCGACGGACAGACAGACGGACAGTGAAGTCTTAGTAATAGTCTTGTGCGTGTTTTCGTCAGAAGTGCGCTGTCTTGTCTGGTTTGGGTAAGATTTAATTCTCTTTGTGTAGTCACGTATTTGAACGTATTATGAAGTCTGTCGTTTGTTTGCACAAAAGATAGTGGACTTACTTATATCCTGTTGTACTTCATCAGGGCATAGGGCCTTTATAAAAGATCTCGTCTTGAGCGGCGACTTCGAGGTCTTCCCACCCAAGTGTTTTCGCCTCTGACGTAACTGATGGGCGCCAGGTCGTTTTTGAACGCCCACTCCTTCTCCTTCCCAGAGGTTCCCACAATATTATGAAGTGCATTGTGCTGAGGTATTTGCAAAATAACCCCTTATATTTCCAGTTGGTCAACGACTATGTGCGGGACACGTATTACTCGCGTCAGAACATCACGGGACGCGACGTGGACGAGCTTAACGTGGCTGCCTGTCGGCTCACCCTGGACCTGATGCCAGGGTTGGAGATGAGTGTGGTCTTCCAGGTGAGTCCCTCGACCCAGACTGCGCTAAGGGTTCTGGGGTTGTGCAGTGACTCTGCTCATGATCGTTATATTTGGACCTAGTTATATATTAAACGAGTCTAATCGCGGTGAATATGGAACAATAATATCTACATACTAATATACATACAATATAAACCAGTTCCGTGCGGCGCCGGATTAAGAATAGCGTCACTCCATTTCCTCCCGTGGAAGTCGTAGGAGGCGACTGAGGAAATCAATTACCACGAGACGGGCAGCAGCGTCTGCCTGAGATTCCAACCGCATGCTGCGATCGCCAACCCGCCTGTCAAGCGTGGCGATTATAGCAAAACCCCCTCATGGTTATGAAAACCACGAGGGAGGCCTATGTCCTGCAGTGGGCGTCGGGTTGCCAGGGGCCCGTGGATGCGAGTGGCGAGGGACCGCGAGCTATGGCATGATGGGAAAAAGGCCTATGGGCTGCTCACGATGATATATTTTGGAACCGTCTCCTCTTCTTCAGGATAACGATGCCCTCATCCACCGGCTGGTCGGGTGGGCGAGTGGGGCCGCGGAACCGCTGCAGAGTTACGCCACCGGCCTCCTCTCCGCCGCAATGGAGGTGCAGGAAATCGCTACCAACTTCAGGTACCCTTATACTTAAAAACCTATTTAGAGGCTTAAAATTCCACCCATGCCGGGACTTGAGCCCGCGACCTCTGAAAAACCGGTTCAAGTCCCGGCATGGGTGGAATTTTTAGCCTCCAAATAGGTTTTAAATATTGTACTCAGTTATTCCAAAAAAATTTATGGAGAAAAAAAATTATCTGTCCATTTTTTATCCAAAATGATGTAGGTTTTGATATGGAAACGGAGTGTTACTTGTAACGTTCAATAAGTCACAGTTTGTGTGCTATTTTGAATAAAAGCATTTTGATTTGAAGATGAAGGAAGATTGACGTAAGAAATATACATACTCACGCCTGTATCCCATATGGGTAAGCAGAGACCAGGGGCTGCCACTTGCCACGATCCTGACAGACCATTTTCGCTTCCTCAATATTCATAAGTCGTTGCATGCACGCACGCCGGTTTCGGGTACTTTTTATCTTGTCCTTTGCTACATACATCGAGCGAATATGAATGGAAGGTCAAGGGACGTCTCAGGCGGACTTCGACAAAATAGGGATTTATTAGCAAAGGGCAATATAAAACGTACCCGAAACCGTGCGTGCGTGCAACGACTTACGAATGTTGATGAAGCGAAACAGAAATCAGAAATCGAGAAATTAACAATTTATTTCAACGTAAAGAATTTACATTCTGGTTGCTGAATGTCAATGTACTATGTACAATGTTAGCTGCTGACTTCGGGTCGAGTTTTAGCGAAGAAATTCCACTCTGACCATCTTTTCACAGACAACATTAAGGTCATCCAGCAGGCTAGCTAGTTCGATCTGTAAAAGAGATATGATTTTTTTATTTATTTATTTATTTCATGAAACTCGCAACTATCATTACAGGTAACCCTATTGCGATAGTGCAGTACACATTTTATACAATAACTAAATGTTGGTAGCCACATTAAATTGTAATAAAAAAATATAAAATAAATTCCATTCGATAATTAAAAAAAATATATCAAACAAATTTAAAAACATGTCATTAATTAAATACATGAAATGTATGGACAGATCAGTCATAAAAATTGGATTTACGTAATTTCGGATTATAACATAGAACAAAAAGCGCATTCTTTGTGAATTCATTCAGAGAGCAACAAAAAATTTCTTAGGGTTCCGCACCCAAAGGTTAAGGAACCCTATTACTCAGAGTCCGTTGTCCGTCCGTCCGTCCGTATTTGAGGCCGTCAGCTCAAAAGTGGCCTAAGCTTAACATAGATTTTTATGAATTTAAATTGAATACATAGTCTGCTTCGTGGGCAAAAACAATACGCTCAAAAATAATGCCTACAACGCCATCTGTTATCCATGGGTGAAACTAGAGATAGGCCGGTTTTGCATCAAAATGTATTATGTTTTAAATAAATTGCAGTAGATAAGCACGGATATAGAAAATTGTGGGTTAGACCGCTTTCACTTGTAGTGGAGGAGAAGGCAGCGAGGGAAAAAAAAACTCCACCGGATCTGTCTGTCAGGATCGTGGCAAGTGGCAGACCCTGGGCTCTGGCTACCCCTCCAGGCTACAAGCTTGAGTTTACGTTACGTTTTTTCTCACTCACTACACTATTCCGTCTCACTTTTCCTTCGGCCACTCACCATCGTCGGTTGTGTGGAAGAAATTGCTATAAGCAATAAGGCCGCCAATTGTGCTGTGTCTTTGTAAATGTTTTATGTTTGTATTTTTCCTGGTGTAAAGAATATTCTTATCTTATCTTATCTTTGTTCTTAGTATGAACATTTTGATGGGATGCCAGAAATAACAGCACCCTTAATGGAGCCCACTGGAACAGATTCCAACGATTAAGCTAAATGCAGCCTTTTTCCCTTTGCTACAGAGATCAGAATGCCATGCTGGTGCCACTTATGCTGAGAAGATTACACACACTTAGAAAGAAAGCTCTAGAAGAAAAGGCAAGTGTTTACTCGTATTTTTGACCGACTTCGAAAGTACTGTAGGGTTATGTTTTCGCCCGTATGTATATATGTAGTTAAACCTCAAATAGGTAAAATGCGTTGGTGGTTGGTCGTGGTCTCGAATCTCGGCATGTACCAATGACTTTGTTTTCTAAGTTACGTACATTTGTGAAGTTATAGTAGCAATACCACTCGCTAACGGCGAAGGAAAACATCGTGAGGGAACCTGAGTGTCTGAGGTGTTCACACACCTCAGCGCTTGAAATTGCCAATCCGCGGTGGGCACGCGTGGTGATTAAGCCCATACTCTCTCTCTGAGAGAAGGCCTGTGCCCTGCAGTGAGACGTGTGTAGGCTACGTGTTTTCCGAAAGAAATTGCACGATGCTCTATCTATAAAAATCAACCAAGTCTCCCCTCAATTTCTCCAGGATCCCATCATCAGACCCTGACTTGGTGACCACCTGAGAAGTCTACTCTTTCAAACAAAAAAGAATTTTAAAAACCTATGTAGAGGCTAAAAATTTTTTTAAATTGTCCTCAGCACGGGTTAGTGCAACAAAAAGAATATAATTAAAATAGTTATTTATGACCCCTCGCGGTTATGAAAACCACGAAGGAGGCCTATGTCCCTCAAATGGTCAGTGGGCGTCAAATGGCTGATGATTTGATTGATTAGTTATTTTTAATACAGTTGCTCAAAAAGTGGCGTATTGCAGGGACGTATAGCGTTCGGGATGTGGGCTATTACACACTCGTGCTTTTTTTTTACCTTTCCCGCACTCGTGCGTTCTCTTTCCCAACTGTCAAAATAATGTCTATTAAAAAGAAAAACCAACCATGAAGTTTTTACTAAAAAAATTCATAGAAGTTTTTATGATTCATGCAAATACGTATATTTTTAAAAAGAAGCTACTAATTTGTTTCAATATCAGATTTAATGATTTGATTGAATGAGTTTGGTTAGGTTTCATTTCATTTATTTATCTCATTAAATTTCATTTTCATTTCATATCAATAAAAAACTTCTTCTGAAGACTTGGCTGTATGGGCATAGTTCCCTTTGCCTACCAGAATGGGTGAAGAAAAAAAAAACTCTGCTTATATTCTACGGTTGGCGCCATTTTTCAGAAATTTTATTTGCGAGTTTAGTTGTTTGTTGCACAAGATGAGTAATTTCGACCCTAGTTTTTTTGAATTAACACCATCGGATCGCAGTATAATTTGCACAAAATGCTTCGGAGAACATTTTACCGGAAAAGTCAAAAAGTCGCTACATATCTACATACGACGAATACTGCATGGAGAGAAGAGAAAAAAGCAAATAGTTTTTCATTTTTTCGCAACTGTATTAAAAATAGTCGTTCAGTACACGTGCGGAACCGTCATTGCAACTTGTTCCGAGTGTCAACCCTCGCCTTCGGCTGCGCCTCGGCTCGGGTAGACATTTGTCGGAACTCTTTGCAATGACAGCCTTTCCACACTTGTAATGAAATATACTATTATGATACACGTGCGGAAAGTAGGTTATTACGAATAAGTGCCACAGAGTGAGAACACGAGCGTAGCGTTACCTTTTACGCTCACGTGTAACATTTTTCAATGTATTTTGCGAGGAAATAAAATAAAGATATAAATACAAATAACCCATTTATTTCATGTAGGTAACTTATTACTTAGTAAAAGTTTTTATTTAACGCGTGCTCTAAAGGGTCCCTCTCCGCACAATGTGTTTACACAATAAAGAGCGCCTTACGAGCAATTGCATTGAAAAAGAATTTTCCAAATCGGTCCCCGCGTCTTAGAGTAATCGGGGAACATACCTACATAAAAATTAAACAACGAAGATCCCGACGAATTGAAAACCTCCTTTGTTTGAATTCGGCGTGGTGTAGTTCCGTGTGGCGCCGGATTGAGAATAGCGTCACCCCATTTCCTTCTGTGGATGTCGTAGAAGGCGACTAAGGAAACCAATTACCAGGAGACGGGCAGCAGCGTCTTCCTGAGATTCCGACCGCATACTGCGATCGCCAACCCGCCTGCCGAGCGTGGCGATTATGGCAAAACCCCTCATGGTTATGAAAACCACGAAGGAGGCCTATGTCCTGCAGTGGGCGTCAAATGGCTGATGATGATGATGATGTGGTGTATTTCCTTAGTTTGAAGTCGGTTAATGCAAGCGTGCATTGAAATATGACCCTTGTTCCCCGCAGCAGGGGAGCCAAAGTACGGTGACGCCGCCGTGTCAGACGCGCCACTTCGCGCGCTTTGACAAGAAAAGGAACGACGTCAGAGCCAACGGACCGACGTCCGTGGAAAAGAAAGGTGAGATTTTTTCTTATTTAGGCTGGCAAAGTTTATTACAATACGATTAAAATCAGTTAACGATTCGGCTTTTCTCGGACATCATCGCTTAAATCCCGAGACGGAAATGACACGAAATACATTACCGCGATTTCTTTTAGGTAGCATTCAATTTGAAGTATCATAAACGCAATGTATAGGACCTGCCAAGATGACATTACTAACCGGTAGACCTAAGAAATTTATTAAGCAGAGGTGATCGCAACGTAGGAAGCTCTTTAAATCTTTCATGAAAGTTATATATCATTCGTCGTATCACGCAATAATCAAAATCATCCATTTTTAAACGATATTTTTTGCCGGGCACTTCTTTGGATTGTTGATCTTTAGGTGACTGATCTGAGAGCTTGTCGTTTTCCTTCAAAATTTTTAACACGCTGCTTTTCGAAACTCCGGTTGCTTCACAAACCCTGTCCAAAATTTTGTTATGATAATTACTTTCTTCTTTTTTAAATAAATTTTATATTTTATTTTAAACTTTATTTATAACATAACGAAAAGAAAACTAATTGAAATAAGAAACTGGACTTAACTAATAATATAAATGAAAAAAATATTTAAATAAATTAGCTTCTTTTCTAAAATAGTTATATTCATTATTTACAATTTCACGAGATTGAGCAACAATTTTTTTACCACGCTTTAAATTTGTTAAAGCCATGACACATAACTATTGCAAGTTAATTTTGATAAAATTTGATAGAATCGAATATTTTCACGAATGAAATTAGCGTTCATAAAAACAAATGTATCATATACGTCAAACTGTTTTTATTGACACTAAAAGTCAATACTGTCAAAATTGTCAATTATTTTTCTTATTTCAATATAAAGGTTGTGTTAGTTTTGAGCTACAAAGGAGGTTTTGTTGCTCATATCGTTCTTGTATTGTATTCAATAAGACAACGAGTAATATAATTAAAGGTCATATCTGTGAATTGATAACTCTATGTGAGAGATGAGGGATTCACGACAATTACCGACGTTGGCCGAATCGTTAACTGATTTTAATCGTACTGTACATGTACATCCTCTATGGGGCGGTGTATACGATCCTGCAATAAGACCCCAGAACATATAACGCGGTTCAAAAAGTGTGTAAAGAGGACTTTGTGCCAAAAGGGCTACTGTAACTTAAAGATTATTTGCATGACAAAGATATCTTTATTATATTCGTTTTTTGTTGCATTAACCCGTGCTGAGGACAATTTTAAAAACCTATTTAGAGGGTAAAAATTCCACCCATGCCGGGACTTGAACCCGCGACCTCTGGCCAACCGCTCTCCCAACTGAGCCAATGGGCAAGTGCAGGCATCGGCGAAATTTCGAACCTCTTTACAAACTTCTCTGTGTTACGTACAGGCAGCGACTCGCGGCTGCAAGTGGTGTGAATTACTTCAGCCAGATGTCGCTTCTGGTTTTTTTTAAAAGATATTTTTAATTAAAGTCGGTTCAATGCATAGTTATAGGTTCTAAAATAATAATTTAAACTCTGTTTAATTATGGACCGAATTTGAAAAGACAGACATTCTTATTTATAAAAATAACACGATTCCTTAACACGCCGATTCAAATAGTATGCGGTGGAGATTTTACAAGGAAAAGTCGTAACCACAAATTAAATAAACTGACTCCTAGGAGTCATCATCATCAGCCATTTGAAGCCCACTGCAGGACACAGGCCGCCTTCGTGGTTTTCGTAACCGACCACGCGAAGGCACTTCGAAGGCGACCAAGGAAATCAACTACCAGGAGACGGGCAGCAGCCTCTTCCTGAGATTCCAACCGCATACTGGATCGCCAACCCGCCTGCCGAGCGTGGCGATTATGGCAAAACCCCTCGTGGTTATGAAAACCACGGAGGAGGCCTGTGTCCCCGCAGTGGGCGTCGAATGGCTGAACACACCATAGAGAAAATAATTCCTACCTACCTAATCCTTTTCAAGGACTACTTGACAGCTTTTCGGTGGCAACGTTATTCTCGGCGTTACCCAGCCGCCTTTCTCTGTTATCCGAATTCGAAGTACACGACCCTGTAGAGTAAAATAAAGAATATTGTTATCTATTCTTGTCTATTTATCGCAACGACTTGTCGCAAACAGATCGCGAGAAGGACGAGGGCGGGGGAGGCGACACCATAATGGCGGAAGCGCCGCAGGCCAGCAAAGATCCGGAGACGCCTGTGAAGAGCTATAACTGTAAGTTACTTTGCCGAAGCGGTGGTAGATCATTGGACTCGGAAGCGAGAGGCCCAGGTTCGAGTCCCAGTGCGGCGATGTACCTATGACTTTGTTTTAAGTTGTGTACATTTGTGACGTTAGCCACGCGCTAAATGTGAAGGGAAACATCGTGGGGAAACCTGAGTGTCCGAGCTATTCACATACCTCAGCGCTTGAAATCGCCAAAACGCGGTGGGCACGCGTGGTGATTAAGCCTATACTCTCTCTCTGAGAGAAGGCCTGTGCCTTACAGTGGGACGTATATAGGCTGCTTGTGAAGGAATTTTATTGAAAAAAAAAAAACTGGTATAAAAAAAACGTCGATTAGCAAGTAGGAAGACTTGCCTACGCAATGTGCATCGAATCGTCATAATGAACTGTGAATTGTAGTGTTATGAAACGCAGAAAAAGGGCAGTGTGCTAAATATTGACAATAGTAACAAATGATACTTCATTTTAAAGGTATAAGGTCAGTAAACATTGTAAATTAACGATATTCACTGCTTTCTTGTATTTTTGTGAATAAATGTGTGAATAATTCGACCTTTTAACGTTCGTTTCACACGTGAATGAAAGTAGGTTTAATATTTTTTTAATAAAAAACGCCAAATCACTTATAATAATACTAGTAATAACTTCCGCACAACACAATCACTTGACCCGGTCCCAGACTAGGATACCCTGTGCTATGGTAAAGACGCAAGGACATTACAAACATAGAAATACACCCGGACTGAGGCCATTTGTAGAAATGTACGGCGGACCCGAGTGGCAATCGAACCCACCACCTCTATCTTGGTAGTAAGCGCTTTAACGGCTAGTCAAACGAGGCAGTCCTTTCACTTTCTTTTTTGCACGCCTAAATAAATTTTTGCATGATGTCCCAGCCCCCGTCCTATATTGTCCCCCTCGGACAGCTTAACCCCCCGTCCCACCGTCCGGCACGATGTCGTTCCCCCGCCCCCGTCGCGCCCCCGCCCCAGTTCTATATTGCCCCTATCTCATAGTGTGCACCCCTGCCCCCAGCGAGCGGCGCCCTCTCCTCCGTCCTATTTTGTCTCGCTCTGATAGTGGCGGTGGTAGACTAGTGGGGGTAGAACATTGGACTCGGAAGCGGGAGACCCAGGTTCGATTCCCAGTGCGGGCATGTACCTATGACTTTGTTTTCTAAGTTATGTACATTTGTGAAGTTATAGTAGCAATACCACTCGCTAACGGTGAAGAGAAACATCGTGAGGAAACCTGAGTGTCTGAGCTATTCATATAGCTCAGCGCTTGAAATCGCCAATCCGCGGTGGGCACGCGTGGTGATTAAGCCCGTACTCTCTCCCTGAGAGAAGGCCTATGCCCTACAGTGGGACTTATATAGCTGCTTATGATAGTGTACCCCCCTCTCCCTCATCAAGCAGCGCGTGTCCCCCGCACCGTGTCCATTTAACAGTATGCCCCCCAGCGAGCGGTGTTCCGTTCCGTCAGAACGCTTACCCTCGTCCGTCGCCAAGCTGCGCTCGTTCCCCTCAGCACGTCCCGTCCCCCTGTCCCCGAGCGAGCGGCGCGCCGTCCCCCGAGCAGTGGGGCATGACGTCCCCGCACCAGGTCCCCCTTTAACAGTACGCCCCCCTGTCCCGCAGCGAGCGGCGCGCTGTCCCCCGAGCAGTGGGGGATGATGTCCCCCCCGCCGCGCCCCCCCGCCCCCGCGCTGGCCCCCGTCCCGCCGCCGCACGAGACCGGCTCCAACTCCAGCTGGGCCGAGATGGAGACGTACGTCATCGGTGAGTGTAGTATTCGGTATTCACTTCACTAGTTGTTAGTTAGTGCAACATTCACCGACACGACGGCCCCGCGCCCGGTCCAATGATCGACTGACACTTAATAGTAGATTGTACAACAAGTGCATAAAACGCACCATTTTACTCGAGACGTTTATCCATCCGAGCGAGCTTGCGAGCGAGGATAGATATAAAGTCGAGTGTAAAATGGGTTTTATGGACGAGTTGTACACTCTACTTTTCACTTCGATTGCGAGGAAATGAAACAGCAACATGTAAATATAGTAAATGCTAATTTAATTAAAATTGAAAGTTACATTAGAGCAATGAGAAATATTTAAAGTAATCGTTTTTTCTGGCATATTTAATGTTGTATTAGATACGAAATAAAATAAAGAGGTTGTTGTATGAAGTTAAAGATGTTCGTGTGGCTGTTGCAGCGATTGCCTTGGTCTTCGACGAAGATTTTACTTTATGCTCTAGAGCATAAAAAGCGACTTTATGTCGCCTACGCACGACATAAAGACGAACTTTTAGAGCATGAGAAGTGAAATAGTAGTTTATGCAACTGTCATATAATGAAGGATATTAAAACACGAGTGTGAGTTTATGTAACGAGCGCAGCGAGTTTCATAATAGTAACGAGTGTTTTAATACCCGTGTTATATGCATTTGCATACACTACTTTATCTTCACTAATGAATTTGTCGGAGAGGTTTTTGAGATACGCAAGAATGACATTTTCAGAAAATGATGTAGTTTTCTTTTCGATCTTCCATGCCAAAAAGTTATTATATTGTTTTTCATATAATTTTCTAGATTTTTCTGGCAAAAGATTGTGAGTTAATTTTGTTGCCACTTCTAGAATATCCGGAGGCGTACAAATATCATCGTCGCTATCCATTTTTAACTTTTAATTTATTAAATTAAATTCACGCGTACGTGTATAATCACAGTGATTTTGCCGCCATTAAAATTTAACCAATGAGAGCGCAGCTGCGCGCTTCAATAAAACGCGACCAACCTGATTGGCCCTGCAATCAAGTTGGTCGCGTTTTATTGATGTTATAATGAGATTTTACGATATCGATGTGAAATTGCTTAAATTGAGTGTTTTGTTGTCTGCGCTATAACAGTAGTAATTATAAGTCAAGTATTGAAAACATAAGTAGAATGTTACAACATTAGTGTAGATAAAACAAATTACAAATTGCTTCGGCCAGATGTCGCTGCCAGTACGTGATACAGAGAAGTTTGTAAAGAGGCTCGAAATCGCCGATTAGCTCAGTTACGAGAGCGCTGGCATGGTTAGCCAGAGGTCGCGGGTTCAAGTCCCGGCGTGGGTGGAAGTTTTAGCCTCTAAATAGGTTTTTAAGAAAACTTCGTACAAAATCCGTGGAAAATTACGTTGATGAAGTTGTAAGTTCTGTAAAGCAGATAACACTCCTTCTTTCTACGGAACCCAACACTGCGACTTGGCCGCTTATGCTTTGAGTTCCTGTGCGTTTTTGGTAGGTGGTTGTTTTCTTTTTTATTTAATTTACTTGGGAGGCCTGTGTCCTGCAGTGGACGTCAAGGGGCTGATGATGATGATGATGATGATGCTGATGATGATGATGATGATGATGCTGATGATGATGATGATGATGATCAGTAAAATATAATTTATCTTGCGTTCGCAGGTAACATTCAAATCCACCCGCCAACCGATGCCACGAAGCAGATGCTAATATTAAGGTACCTCACACCGATGGGAGAGTACCAAGAGGTCAGTACTATATATTGATCTGTCTCATATGCACCTCATCTTCTTTAAGTCCCGTCCATCCTGAGGTGGTCTGGAAGAGATCGCGAGAGATAGAGAGAGAGAGAGAGAGAGAGAGAGAGAGAGAGAGAGAGAGAGAGAGAGAGAGAGAGAGAGAGACAGAGAGATTGTGTACTATTAAGATCTAGATAATAAGTACCTTATATCTCTGTCAATTACTAAAATCAAATCAAATCAAATCAATTTATTTTGTGTAACATAGGTAATGGTCGTACAGGTGTTATATTTATTTTAAGTGCCTCTATGTTATACCCATTGGGTGTACAATAGTAGATTGTACAACAAGTGCATAAAACGCACCATTTTACTCGAGACGTTTATCCATCCGAGCGAGCTTGCGAGCGAGGATAGATATAAAGTCGAGTGTAAAATGGGTTTTATGGACGAGTTGTACACTCTACTTTTCACTTCGATTGCGAGGAAATGAAACAGCAACATGTAAAAATAATTATGGTTCCCGCCAATTAACTTTTTTTTCTTTTTTTTTCTGTAGGGACGTGACACCTGACTTAAGGTCGTTACATACTGCTCAGTTATAAAAACATTTTCTTTTTATAACTATGATAAGTTGTTGTTATGGCTTAAATACTATACTGATCTACTAAATTGAAAAATAAACAAATATAAAAAATAATAAATGAGACGAAATACAAATTATAAGTTTATTTCATGAAGTTTTATTGTGTACTTTGGCTGTTGGTATCTTTGCCTTGGTCTTAGAATACGAACGAAACGAAATAAAATAAAGAGGTTGTTGTATGAAGTTAAAGATGTTCGTGTGGCTGTTGCAGCGATTGCCTTGGTCTTCGACGAAGATTTTACTTTATGCTCTAGAGC
The DNA here is from genome assembly GCA_947310995.1 of Yponomeuta cagnagella. Lineage (NCBI taxonomy): Eukaryota > Metazoa > Arthropoda > Insecta > Lepidoptera > Yponomeutidae > Yponomeuta > Yponomeuta cagnagella. Next base: position 1,237,082 of record OX371295.1, on the reverse strand, counting down.
ATAAAAAGCGACTTTATGTCGCCTACGCACGACATAAAGACGAACTTTTAGAGCATGAGAAGTGAAAAAATATTTTTAAAACTACCATGCAGAAGCGTTACATACAGCCAGTTTAATACACTTTTTTAAGATGTCAAAGCTCAAATAGTATTTCGAATAATGTCAAAAATCAAATAATTAGGAATAGTCGGAAATAAAATAATAAAATTAATACAATGTCTGCAATCACAAGAAATAACATAAATGTAGTCTAGAGATTTTCATTGAAGAAGTCGTCCATTTTATAAAAACATTTGGCAATTACGAGCTTTCCTAGTTCCCTTTTAAAGGGTATAAAAGGGAAGTACTTGTGTGCAATAAAGTGTTACTTATCTATCATATATTTATAATTGTGGAATAAACTGCCAGAGACAGTAATTGGTGCTCCTTCAGTGATCTCATTTAAAAACAGACTCGATAAACATTTTAAAAGTGCACGGAAGTGATTTACTTGCTCCAGCTTAAAGCTTCTTGTGTATTAATTAATTAATAATAATCACAATAAGAGGTTATAGAACTTTTTTTTTATATAGCCTAAATTCGTCCCACTGCGGGGCACAGACCTTCTATTAATATTATAATAATAATGTTTATAATAATGATTAATGAGTGTTCACATATCTCAGTGCTTGAAATCGCCAATCCGCGGTGGGCACGCGTGGTGATTAAGCCCATACTCTCTCCCTGAGAGAAGTCCTGTGCCCTACAGTGGGACGTTTATAGGCTGCTTATGCAAATAGGTTTTTAAAATTGTCCTCAGCACTGGTTAGTGCAACAAAATAGTATATTTCATTACAAGTGTGGAAAGCCTGTTATTGCAAAGAGTTCCGACAAATGTCTACCCGAGCCGAGGCGCAGCCGAAGGCGAGGGTTGACAGTCGGAACAAGTTGCAATGACGGTTCCGCACGTGTACTGAACAACTATTTTTAATACAGTTGCGAAAAAATGAAAAACTTTTTGCTTTTTTCTCTTCTCTCCACGCAATAAATTCGTCGTATGTAGATATGTAGCGACTTTTTGACTTTTCCGGTAAAATGTTCTACGAAGCATTTTGTGCAATTATACTGAACTCCGGTGGTGTTAATTCAAAAAAACTAGGGTCGAAATTACTCATTTTGTGCAACAAACAACTAAACTCGTTAAAGAAAATTTCTGAAAAATGGCGCCAACCGTAGAATATAAGCAGAGTTTTTTTTTCTTCACCCATTCTGGTAGGCAAAGGAAACTATGCCCATACAGCCAAGTCTTCAGTAGAAGTTTTTTATTGATATGAAATGAAAATGAAATTTAATGAGATGAAATGAAATGAAACCTAACCAAACTCATTCAATCAAATAATTAAATCTGATATTGAAACAAATTAGTAGCTTCTTTTTAGAAATATACGTATTTGCATGAATCATAAAAACTTCTATGATTTTTTTTAGTAAAAACTTCATGGTTGGTTATTCTTTTTAATAGACATTATTTTGACAGTTGGGAAAGAGAACGCACGAGTGCGGGAAAGGTAAAAAAAAAGCACGAGTGTGTAATAGCCCACATCCCGAACGCTATACGTCCCTGCAATACGCCACTTTTTGAGCAACTGTATTAAAAAGAATATAACGTCGGTTCAAAGGTAAAACTCACTAAGTGACATTTTGCCACAAAATGAGAAATTGATAGTTTTATTTCTTTAAAGAGAAAATAGGGCGTATTGTGCTCCATAAGAAACCTGTCACGTGATGAAAAAAGTCTTTAACTCCAAAGCGTCTGTCCTTTGCAGGTAAAACTCATTTGGCACTTAATAAAGTTTGCCTAAAATTATGCCACAAAATGAGTTTTACCTCTGAACCGATGATAAATTACTGTTAGTCAATTACTAAAGTAGTCAATCACTCTCACATACACTGTAAAGACAGTAAGCGATGTGCAAACGATCTGTGACTATGTCCACGTTACCGCCAAAAAGATCTGTGCGGACTACAACGATGTACGTTGATTGACGTCTGATTTCCGATTTCCGTCCGCAGTTCCTGAGCCACGTGTTCGAGCAGGACGCCTTAAGCCTTATCCTGGGCTACCTCAACGTCCGCGAGTCGCGGGACTCGAGGCTGGCCTTCGAGGCGCTCAAGTACTTAGCGGCCTTGCTCTGCCACAAGAAGTTTTCCATTGACTTCATCAACATGGGCGGACTGCAGGTGAGGACTTGCAAAAACTTACACTTAGGGCCGGTTTCCGAATTGAGAATTTCGCTAAGTAAATATTTAAGTAGCGTTCTGTCACGCTCTTTACTGAGAAATTCGAAGAGACGGCGCTGCAATTAACTATTTATTTGGCGAAATTCTCAATTCAGAAACTGTAACGTAAGAATGTAAGAAATTAGGTGCCATGTTCCGTGTGACGCTGGATTAAGAATATATCCCGGTAGTGCGTTCCCGTGGGATAATATTTATTTTAAGTTTAAAATAGATGGCGCTGTGCGAGCGAACGTTGTGTTTTAGAAATAGATGGCGTTGTGCAAGAATCTGTGGCGGTTCGAAGTTCACCGGGACAGCTAGTCATATATAAGTGAATGAATTTATTTATTATTTTAATAAAGACCTTTACATTATTTTTTACAAATTTCGCCAAACTGCGGTGCATTTCGTTGGCGTTGCGCTCCTATAACTTATGGTTAATTGACAGGACTCAACAGGAATAGCGTCACTCCATTTCCTTCCGTGGATGTCATAGAGGGCGACTAAGGAAATCAATTACCAGGAGACGGGCAGCAGCGTCTTCCTGAGATTCCAACCGCATACTGCGATCGCCAACCCGCCTGCCGAGCGTGGCGATTATGGCAAAACCCCCTCATGGTTATGAAAACCACGAAGGAGGCCTGTGTCCTGCAGTGGGCGTCAAAGGGCTGATGATGATGATGAAGTGACAGTACTGTAAAAGAAGATACGTTTTTTATTTGCCTCAGTGGCCCTAGCGTCGCACCCGGGAGACCCTTAAACCTTCGTTTTGGCGAAGCTTGAACCGAAGATTGCCCACAGAAATTCCTGGAGGTCCCGCGGCCCTCCGTGGCGGCCACCGGAGTCTCCATCTGTTTGTACTACCTGGCGTACTGCGAGGACGCCATGGAGAGGGTCTGCCAGCTACCCCGTAGCACGCTTCAGGACCTCGTGAAGTATGTCTTTCTTTCTAGCGACGTTATTATCTACTTATTATTGGATGAGCGAGCTTTGATCGGTTTTCTTTTTTGGTTAGTCGTGGTTTTTTGGAAATTCTATAAATAGAATTAAAGATATCTAAAGATACAATGAACGGTCTGCCAGCTATTATTCTGTTTTTAGTATTTGTTGTTATAGCGGCAATAGAAATACATCATTGTGAAAATTCCAACTGCCTGCCTGCCTCATTCAGACAGACCGACAGACAGACTGACAGTGGAGTCTTAGTAATAGGGTCCCGTTTGGCACCTAGAGTACGGAACCCTAAAAAGGGAAAAAGGGGAAAAAATAATCGAACTGGAGACATCTGGACTCGAGCCGGGGTCTTCTGGTTTTCGTTTGACTGACGTTTTCTAGAAATAAAACCTAGCTAGATCGATTCATCGCCCCCAAAACCCCGTGCATACTTAATTTCATGAAAATAGTTTGAGCCGTTTCCGATTAAATACTTTATTGGACAAGACAAACGCAAAAGTAAAACTCAAAATTTTTATTTATTTATTGGCATTATGTAAATTTGTGAAGTTCTAGTAGCGATACCACTCGCTAACGGTGAAGGAAAACATCGTGAGGAAATCTTAAGTGTCTTGAGTTGTTCACATACCTCAGCGCTTGAAATCGCCAATCCGCGGTGGGCACGCGTGGTGATTAAGCCCATACTCTCTCTCTGAGCGAAGGCCTGTGCCCTACAGTGGGACGTATATAGCCTTGCTTATGTAATACTTTTTATAATATAACCAGTCGAAAAGTCAGTAAAGTCACGTGGTACTAAAACGCGCGATACAAATTGGGCTCAAACTATGACGTCACAACTCTTGCACGTAACGCCTTGTAATGTATGAAGCGTTTAACAATATTTGAGTTTGAGTTTTATGCATGTCATTGTACACCCTTCTAGGAAAACGTTCAGAATTCAATGACAAAACTAAATCTAATGAGGTTTTTGTTGATAGAGTCACCTAGCTTTTCGCATTGTTTGTGATCTCGAAAGCCCCGCAAACGTTATTTTACGAGATAACTCAAATGTTGATGAACGCTTCACACATTATAGGCGTTACGTTAGGGAGTGACGTCATGGTCTAAGGTCGATTTGTATCGCGCGTTTTAGTACCACGTGACTTTACTGACTTTTCGACTGGTTATATTATAAAAAGTATTACATAAGCAGTCTATAGACGTCCCACTGTATTTTTTTATTTTTTATTTTATTTATTAAATTAGAAAACCAAGTCATAGGTACATGCCCGCACCGGGGATCGAACCTGGGTCTCCCACTTCCGGGTCCGAGGTTCTACCCACTAGGCTACCACCGCTTGTTGTCGGTGGTTTTCTTGGTGTCAAAAAGTATTAAACTCTAATTTTTAATCCGAGTCCATGGAATGACAGGTGCTACTGTCCGATGAAGCCAATCGGGTGACCAGTTAAAATAGTGATGTTAAACAATCGATCGATTTACATACGTAATCTTAACTTTTTAATTAATGATCGACGTTGTCGCTTTCTCTTGGGAGAAAGAGAATCGTTTCGTGAGGTGGATGGTTGGGGATCCATACCGAATAACAACGTAACAAAAAATCATCAAAACTGAACATAAGCACAACTAAAATATCAATATAACAAAAACGTAACAAAACTAATGCAAAACAACAACAAATAACAAGTTTTTGCAGAAACGCTAGGAAACATTCGTACACTCCAGAAGGTAGGAAGCCGAAAAAAACAAATGAAAGAGTAAACTGTTTGAAAAATGTCTATGGTCTGGGGCATGCTGTACCATAGATTTTTTCCCATGTTCATTCCACACTTTTCCGATGCGGAACAGGCAAAGGACTTTCGTCTATACAGCCAAATTATATTAATACCATAGACATAAATCGATCAAATTAAGATTGGACAATCGTTATTTTAAGGTCGCAGCGTGGCGGGAAATTAATTTTTTTCATATTGAATCTAAATTGAGCTATTTTTGTTCACGGCAATAAAATTGTATACTTTTCATTATTGTAAAAAACAGAACAACAGATATTAGCCAGCAAAAAGTAAAATTGCGACTTAAAAAATTACACAATCGAAAATAAAGTCGATTGTGTCCTTCACTATTCATAGACGACAAGAAAGTGGTAACACTGCTTATGTCATTCCATGGACTCTGATTAAAAATTAGAGTTTAGTCGCAGAGAAAAAAAAAATACCACGTTTATTTATCTTTTAACGTGTCCTCTTCTATTCTATTAAAACATTTTTAGTGTAAGTTCTCCATTAGAAATGCAAGTGTTACAGATTTCAAATCATACAGAACTTAATTAAACGTACCCCCCCCCTACTTCCCCCCCCCCCCCCCAGATACGCGCTATGGCTGTTGGAGTGTTCGCACGACTCGGGGCGCTGCCACGCCACCATGTTCTTCGGGCTCTCCTTCCAGTTCCGCGTCATACTCGAGGAGTTCGATAAGCAGGTGAGAGCACTCTGTCTTCTCTGTCGACGACCTCGTGGCGCAGCGGCAGTGCATCTGCATACCATGCGAGAGGTCCCGGGTTCGAATCCCGGCTGGGGACAAAAAGAAAAACCCCAGGTCTTGGATGTTTACATGTTTGTGATGTCGTTGTTTCTAGTTCCCACGACACGGGGTATCTAGTGTGGGGCCAGAAGCAATATATGTGCCTGTATGTAAATGTTTATGTTTATGTTCTACGAGATTCCGCCGCCGTCTTATTAAGGCGCTCCAGGGGGTAACACTGTTGAGGTTTGTATCAAATGCAGAGTTTCTTGCTGGCTGTTCTTGTACTGACATTAATATATATACGAATGATGTGTTCTTTTTATACTTCACTTTATGATTGACGCTTTTACTGAACGGTAATATAATTACATGAATCGTATTAATTTACTCGTATTTATTATTGTTATTATGCAACCTAATCGCTCACAACAAACACTAGCGGCAGCGAGGAAAACAAAATGATGTATCTTTTTTACAGATCAAATTTGCAAAAGTGTCAGTACTGTCTCTCAATCTCTGTTAACACTCCGCACTCTGACGCTCTGACTTTGCCTTGTATTATGTTGTATTATTTATGTCACTTGTTTTAGCTTTGTACTTGTTTATGTTGCTTGTTATGCCTTTTTTCTTGTGACGTGTTAATTTGTTCCCAAAAGAAAGACATTTTTCTTTCTCTGATCAACAGTGATTTTTAGGACCCATGGCCCTGAATCTAAGGCGAAAAACCTAGGACTAGATAGCATTAACGCCAGAAATTGGCACAAATGCTAGTCCCAGGTTCGTGATGCTAGGTTCTTTGTCGTGGGTCCTAAAATCACTGTTAACATGATTGAGAGATTGTACTGACACTTTGCAAAGGACTTTGTCCACTTTGTACGGGCGATTTGGCTAAACGTGAACAGTCAATTTAATTAAAAGTAAGTAGTAGGTTTTGTAGTATGGGTTAGTAAGAACCCTATTACAGTAATTAATTTGCATCAATATACCTGCATTGTGAGTTTTTGCTGCAAGGTGTCCTATGAGGTTATGTTCAATTAAAAAATAATTTTCGTTATATAATATGTTTATTAATCACGATTAATATGTGATCCAGAAACTGGGCAGGTGAATTTATTGTTTCTTGGTACGGGTTACTGCATGGAGCCCCTTAATGAGATTTATGATGTTCGCTTTTTACAGAAAACTATTTCGGCTGTCCAAAAAATAAACACAGTAAGGGACATTTTTTTTAAAGCCGAGATAATAGGGGTTAAAGTATGAAATTGCCGTTTTATTTCAATAGGTTCTTTGAATTGACATAGAATCTTCATGGTTTGAGGTTTTCGAATGAAACTTTTTTCAAATGGTTTCTATGATGTTCTTTTTTTAAAAAATGTGAAACATTTGAATATCGACTTTCAATTGTTTTTGTTATTCAATTTAGACAAGAAAGATGGATACTGCGAAAATTCGAGTGATTATGAGGCACCCATTTTTCGTATTTTTTTATTTTATTGATTTGACGCAAGTGAGTCAATATTGTGGGTAAGGTAACGTTAAACCATGCCGCTAATTCCTGGGTAGTTTGACTAGGGTCGGCTTCCACTATCTCTCTTAATTCATCGTTATTCACCTATGTGGGCGGTCTTCCTCGTGGCTCGTTCTTTAAGTCGAAATTTCCATCACGAAAGCGTTTAAACCAAAATCGCACGGTGCGTTCATTAGTAGACCCCTCTCCAAACGCAGCATTGATATTGCGGGCTGTTTCTTGCCGCGTTAGTTCCGCGTCGGAACTCGTATTCAAAAATCACTCGAATTTTCGCAGTATCCATCTTTCTTGTCTAAATTGAATAACAAAAACAATTGAAAGTCGATATTCAAATGTTTCAAATTTTTTAAAAAAAGAACATCATAGAAACCATTTGAAAAAAGTTTCATTCTAAAACCTCAAACCATGAAGATTCTATGTCAATTCAAAGAACCTATTGCAATAAAACGGCAATTTCATACTTTAATCCCTAATATGAGCGCAGCAACCAACTGTCGTCGTGTAAGTCAGGTACAAAATCCGTAGTTGAGCCGGGGTCATCAATAAACGAAGAATCGGGATCCATTTTAACAAGCCAAAGTAGTAATAAAACAAACAATATTCACGAGAAGCAAAGAAACAGTAAACACAATGAATGAATGAATGAATCGTTTTGTTTGTTTTAGCCGGTGACAACACAGGCGATAAAGGGATGTGACAATGACAATTTAAACATTTTTTTTTGTCTAGTGTTGCCATAAATATATAGTTTACCCTCAAATCCAGATTATTTCTATTAATCATTTTATCACACCAATAATTGAATACGATACATCTAGCCAGTATTGTAATGCTGTTGCATTAGTGTGCATTATTTAAGTAAAAATAAATACTAAAACGCGTTGCATTAGAGACCCTAAATTGATTTCTGTGCAATTTGTAACTAATTAAATTCTTTAAATTGCAACACCGAAATAAAAATCAAGGCTGGTTCACAGAATGAAGACTGGATTTCACATAAAATCCTTATTAGTTTGAAACAGTTTGAAATGTTGATTGATACAAGCAGATAAGCAAAAATATTCATTTTGAAATCAATTATAATCAATCTATTTCGATTTTTCCCTTACATTCTGTCCACGAATAGCCCTAAATGGACAAAGTCTTTTGATCTGTAAAAAAGATGTGATTTTTTTTTCCTCTGTGGTGCTAGTCTTACCCCCTGGACCCCCTTAACATTGACTGCCTCGCCGGAGTCGTTAAGGTGAGACGATTCCCATACAAATGATACTTCCAAATTTCTTAAAAAAAAAACAGTTATACACTGAAATTATGTATATCTGCATTAATTTAGACGTTCATTTGAGCTAGTTTATATGTTCTTGAAAAAGACAGTGGTTTATAAGCTTAAATGGGGTCGACAATTTGGTCCATACAAACCATGTCAGTTTCATTTCAGTTTTAAACTACTGTTTTTTTATTTTTCAAGGAAATGTATATTGGCGCAGATAAATATCTTAATTTATGAGAGATAGATATAATTTCAGCGTATAATTAATTATGAAATTGTTTTTACAAATTTGGAAAAAAGAAATTTATGAGAATCGTTCCACTAACACTATAGACTTGTTCCGAAATGAAAATATTGAATTGAATTGAATTGAAAGCGCACTCTGTTTTCTAGGAGATTCCCGCCACTTGCTCGCCAGTGGGGATTTTCCTATTAAAACATAGTAACAAACCTGGTCTGTTCTGGAATCTTTGCAGCGATGCCAAGTCGACTGGCGATACATCCAAGTGTTGAGAGGTCTGTACGATGCCGCTTCTATGGCCGTCCAAACCCAGAACCGGCAGTCTGAGCCTATCCCCATACATCGTGGTGTGAGACAAGGGGATGTTATTTCCCCGAAATTGTTCTCAAATGCATTGGAGGATATGTTCAAGACACTGAACTGGAAGGGGTACGGCATTAACATAAACGGCGAGTACCTTTCACACTTGCGATTTGCAGACGACATTGTCATCATGGCGGAAACGCTGCAAGATCTGCAACATATGCTGAGTGGCCTAGCTGATTCTTCCCAACGCATTGGTCTCCGGATGAACTTGGATAAAACCAAGGTTATGTTCAATGAACATGTAAGTCCGGAGCCAATTGCAGTTCAAGGCAGTATTCTCGAAGTTGTTAAGGAGTATGTTTACCTCGGGCAAACCATGCAGTTAGGTAAAAACAACTTCGAGAAAGAGGCCAATAGAAGAATACAGCTGGGATGGGCAGCGTATGGGAAACTACGTCGAGTCTTCACATCGCCAATCCCACAGAGTCTCAAGACGAAAGTCTTCAATCAGTGCGTCCTACCCGTCATGACATATGCTGCCGAAACGTGGACACTCACGGTGGGGCTGGTCCACAAATTTAAAGTCACTCAGCGTGCTATGGAAAGGGCTATGCTCGGGGTTTCTCTGAAAGATCGAATTCGAAACGAGGTGATCCGACAGAGAACCAAAGTCACCGACATAGCCCACCGAATTAGCATGCTGAAGTGGCAGTGGGCCGGCCATATTATCCGAAGAACTGATAACCGATGGGGTAGACGAGTTCTCGAGTGGAGACCGCGGATCGGTAAACGTAGTGTGGGACGTCCTCAGACTCGGTGGAGCGATGATCTTCGCAGGGCGGCTGGCAAGAGCTGGATGAGAGTAGCCGAGGACCGTGCTCAGTGGCGTGCTATAGGAGAGACCTATGTCCAGCAGTGGACAAGCATAGGCTGATGATGATGATGATGAACAAACCCAGTTTCGATTCCTAGTGCGGGCATGTACCTATGACTTTGTTATAAATAAGACCGCCAATTGTATACCACTACTTAGATATAAGAAACTATTTGTAATATCTTTCACCTGGTTGTGCAATAAAGTGTTCTCTATCTCTCTATCTATCTATCTAAAAGTAACTCATTTGATATTTTGTCAAATACCCAATTGCGGCGCACTTATAAAGAGGATTAAAAACTCAATACTGCCCGCTAAATGTTTCTTATAGAAAACACCACCTTTGGGTGCACTTAAAGGCCATCCAAGTCGACCTTTTCGAATAGATGGGTTAAAAAAATTATGATATGCATTATTTGTTGCAAAGATTTCTTGAGGGGTTTTAGCGAATCTATAGATAAGTCACTCACCAACCGTAGGAGCTCAGTCTGTTCAGACTCTCAAAATTACCTATTTTCTCGAAAATAAATATAAAAACCGAGTTAAACTTCGCCCGTGTGGCGTCGGATTAAGAATAGTGTCACTCCATTTCCTTCCGTGGATGTCGTAGAAGGCGACTAAGGAAATCAATTACCAGGAGACGGGCAGCAGCGTCTTCCTGAGATTCCAACCGCATACTGCGATCGCCAACCCGCCTGCCAAGCGTGGCGATTATGGCAAAACCCCTCATGGTTTTGATACCCATGAACGAGGCCTGTGTCCTGCAGTGGGCGTCAAATGGCTGATGATGAGAGTTATACTTATTTAGGACAGTGCCCTTTGTAGTATGTATGTAACCTATATACGTCCCACTGCAGGGCACGGGGCTTCTCTCAGAGAGAGAGCGTATGGGCTTAATCACCACGCGTGCCCACCGCGGATTGGCCATTTCAGGCGCTGTAGTATGTGAATAGCTCATGCAATCAGGTTTCCTCACAATGTTTTCCTTCACAGTTAGCGAGTGGTATTGCTACTATAACTTCACAAATGTACATAGCTTACAAAACAAAGTCATAGGTACATGCCCGCTAATATGTTATCGTCGTGGGCACGCCCCCCACCAGATGGCCTGACGACCTGGTTACGGTGGCAGGCCCCCCACCAGATGGCCTGACGACCTGGTTACGGTGGCAGGCCCCCCACCAGATGGCCTGACGACCTTGTTACGGTGGCAGGCCCCCCACCAGATGGCCGGACGGGTCGCTGGATGCGGGCGGCACAACACCAGGAAGCTTGGAAAACCACAAGGGAGGCCTGGGTCCTGCAGTGTGCTTCAAATGGCTGATGATGATGATCTCTCTGTGTAGTTATCTAAGTAACCATCCGTTTGTGTCAGGACGGCCTCCGGAAGCTGTACAACGTGATCTCGACGCTGCCGATCCTCGGCACTGATGAGGAGGAGGCCAGGGTCACGGAGGACGAGACCTGCGCCGCCAGGCAAATCGTCAGGCATGTGTGCGTCGCGCTCAGACGGTGAGGCTGCAGAAAGTTATAATAATAATAACATCCACACAGCACAATCAATTGACCCGGTCCCAAACTAGGATACCCTGTGCTGTGGTAACCGGGCAAGGACGTCACAAACATGGACATACACCGAAATACATAGAAAACATGGAAGGAAGGAAGAAAGGAAGGAACGAAGGGAGAAATACGTCAGACACTGGGGTTTCCTCACGATGTTTTTCCTCCGCCGTTAGCGAGTGGTATTGCTACTATAACTTCACGAATGTACTTAACTTGGAAAACAATGTCATTGGTACGTGCCGGGATGTGAACTCACGGCCTCCCGAATGAGAAGCCGGCGTGCTACCGCCGCTTTTTAAGTCTACAAGGGTTGCGGGCATTCCCGTCGTGCCCGCAACGGCGGACCCGCGCTTGGGTTTTTTTACTCTGTGTATTTTCATCTATCCACTCAATAGTTCTGTCATTATTGTAGTGAATTGTGTGAGCGGACGCTTGAATACGTCCCTGTTTGACTCGCTATCAAAAATGTTGAGCATGCGGATAGCCCGTGTGACCGGGGCTCCTTTAAGGTGGGACGATTCCCATACAAATGATTATTTCGAAATTTGTTTAAAAAAAATTACATAATTATACACTGAAATTATGTCTGTCTGCATTAAGATTTTTATTTTGCGCCTATACATATTTCCTTGAATAAAACTGTAGTTTAATAGGTTAAATAAGATCGATAATGTTTGTATGGACTAAATTGACGAACTCATTTAAGCTATTAAACCACAGATTTTTTAAGAAACTGTGTATTGGTGCAAATTAAAATCTAAATTAATAGAAACAGATTTAATTTCACTCTATAATTATGTAATGAAAATTTTACAAATTTGAAAAAGTTCATTCGTATGGGAATCGTCTCACCTTAAGATAGATAGATAGATAAAATCATTTATTTAACGGCACAATACTCAAAATATACACAGTATTTTGGTTATTTTGGCTTTTAAAGTTATTGGTTGCTATCACGGAATCATATCATATAGGCTTGGATGTATACGATTGAAGATGATTTAAGAAAAGATGGTCGGAGTGGAGTTTTTTTTTCCGCTGCCATTTTCTCCACTACAAATACGGCCCGAAGGCAGCGGCTAACATAGTAACACAGTACATTGACAATCAGCAAACAGAATGTAAATTCTTTACGTTGAAATAAATGATTGATTTCTGATTTCTGGTACGTCCTTTTACAAGTGGTCGTTGACGCGGCAGGTACCTGGAGGCGCACCTGCGCGTGCGCGCGGCGCAGGTGGCGCGCCAACATGGCGACAACGTGCCCGCGCCGCCGCCCTACAAGGTAACGGCACACGCTGACAGGGAATGGAGGAATGCGTTGGTCTAAATATCGACATTAGTTACATTAATTATACTACATTTCGAAGGTATTTCAAGGTCTTTTCTGAGGTTAACACGAGCACTAGACATAATAAAACAGATTTTTAACGGATATTTTACTCGTTTACTTTTCCGTTTTACAATTTTCCGACGTTTCGGTACTTTTATTAAGTGAATTCCAAAATATTTTTGGAACGTAACTTGATAATTTCTGCCGAAGGTAGTAAACTAACAGTTAATACTTACAAAAAGACGCTTGTCACTGTCACCTCAGTCTACCGAGACCACGGCACTTGCAAAAGTACCGAAACGTCGGAGAATTGTAAAAAAAAAAAATAACGAGTAAATATCCGTTAAAAGTCAGTTTTATTATTTTGAGGTAGGTAACTAAATATTTTTTTTTATGTCATCATCATCATCATCATCATCATCAACCCATTATGTCCCCACCGAGGGGCACGGGTCTCTTCCCTGAGGAAGGTTTAGGCCACACTCCACCACGGGGGCCAAGTCCGGATTGGTGGAGGCTTGTAGACTAGTGGCTCGTCTACTGTCAGAAGTTGTCAAGCCGCCCTAAGGCCTCTGACTTTTTAAGTAGCCTATATTTATTTATTGATTTATTGGGTTTTAGGAAAACCATCGACCAGAAATAACATGATAAAAGGTACATTGTACATTATGGTAACAGAGAGTCGTTACATTATTTGGGCACAGTAGAGTGCCCTGCAGTGGGATAGAGATAAAGGGTCATTAATGGACAACAAAACGGTCCTACAAGGGTTCCGTAGTGGACAAGGAACCCTTATAGTTTCACCATGTCCGTCCGTCTGTCTGTCCGTCCGCGGCTTAGCACAGAGATAATAAGTACTACAGTGCTGAAATTTAGCTTTGATGTACATATTTATGAATCATCATCATCATCATCATCAGCCATTTGATGCCCACTGCAGGACATAGGTCTCCTTCGTGGTTTTCATAACCATAAGGGGTTTTGCCATAATTTACGACGACCTCGTGGTGCAGCGGTAGTGCATCTGCATACCATGAGAGAGGTCCCGGGTTCGAATCCCGGCTGGGGACAAAAAAAAACCCAGGTTTTGGATGTTTACATGTTTCTGATGTCGTTGTTTCTGGTTCCCACGACACAGGGTATCCTAGTGTGGGGCCAGAAGCAACGTATGTGCCTGTATGTAAATGTTTATGTTTATAGCCAGTATTTTATAGAAAAATACAGAGTTGTGGAACCCAGCTCATCCAGAGCATTATAACAAACTCAAGAAAGAAGACGCTTGGAATAGATTGGCTTCGTTACTCGACAGCGAATCATTCATTCATCCATATAATGAACTAAAAAGGAAAAGTACCACGGCTGATTAGGCTTTGCTAGTTAACTAGTAATAGGCAACCAACTTATAAAAGTAAAATTTCGTACAAAATCCATTGAACATGACTTCGATGAAGTTGTTAGTTCTGTAAAGCAGATATACAAAAAACCCTCTCTCTACGGACCTTGCGCGTTGTCCGACACGCAAATGGCCGGTTTTTTTTCCTTTCGAGCTACGGAACCCTGAAAGGGGAATATTCGCCCGCAGCGGGCGTCAAACGGCTGATGATGATGAAATGGCGTACAGTAAATTTATAATACGAGCTCCCGCCGCAGGCGTCGAAGTCGTCCCCCGAGGAGATCCAGGCGCAGATCGAGCTCCTGCAGAGCGTGGCGTGGACGCGCTGGCAGCCGGTGGACGAGCTGGTGGAGCTGGGCTGCGTGCGCCTGCTGCTGCAGGTCGTCGGCTACGCCTACGAGTGGAGCTTCAACGGCAGGCGAGTGTCCGTGTTCACACCGCTAGCTTATAGACGAGCGGCCGCAAGGGAAGGGGAGTCGCACAGAGGAAGGACGGTGAACGGAACTTGGGTGAGTGTCACTTGCGCTCGGGGTGTCGGGTCGGAGTGGAGCTTCAACGGCAGGCGAGTGCTCACACTTTCTCTTCAAATAAGTCCGCCCTTGCTCATGGTCTAAGACAATCAAATTTTTTTAAGTGCTAAATTTTGTATTTTGTGCAATAAAGTGTAACACACAAACAAACAAAACAAACTAGGCTGGGGAAGGTGAGACGGGATGGATGTAGATGCGAGCGGAGGATGATGAAAACTCATATAACCACTGAGTGCAACTCGGGACTCGGCCTCGTTAGTTACTGTTAATTATTGCGACATAAAGTTAATGCAGTTAGACGCGAGAAGACCGTCATGTAGAATATAGACAGCGCCATCTACTGTCTAAGCTGTTAAACATCGAACCGTAGAAGAATCTTGGAAAGTGTTCAGTTGTAGATTCTTGTGTAGTCTATCTAATGTAACAAATGATGTATTGTACAAATCTTTCAGTCCCGAAAAAACGCTACTTTTTATATTAGAAATAAAATTGAGATTCACGTGAGTATTACACTCTTGGGCCTCATTCATGAGCTAACAGCTAGGCAGATACGACTAGAGCGCAGGTAGCTAGCTGGTAAATAGATCTGGGCTTAAATAGAGGTATTCTAAAGCGTGTTGTGGACGAGCTGGTGGAGCTCGGCTGCGTGCGGTGCTGCTGCTGGTCGGCGGGTACGCCTCCGAGTGGAGCTTCAACGGCAGGCGACTGTGCACACCGCTTCTGCGAGAGAGAAGTCGCGCCGGGATGGGTGTAGATGCGAGCGGAGGGTGGTGAATGGGGCATGGATTAGAGTGACGCTTAGAGTGTCCGAACGCAACTCGGGACTCGGCCTTCGGCCTCGTTAGTTACTGTTTTTATTTATGGAGACATACAGCTATTGCAGTTACACACGAGAGAGCGCATTCTAGCGTCTAAGTTGTCACTGGCAGGCGAGTGTCCACACCGCTTCCGGCCTCACTATTGGAAATCTAACGCTTTAGAAAAATATTATGCTTGGGTTCCGCTTTTCGCAAAATATAGTAGTTTCGCCTACTATATATTTTTTTTAGAAATACAGTATTCGAGCCCCTAAATATAGTAGGATGCTATATTATATAGTAGGGTTGGCAACTCTAGTCGGAGTGTATAACGAGCGCCCCCCCAGGTCGGAGACGGTCCGCTCGGCGCTGGACGTGGTGTCGGTGTGCTGCGCCGCGCCGCGCGTGCAGCTGCTGCTGACAGAGAAGACCGACATGCGCGACGCCGAGCTCACCACCGGCGTCAACATCGTACTAGGTGACTTCTTCGCCTGTTAGTCGCTTTGTATTAGGCTAGGGGGGCGAGAGAGACTGAGAAACATGGAGAAAGAGAGAGAGAGAAAAATGTGACGGTGTTTGTGTGTGTGAGTGTGAGAGTGTGGGAGTGTGAGTGTGAGTGTGAGTGTGTGAGTGTGAGTGAGTGAATGAGTGAGTGAGTGAGTGTGCGTGCGTGCGTGCGTGTGTGTGACGGTGTGTACGTCGGTTTGTGTGTGTGTGTGTGTGTGTGTGTATATGTGAAAAAAAGATAGACCCAAGAGTGAGGGTCACCAATGTGGTTTTACTGTCCATAGTACCTCTAAATAAGAATGAATTGCATTTTTATCAAGTGACAATAAATCTATAAAAGTTGTATTTATTTAGAATGTAATCTGCAAACCCTTACTTTTTCTTATAATTTTAATTGCATATGATATATAAACAGGGCCATGGCATAATAGTTAACACTGTAAATTGGACT
This sequence comes from Yponomeuta cagnagella, assembly GCA_947310995.1. Taxonomy (NCBI): domain Eukaryota; kingdom Metazoa; phylum Arthropoda; class Insecta; order Lepidoptera; family Yponomeutidae; genus Yponomeuta; species Yponomeuta cagnagella. The sequence continues at coordinate 1,220,549 of OX371295.1, read as the reverse complement.
TTAACATCTTCAAATAAAGTCTAAAATTAGTGAGAAATTCATACCACTTATGACTTATTAAATGTTATATATGTTATACAGGCGCCGCGGATTCTATAAGTATAAATGATACAAATAGTTTTATATATATATAAATAGTTACATAAACATTATACAACACACGAAA